>JARQZJ010000062.1:1875000-2475000 GCA_030704895.1 Henosepilachna vigintioctopunctata | reverse complement strand
TGGGCTTAATGGATAAAACACACGCATATGTTTTATGTTTTCATATTCAAGTGCAGCCGCCTTAATTGGTCAATCGTTATGGTAATCGACTGTACCAGCGGACGCGTTAAAGTGAAACCGAATACTTTATCACCTCCACTTTCAGGCTCTATTGACGATTTTCTTATCAGAATAGCCCATGCTTACGTTAATAGAGGCATAAGAAATAAGTCAACGATTTCAGGTTATCGAAAACATTCGATTGGTACACAAAGAGATATTGTTGGAAATCACGTCAAAAATCTGGGTGGCCATGAGTTTATATCGCTTTATAGAAATGTTTCCAATAAATAGACATCTGAAGACGTTAAGTAGTTGAGTATCTGTTTACCTGAAATGAGTCATAGACAATTTTTCGAATATTACAAGGATATAAAATGGATTCCACCCTGGAAAAAATATACCTCATCGTTTTCTATAATTCACAATAATGTAGAATATAAACTTAAATTCAAACACTTGAACTTATAATTTACACTTTATTGACTACATAGCCTGACGCGTTTCGTCGTTACAAACGACTTCTTCAGATGCTTACAGAATTATCTAGTATGCTAGACAGAGTAATCTAGATGCTTACAGAATAATCATTATTTTGTAAGCATCCGAAGAAGTCGTTTGTAACCACGAAACGCGTCATGCTATGTAGTCAATAAAGTGTAAATCATAAGTTCAAGTGTTTGAATTTAAGTTTATATTCAATTATAATGGATTTACGTCGAGTAAATGCCAACACTATTAAATAAAAAAAAAAAAAAAAAAACACAATAATGTAACTATTATCAGGTTCACGATTCAATGAAAGCTCGTGAGTTTATTTTGCACTTATGTGACTAGACGTACTAGACTTCTCGTTTGGAACAGGACCTTTCCGTTTTTTGGTTGTGTCCTGTTGTCAAAGATAAGCCAGGGACGCAAAAATGTCCCATTTCTCGAAAAGGTGTAAATATTTTTCAAGCATTGTCGAATGCCCCGAATTATTAAAAAACTTTTTTCAAATTGTGCATCAAAATTTTGATTTTTTACATTCTCGTCTTCAAGTTTTTACCAAGCTATATCGAAAGTTTGTTTTCTGTAATAAAGAGTGAACCTCTGACGGTGCAAGAACACATCAACCGGCTACCGAATTTCATTAAATGCCGTCAATATGAACAGACGTTCAGAAACTATTACCCATATAGAAAATGGGATATATGGATTGTAATACACGGAAAAAAATTGACGAATCTTCCTCAATTTTCGACTATATTACGATGCAAAAAACAACCAAATTAACGGATCAACAAAAATATTATGAAGCACGCTGGGTGGAATAATGAACAAATTATAAACGTCTGAAAAAACACAGTTACATATTTCAGTTCTGAAAGCGATGTTAATAATTGAAGTGGGTACAAAAAAATGCGCCAAAATTTTTTTCCTGTCTGAGATCCTCACCTGCTGTATTGAAGCAGATATGATTCTTTCATAAACACAAGCTCCATTAGTTGAAAAACTAATTGCATTGTATTTTTAATTCATATGAATGATCCTCTTTTAATGAAGAACAATTGTTGTTGTTTGAGCTAAGTATTTTCAAAAATACAGTCCCTTTTCTAACCAATAAAAACATATTTTCATGGCGAGTTTTACAGGTCTTCAATTTCACTATCGAACACAATTTTTTGTTGTAAATCACAATAACTAAAGCAGGTGAAAGTACTGAGTCTCATCAGTAACTTAGCCGAATGCTTTATGCAGGTTTTCGTCTTTGAGCGTTCCAAAATGAGCATTAAGCAATATTCTAAGCACCTCGAGAACCTTTGATGCATTTCTTTCCACACTCGAAATTTATTGTAGAAATTCTCGTCAGAAATATAAATCAATATTCCTAACTAACTTTTAGTAATATTTGAATGTATATTTTATAGATCTGTTCTGAATTAATTCAAATATTACCATTTTGCCGAGATATTTTGTCTTAAATTCACAGAGAAAACATTTTTCACTTTTATCAAATAAATATTTCCACAAAGGCTTGAAGAACTGTTATTATCATTATTTTCACAGTACCAAAAAGAATTGTAATCATTTCGAGAATATTATCACACACGTAGAAGGTTTTGCATTCCTATGTTGTATGTAATGAGAAATAACTACGTTTAATATTTCCTGCTTCAGTTTCCGAAATGAGGAATGTTGAATATGCTGGATATTAATCCACCAACACCGAAGGGATGACAAAACTCCTCCACCTAGAAATAATTACAGTTGAATTACAATGAAAGTGTTGGGGTGTACAAAAATTAATTTCAAAGTCATAATTTCAACACTTTTTGTTGCTTTGAGTTGATATACGATACCGACGTGAAAAAATTTCTAACTAGTACTTATGAAATGTTTTCCAGCTTTGAGAAATTTCTTCGGAGACGGAGAAATCTCAGATGAAGTAATTGATGACAAGTATGCAAAGACAAACGCTACTGCATTTCAATTTCCTTTAGGTTTTCCTTAGTCGTAGTTCTAAGCTTGGAACTGTTTTCTTTATAATTAAACTTTGAGAGTGTCAAGCCTTTTTGACCAAAGGATTTGTATGGAACTTTTCCTCAAAACATTTTATTGGTAATTTTGTTGGAGTCTCTTTGTAATCTATGAATGAACTTTATGCAGCTTCATCTCAATTTGCCGAGCTATTTAAGATCATCTTCTGATTGAGTAATTGAAACTATGTGACATCTTCTTTTCGTCTGCAGTGACACACAAACACTGAATGCACCACCTGATGCAAAACTTCCAAACTGAAATCATTTTGTTCAACTCGAGCAAATATATCGCTAAAAAAGCGTTTTATAATTTCCCAAAGTTCGTTTTGTATCAGTCAGTTGAAATGAAGAAATGTTTAAGCAATATAAGTCACTTTAAGTTTCACTTTATCAAAAATTTAAATGGTGCAATATGACCCAAATTTTATTTGTATTTAATCCATCTTAAATTATAGTAAACTGATCAGAGTTCACTCAGTTTATTTACAGTCAAGTGACCACTAACATCTTGTATACGAGTTAACCTTTTCACCCTCTTGGAAATATTCAAGTATTTGTCTCATCTCTACATAACAAGTCTGGTCTGAAATCAATGAAAATCGAACTGGAAAATTATGATTAGCCGGAGTGTTATTCCTCTATTCGCCATATTTCATTGTTTCAAATATGAATTTAATTTGATTGATTTTCAGGTGTTTTTCTTGAATATCCTTGTTTTACTAACACAAATTTCAAAAATGATAATAACTCAATATCATATTAAATTAAATTAAACTCTTGGCTTAATGTTTCACGATTTATTCAACAATATGAATAGTCAACATGTTTTGAGCGTTAGCTCATTTTCAAGACTGAACCTTGAGTTTGGAAAATGAGCTAACGCTCGAAACATGTTGACTTTTCATATTGTTGAATAAATCGTGAAACATTAAGCCAAGAGTTCAATTTAATTTAATATTCAATTATGTTTCACCAAGAGTTAAGCGAGAATTCAATCTCAGTAACTCAATATCAATCGACTTGTAGCACAACTCAAAAATTTTTTGGAATGCATTGTATAATCGAAAAGAGTTAACTAAATTTCAATATTCTGCTAAGTAAATAAAGATTGATGAGGACGATCGTTTGAGAAAGTTAATATACATAATGAAACACTGATTCAAATGTTTCGAAGTACAACTTCCTCTTCAGATGCTAAATTAGCACTGGTAATCCAGTAAACCATTATGTATAATTCAGCATAGTTGCATTAAACTCTGAAAATCTGTTAATATCTCGAAAAATATATCAGGAGTATTGAACAATTTTCTGGAATTTGCCAGGATACATCTGCCAGAGGACATCTGGAATTTGAATTATGTGACACCTACTGACCTATTGGATTTCAATACAAAAGCTTCCACTATTCCACCAATATGTTATATTTCACATTACTACATTCCGAAAAACTATATAAATGGGTCTAAGGGTTGAAACTTCGACTCTTCGAAGTGCGAGAGATTTTATTTCAGTGTTTCTTTTATTCTCATTTTCGTTCCGTACTTTTGTTTCCACTTTAAAAGCCTTCAGAGAAATACGTTACTTCGTTTGGGATAAAAGTTTCTGGACAATAAATAGGTTGATACGGGCAATGTTTTGCAACAGAACTGTTCCCTTGTTTCCAAAAAATACAAATAAGAAACAGGGGCTACCGTTTCAATTCGCACCAGTTGGCGCCACTAGCGTTTAAGGTCTAGAAGTATGACTGTCAAATATTGTTATTATTATTTCCTATTAGCGAATAGAATCTATTTGAATGTGTGAGATCATGTTTTGCTCTAAAGGTACAAATAAATGAAATATCGAGAATGTCTCAGTTTTCGAAAAACAAAACTTTCCTAAAAGCAGTGGTTTTTTGCGTTTCGTAGTAACAATTATACCCTTTCAAAATATACGTGTTTATAAAAACATTTCAATGCTGACGATTATACATTACCTAAAGAATTAACTACAACAACTCGTACGTAAGAATCCTTTTCATCAACAAAATTTACAATCATGCCTATTCAAAGCAGCCAATGCACAGAAAGTATTGATAGGATTTTCTGGCTGTGGTTGTGTAACCTTTATTTCATTTAGTGTTTTTATCAGTGACAAATGTTTGAGAAGTGTTCGTTCTCTTAAAAAAGTGACATTATTCTGTGATCGTGGTTTAATTATACATAATATAAAATTGAAAGAAATCATTGATACGTGTCTTTAATTATTGATTATTCACACTTCATTATGAATTTTCATAAAATGTAGTAGGTGTACATAAGTTTGATTTATTATTCTGCTTGGAAAACATTTTCTGTTTATCACAGGCATCATATAAAATGATAAAAAGCGGTTACTTGTGGAATGATAGTTTCGAAAATGAGCTTGTCACTTCTATTTATGCAGATTCTCTTTTCATCTTCATTTGTCCATATAAAAAATTCGCAATACACCAAATCTTTTTGTGGTAATTTATCTTCTATTTTTCCAACAAAATCATTGATTGTATCATAGTCTTCGAGACTGGAAGAATAAAAACATAGCTTTGATTGTAGTGGACAAGCATACATCCAACAAAAAAAAATTATTTTCAAAAATTTGTAAACACAGAAATATACTTACCTTCATATTAGTTGTTTTTTTGGACCGCTTTTGCAAGCACCTTTTTCTTATCTACTCTTTAAACATTGACCCCATATCTTCTTCAATGACATTTAACAAGTATTATAATTATTCAAAATATAAATAACTAAATGAACTTATAATCTTCATTTGAAAGCGAACACTGACAGTAGTAATATTTGTTTGTTGTCATTTCTTGGAAGTCACGCCACACCAGCGCCTCTAGCGGTGAAATCTTTCGCAGTAGTCAACATTCTCTTCACACATAACTTCAAAATTAAAATGATTTGGCTTGGCGTTTTGTAGATTTTCAGAAAAAAATAAGTGAAGTTGATTTCCATTAATTTCTAATAAATAAAAATGTTTCAATTTACTTAGTATGCAAGCTTAGACCAATAAGTGACAATTCAATAATTAATCAGTGTGATTGAGAGTAGACGTAGTTGTTATGAAGAATGTTTTTGTTAAATTTAAATATATAGAGATCAAAAAATAAAGATGAAAATCTCAAAGTAAAATTAAGATGAAAAGTTTAAGATAAAAATGAAAGATAAACTTTCAGTAACACAAAATTATTTCAATGAAAGTCGTTATAAAAGCACAAATACAAGATTGACTCAGACAACTAATATTTCCGAAGAACGAAGATGTTTATTTGAATTACTCGCAAACTTGATTTGAACTAAAGTAAGGTGATAATTGCATTTGCTACAAAAGTTACTGTAATAAATATTGTTAAGAAAAAAATATACTCAACCAAATATGAAAACCTTTGGTGATCAGCTGCAGTTCCAAAAAATAATATATCAAAACATACTACACATTCATGAGAATACCATTAACTTCATCACCAAGTCTGAATCCTTGAAACTTATAAAACGGCTTTGAATTTTTGTGGGCCAAGAACATAAATGTGCGGATATGAAGTTGGAAAAGGTTTTTATTATGTCTTTGGGAATGAGGCGGTGATGTCGTAAAAGAAAAGATGCTGTGAGATACATAATGTACTAAATTTTGTGAGGTCATTTAATGTTATAGTGATTCATGTTATCTGTGATATATGATATTCTTATGTCACTAAATGCGATGACCTGTAGTTCTTGAATTCTGGGCCTAAAATTCTTGATAAATCCTTCTTTGGTCTTGCGTACTTGTATTTATAAGATTCTTTGGATGATGAACATGTTTTCATATATTTTCGAAGTCCAGTCAAGAAATATCGGATTTCTTATAATTTCAGTACATTTTCTCTATTTTTCAAGCCCATAATCAAAAGGTCAACTAAAAATATTTATAACGTAAATATAAATTAAATTTTCTCATACATTAAATAATACATATGACACGCGGTTCGAAGTACAACTACTTCTTCAGATGCTATATGAACACTGGTACAATTTTACGGATACAGATGTGTATACCTACTTTACAGTACCAGAAATTTGAATAACAGAGAAAAAGTATAGAGTCTGAAAATTTAAACTAAAATTTGAGAACTAAAAATTGGAAACTGAAACAGAGAAACCAGGTAATATAGGGGAGGTATGAATAACAATAACAAATCAAGATGTTAAAACGTAGGTAAAAAAACTAAGGAATGATATATCTCACCTACTTCGTGGGACTCCATTAATGAACATATTAAATTATTAATAAGTGCTTTTATGAACATATAATTGACTATTAAGTAAAAGTCCTGAGTTTTTAAATTTTTTCATTTGCATCGATTCTAGAAAATTAAAACTTAAACCTTGTTTTTTTCTATTCAATTCTTTAAACTCTGAACTCACTGTGTTACTTTCCTCTATCAAGTGGTTGACATAATAGGTGTAATTTTTTTTCATTTTAAAACTTCGTTTATTCTCGGATATTCTGATTTAGAAATATCTGAAAATTTTACTTATATAAAATTTATTGCATCTGCCTCAGTTGTTTTAGTATACCACATTTTATTGTTGTAAATTTTCGATTCATTATTCTTGACAACATTAATAATATGATTAGCAACCAGAAAAAAAAATATTAATATTGTAGCGTGACATGAATTATTCTAATTTTGTACTGAGTAGGTGTACCAATATATTTTCTACATGATTAAATGAGAAATTAAACCAAACTCTTGCCTTAATGTTTTACATACATTTGTGAAACATTAAGCCAACAGTTTTATATGAATTTGGACCAGTATATGTTTATACACTATATTCTTTCTTTTCATTAATAAATGGACGACCCTCGAAACCGATTTGTGATAATTAAAAAAAAGCTTTTTTTTCCTAAGATATCCATTCATCAAAGAAAAGACTATGAAAAAAGATGACTATGAGGATGAAATATAATGGATCCAAAAAATTTTAAAAATAGATCGATTATACAACCTCAACAGTTTTTTAATTGAACTTAGTATTCTCCTTGCCAACTTGAAGTTTCAATTATATTCGTTAACTTCAAGAGTAGATTATTTTCTTCAACGAATTTTGTGCTTGGAGACCAACACTCTTCTTTTCTCATAAGTATTGAATTATATATTGAAACACTGAACTGAAATACCAACATGAAAATATTCAGGAGTAGGTAACTGAACCTTTAAAATTATCTCAACTCGTTGGTGTTATATTATAATCTTTAAAGTTCGTTCATTTTCGTTTAATACTCTTTTTTCCTATATAACTTTCACCAATTGTTCACCTTTTTAGATTATAGATGACAAATCTCACTCATTCTATATGATAGGTTTGGTCATTTGAGATCTCTGAGTGCTGAAACTTATCTTTTATGATTTCAATCCTTCTGGTAGGATGGTGAGTAGATGTCCAGTACTTGAAACTCATAATGTAGACCTAAGCTGCTAAAATATGATGTAATCGTGTGCTCTTGTAGTGTGTTTTTTCATTTGAGATATCAGTCCACTGACATTCAAAATTCGTAATTGTTTCTCACAGTTGCTGACGGAGATCTTCATCGGCATCTTGGTCTAAGACAAGTGGATTTTATTAAGAGTAACCACGAGAAGGCTTCAATATAAACATTAATTCTCATTAAGTGAGGTTAAATGAGTCTTAAAACTCTCCTTGAAAATTAATCTATTATGGGATAGTCATTACACCGATAGAATACGTTTTCTATATTTAAAATTAGTATCCTTCAGTATTCAGATTGAAATTTTTTTTCGCAGGATTTTAACGGAGTGCATTCGCCATTTTGCACATATGTTGGATGGAATATTGATAATCCATATCCAAGATTTAAAAGCAGTTAAATAATCTCAACTGGAATAAATAGATTGTTCAACATCTTACTCAATCATTTCGAAACAAACCCTCCAATTCTAGTTGAAATATTGTTCAAACCTACTGGAGTTAATTAACGCAGTTGTAAACAAATTAATTGGCACCATCAGTTTCCTTTTCATAGATAGAGCTTAAAATAAACATTTCCTATTGTTAGACCTCCACTCCACCCCTGGTTTAAAAACGATCGTAATGGAAATTGTATCCAATAATTTTACCAAAATAAAATAAAGTTATAAATGAGATTTTAGTTTGTAGTTTACGTCATATTCAGACGAGATATTGGAGTATATAGCTCTATCACGTAGGATTTGAAATTCACTAGGTTTTGAATTGTATTGATTTGAAAAGACCATTTTCAGTTGTGCTAATGAGCTCAACTATAGCGAATTGTACTAGTTCATGTATGAATAAGTTTATCTTTAAGTTTATGTTTATCAGTTCATTAGACAATAAATTTAAAATTTATTCCTTTTTTCATTTATTTTAAAATAATTTCTGATATTTATATTGTACCAATCATACAATAACGAATTCCATTCGTAAAGATTCCATGAAGGAATATTTTGTACCAAACGAAACTAGATAATGCAGCTTCATCTCATAGGTTGTATATAAAAATAACATAGTTTGTTATAAAAGTATGTGACTTTATTGTGCAGTTGGGGAAAGAATTACTCAATATGCACTTCTTCATTCAGTTCTCTTCCTGATGAATGTCTAGAATATATGGAGAAAATAATGAAGAGGGTATATGATGAAAAAATGCACGAAAAATATTTTCATATTTCGTGTATATATTTTTATGTTCCAGGAAATCTTGTAAAAGAAATATATCAGCAAATTTTAAACTTTCAAAAAATATGGTCATATGTGTGATAAAACATGGAATAAACTTATAAAATTCTTCGCGAATTTTTGAAACATCGAACTGGTTTATTATTTTTAGTGAAATATGTTAACAAAGCAATGTAAAAACAAAATACCAGAAATCGAAGTCAAAATTTAAAATTTTGACCTATAGAGCTGAATGAAATAAGAATTAATATATTGAAATCGAGAAATAATTGGATCTTTCTACAACCAATACACTCGTGAGAATAAATTTCCAACTTTTTCAATAAAACCCCGATATAAAAATAGATAAGCTTAAACCTATCAAATCGTTATTTCGAACAAATTTCCGAAACTTCGCTGACTTTTTCATATACTTAATTGTACAAGTATTATTGTAAAAATACGATTGTGGGGGTTTTTCTCAAGTAACTAAAAGAAAGAAATTAAATGAACATTAAATTGAATGAAATTTTCAATAAGATTTCAATCGTATGATTTTCATTTTCAATCATTTGATTCGGAAATGAAATCTGTTACTTTGAATCGAATCACATAAGCATATAATCATTCGATTTCAGATACGGAATTATCATAATTTCACAAAAACAGAGAATACTACTAAAATGAATTTCATCTTCTTAAGTGAAACCTATTAATTAAGTTTCATGTGACTTCGCAGTACTGTCAGAAACTTTCTGTTTAATGATGTCACTATACACTGAACATTCTCTTTTTTTCACCCCTATGTAGTACACGCCCTTTAATTTAATCAATTTCACGGTATGATTCATTTTTTTAATAACCATAAAAAGGTAGACAGCTTTCCGTCTGCCCCTATGTCAACACACGAAACGCAATCAATTTTATATATTTCAGCTGGCGATTTTTTTATTACTGCCTGGTTGGAAGCTTGCACAGATGGTCACAATGAGCACTCCTGATTCTCATATACGTGCATATTTATATATATATATATATATATATATATATATATATATATATATATATATATATATATATATATATATATATATATATATATATATATATATATATATATATATCACTGATCTTTTCACGAGAAGGCGATCTGTAATGCTCGAGAGAGTTTATGCTGTTTTTTCAATAGAGGGAGCTCACATGCATGATTAATGTACTAATGAATGTTCTCCTTATTCAGAAGATGGGACCTGGACACGATTGAAAAACTATCGAAACTTGATTGTTTGAATCGATATCACTAAGGATTACTAATAGGAATAAAACTATTATATGGCATTTTCATTCAAAAAGTTTGATAAATTGCCAATAATGAGAGGCGATAGAGAGGAAGACCCGTTTTCCCCAAAACTGTTCTCAGCTGCTTTGGAGTGTATGTTCCAGAAGCTGGCCCGGAGCGAGAAAGGAATCAAGATGAATGGCCGCTACCTTAGCCACTTGAAGTTCGCTGGCGATATAGTCCTGTTCTCCCACGATGCAACTGATCTTCAAGAGCGCATGAGTGAACTGAACATCGCGAGCAAGGAAATAGGTCTGGAAATAAATGGACCCCATTAGAAATAGCAACGTCTTACACATATCTGGGACAGATTGCCACGGCAGACGGGGATATTACACCGGAGATTATGCAGAGAACCAGAACAGCTTGGGGTACAGTTGGCTGACTGAAACACATCTGCAAATCTGATATGCCACTATCCTTAAAGAGCAAAGTGTTAGATCAATGCGTATTACCAACGATGACCTACGCCAGCGAAACTTGGACCTTGCAATCTGCTCACATCCAGAAGCTTTGAACAACCCAGCGGAGATAGAATGCTGCTGGATAAGAGGTCAAACAAAGGTGAAGGATGTCGTGGAGTGTGTAAAAAGGACAAAGTGGAAAATGGCTAGCCTGAGCAAAAGATGAGCGTTGGTCAGCTGTGGTTGGTGATAGGGAGCCCAGAGACAGGGCAAGACCAAGAAAGCGCCCTCACGATCGATGGGATAAGGAGCTTGTGGATTGGCTGGTCGTTGCCTGGAAGAGAGAGACTGCCGATAGGGAATCTTGGCAAAGACAATGTATAACTTACTTTTACTATCTTGTTATAGATTGTATACAACTTTGATCTCACACACACAAGATGTATACCTGCGCTTAACCTCTGGTTCAAAACCTCTGAGTGACTGCTAAGCGAGAACTGAAAGTTAAATGAATTGTACCACACCACAGTTAGCTACAGTGAAGATGGGGTGGGTTAATTATGTACGAAAAATTTAATGCCAGGCGCCAGAGGTTTGAAAGTTCTCGGTACAATTCAATTGGTTTTCTGGAGGATCAAACAACAACTCCACCAGATCTAACAGTTCTTAATCTTAGTTCTCCCTAACAGTAATATTCACTTGGTTTGATAAATGATAGTATGATTATGTATATAGATATGTATTGAATATAAAATGAAATTAATAATTTGAAGTACTAAAAAACAGAAATTGAAACAAATAAAAGATAAATTAATTCTCCCTTAGCTAAGAGGACTTAATCGTTACAATGAAAAATATGTATATATATATTAAATGTTTAAATGAAAAAGAATCTTCAGCATATAAATTGAAAAGTTATTAAATTAATGTAAACTCAAGGTTAATAAAATAAAAATAAAATATAAATTGTCTCTGCAAACTATGTACTGGAATACTCTCACCACACCAAGCGTTCTCAATCTTCCAGCTTTAGGCTCAAAGATCTTCTACGAAACCTTCTCCAAATAGTTATCCAATATTCCAGTACCAATAATAATAAGAATTTCACCAATAATAATTCCAGAATCCAAAAAACAAAACGAAGAAATCCAAAAGTAAACGTAAAAAAATGGAAACGAAAAACGTAAAACGAAAAACCCTGAAACAAAAGTCTCCATGAAACAAATAATCAAAACTAAACTGAAAATACCTGAACTTACGCAAAGATGTAGTGTGCGGTATACTGTCTATCAAGAACACGTGCTTTGATCCCCTGAAAGGCACTTCTTCTGTTCACAATTTCCAACTAACGAACAAATGCCAGAAGAATTCAAAAATCATCAAATAATCCCAACTACTGGATACTTATTCTTTTCTTCCAAACAAAATTCCAAAAAAGAAAAAGTATATAATTGATAAATTCTCAACACGTCTCTCTATCTTGATGCTAATTCATATCTGATCATTTTCCAGAAAAAAATACCAGCCAACTTTTTTCAGTCAGGTTAACTTTCGTCTTACAAACAACACAACATGACAATCAGACCTACTTAACAGTGGAACGAAAGAGTACCCCTAACCTCACAAAACTAAACACTCACGAAAAGATGACACGAAACAAAATTATAACGTTATAATCGGGATCCCTTCGTTCTACAGTGGACGGAAAGAGCTTGATGATATATATATATATATATATATATATATATATATATATATATATATATATATATATATATATATATATATATATATAACGCCATTTAGTGCACTATGCACTGACTTTATAGTATTTAGTGTATTATGTTACGGTAGAGACCATATCACAAATTCTGTAATCCTTGTACCTGTACTCCTATCATTCTGTGATACTCATATTATTCTGTGAAAAAGACAGTACTTAAGGCGCGACATATTATTTTAACCTCCTATTCTGTTTGTATATTTTGTGGATATATAAAGATTAATATTCAATCGACATTTAATTCTCGATTCTTGTTTCAGGTTTGTTATATTTTATAAGTTAATATTGTATTTATTGAATAAATTCTTGTTTCAGTTTTAAACATTCATCGAGAGTCATTGACTATTAAATAAAATAGAAAAATAACATTATATATATATATATATATATATATATATATATTCCCATTTTTGTTTCTTAACCCATAAGTTTGGAACATTCATCTCCTTCAATTAAATGTTTCCATAAAACAATTTCTTTCTTGTAATTACCTCAATTACTCGATTAACTTGTCTTCATCAAATGAACTGAATTGGATGAAATCTATCTTGGGCATCCTCATTGTTCCAATTTGTTTGAACGACTCGTAAACAACTCTAATTTAATTCAATTCATTACGTGGACAACAGGCAGTAATGTATTCGCATTATGTAATATTATGGTTCAACTGTATTGGTTTAAACGAGGGAATAGCAGTATTTAGGTTCATGAAAATTTTATAATAACGTGACTTATTTAGAAAATTGAAACAAATATCCTCATTGATAATTCGTTCGAAGGAAAAAGTAGTCTAGGGGAATAGATGAACATCCCGATCTTAACGAAATTTTAGTCGTTCTCTTCTTCACATATAAAAGCATATTACATACTTTTGTAATATGCTTTAAAGTTGACAGAAAATGAAATATTTCAATAATGAATCGCCAGAAAAATATTTGAAAACTTATGAGCTTAACTATCCACTGAAACGTTACCTTGAATTTAGTCTTAAGGAACGGAGAAAATCTTCTCCAGCGCAAGTAAGATTTGTATCTCATATAGTTTTTTAATTTGAGAATCATAATTTGATATGTTAGAAAAATGTGGGCACAGGAACGGGCATATAAGGACATGATAACGTACCATAACGTACCAATTCACTTACGCTAAACTAAACAAAGGTAAACACACTTTCAGCGAGTTCAGTATAGTAAACAAAAGATTCGTAGATTTGTAAAATCATCAAATTTGCTCTCCCACATCATAACCCTTAATAAGAGTCGAATGAGAGTTATTTTACAATACCACATTGTCAAAATAACTGACACTACTTTTATATATCAACTCCAACACCAGAAACAGAATGGCAACCACGCCAAATTCCAGTTCCAAGCCACAACTGACATGTTATGCTGCAATATATGACGGTAGAGATGCCAAACAAAACGTCTTGTCATAATAGATCGATTGATGATTCTATCAAACTCAGTGATGGCTCTATTTGAACTTAATAACCATTATTATAAGATTCGAAATAAAAAAGAAACAGCGACTTTACTCAAGGATACTGATTCAAAACACACAGAACATGAACTATGAGTGATCGTGAAATTTAAACGATTTGTTTAGAACGTAAGATCGATAGCATAAGAATATGAGATAAAATAAGAATTATAAGAATTGAAAACAATTTATCTCAATTAAAACTAACAATAAAAACCGTTAAGTTTAGACTTGAAAGGAAACCCGAGTAAGAAACGTTGGTCGATATAATTGGTTAATTTTTATTTCTTTGAATTTTCAACACAATTTACTAAGTATTGGATAACATATTGAAATAAATGCTTGATAATTAATTAAAATAATGAAAATTCCAAAGTATTTGCTGAAAAAAACTGATAATAGCTAATCACGAGTGGTGTGAAATAATCAAATTCTGTTATAGTCTCAGTTTTTAAGACAGAATAAAACTGAGTAAAAATAGAAACGCAAGTTTGGAAAAAGATGGATGAGTGGTCTCAACGACTTAAAGATGTGTGCCAAGAGACTGTTAAACTGAAACTTGTTGATCTGAACCGATATTTATCTAAGCCTCAAGGTAAGAGACAATAAAAATACCGCATGGCGACTGAAAAACAAATGGAAAAAAGTTTTCCAATTATCTAAGAATCTCACTCATCGTATTTGGGTTTTGCTGTTCTTTTAGCTTAACGATTTTCTACACCTTTCGCATTCTACTTCCTCGACTGAAGGAAAAGCATTTTGAAAGAGAATATAATCACAAAGAAAGGTTGCGGCATGAGAATATTCGTTTTTTTACGAATTAAATAACCGTGAACACTGAAAAACTTCTAAATGTAAATATATCTGGTCTCCTTCACCCTTACTTCTTCAGAGGTAGCTAATGTTATATTCATCCTGCGGAGAAACATTTCCTTATACAATCAACAAGAATGAATGACTGGGTATTATAAAACTGGGAAAAACAAAACATCCAAGAATATATAGGAGAGCCCTAAGACAAAAAAAGTCGTCGGACGTGTACCCCTTGGGTGGGCAGATCTACTCTGAAGTTATTAGCTTACTCCAGAATAACGTCCTTGTTAATTGTTGAATGATATATAGCCTACGAAGCAGTTGTATTATTAACTACATTCCCTGGAAAAAACATCAGAAACTGCAAAATAATCTCTAGGCTATTTAATGAAAACGATGTTGAATATATTTCTTCCCATCAAAAAACCTCGAAGATAATGAAACATATATCTCCCCAGTTAGTAACGCCCTTTCATATCAGTAAATAAATAATTAACAACACAAACTAGCCTCAATATGGACAGCACTTAATTAATATGGTAATTAGTACAAATTATTTGAAGCCGACGTATACATGAGACCTATTTAGATGATTTATGGCCAACCACGCTCGGATGTGAAAGGGCATCACCGCTTACAGAAGAATAGAAAACAGTGTTCGTTTATGCATATATACCAGCGGCTCCTGCTTGACGCTATTTAGTTTTAAGAAGATGAAAGACCTTCTTTGATATTATTCGTAATGAAGATAAAGATTCTATAATTCCTCTCATAACCCATAACAAGTAATCGTATAATTTCAACACTTACGAAATAATTCACAGAAAAAATTATTATATCGCATTCGATGATTATACCATTCTCGCCAATTTACTCGAATTTAAAAAAATCAAGAATAACGTCACTTGAATTTTCTGGTCGATTAGATAACGAAATATAAAATAAACTCAAGTCATCGAAATAATTTCAAATAGCGTCATAAAAAAAAATTATAAAATTACATTTGATGATTAATACTATTTACTGAAATTTAATAAAATTAAATAATACGTCTCCTTTTTTTGGTTAATTAGATGACGAAATTTAAATTAAACCCATCATCACTCACGAAATAATTTCAAATAGCGTCACAGAAAAAAATTATTGAATTCTATTCCATGATGAATACTATTTGCTCCAATTCAGTCCAATTCGATGAAATTGAATGATAGGCCACAATACTTTTTTTTGTTTGATTAGGAATGAAATTTAAAATAATCTCAGGAATATTTGCGTAACTTAGCTTTAATTTAGACACTACGCAAGAATGTTCAATATGGCTCAACAATTTAGTCGATTAATATGCGTTAGTAAGAATTTTTTTCAAACATATACAATGAATATTAAGAGTATTAAATCAAAATTTATAAACAATTGATATTCAGGCAGGGATTGATAGGATACAAATTACAATATCAAAGCATACCATTAGTTTCCACTAATTTCAATGTAACAATTTGTTTGGTTTTAGTAAGTGTTTAGAAGAACCAAATATCCATTGTAATGTTTTCAACTTCGTTGAATTCAATTGATCATTGACTGAAATCTTGAAAAATTTAAATACATTTACGAATTTCTTAGCTATAATGATGACAATTTATCATTGAATGAAATCTTGAAAAATTAAAATAAATAAATTCACGAATTTCTAGATAGAGATGAATTTATTGGCTCAATATACTTTAAGCAGGATTGGGAATGTTTCCGTTGAGAATGTAGTTTTCACTTCTTGTTTGTATAAATAATACTACTGAAGAGCTGATGAACGTAATTAGATTTATTAAGTTGCACTGAATTTTAATGGCAACATTTATGAGAAAATTTGCATTTCAACGAAATTAATTTTTTTATACTCTCAATATCTCATATGATACTACTGAGTTTTTTGTAACAATAACTGTAAAATCAAAACTCAATAACGATCAACTTATTGCTTATCGAGTTTTCATTTACTAAGTTAAAATGTATTTAGAGCAATATTCTTACGTTAAGATATTTCAATGACCTCCAATATAATTTATTAGTTCGAGTTTAGTTAAAATTTCACATTCATAAATTTTTATCGTGAAAATTAGTGGCATATCAATTTGATGATTGATGAGGACGATACTTGGAGAAAATAAATATCCATAATGAAACAATATTTAGAATTTTCTCATAATTTTAATACAAATACGCATGACGCGTTTCGAAGTACTACTTCTTTATCAATGATCATTGTTAATTCAGCATTTTATAAAGAAGTAGTACTTGTAACGCGTGATGCGTATTTATTAAATTATGAGAAAATTCTAAATATATTTTCATTAAGCATATCGATTTACCCTTGTAGAATTTCTTTTCCACAAATCCCGAAAACCTTCAAGAAATTGTTCAAACGTCTATTTAAATAACTTATGTATTCGACAAATAATTAATTGCTACTTAACAAAAATATCAAATTGGCCTACTTAGACCCAAATCGAATGTCTGTACCGTCCATCACTGTTCCCTACGGATGTACGAACAAAGAATACACTTAAGGGACATCATCACTTAATGTTGGCAATAATGTCCATTAACACCAGTGTTGCCAAATGTAGATTTTCTCCCATATAAATATAGCACTGAAACACATAATATATAGACTTGGTAGGAAAAAAGAGTCTACATGTCCGTACATATTCGTGTAGGAAAATTTTTTCATACACGGAATGAAGAGTATACAAAAACTTATATCAAAATTTTCAGATGAAAGGGATAAGTCAATTACTACCAAGTCAATTTCAGATGATTTTTCGATGACCAGATTCAAGTTCTAAATATCAAAAAATCTAATCAAATATCAATATCAAAATATTTTAGCTAAAACTCGCAGGTCGCTGTGTACACAAAAGTTGTCAATGAAAACACAATATTTTACTTTCGAGAGTGAATATTAAGTGCGTTGCGAAACATCAAACTTATTGAAAATACTGTCAGCAAAGTTTCGGTTTTCTCGAAACTGATAGGTTGTGTTTTCTTGACGATATATATATATATATATATATATATATATATATATATATATATATATATATATATATATATATATATATATATATATATATATATATATATATATATATATATATATATATATAAACTAGTTACAAACTTGTTCTTCAAGGAAACAAGAGACAAGTTCATACAAGGTACAAGGTACTGTTTAATCAGTATTATTTTTTATTTTATCTCCAAGCTTGTGCAGCTATAACTTTGCTAATTCGTTCAGATAGAACCCATGCTGGCTTTACCTAAACATTCATTTTGATTTGAGAATCATATAGAAAATAAAGGATGACAGTGGAAGCTATAATGAGGGCTTGTCCCTTCTATTCACGGAATTTCGTTAATTCACTTCGGATATTTTGAGTTTACATACTCAATTTTCAAAATTGTACAAGCTTGGCTACGATGATATCTATTATTCTTCTTATTGTGATTAGCTAATTGTTATTCTTATTGTGATAAGGCTGTCATGAAACCCATAACAGAACTAAACTTAACTAAATATTTTCTATGTTTTTTACTATAAGATGATTTTCCTTTCATCTAAAGCTTATGACGTCGATTAAATTGAACCATTATTATGATTCAACATAAAAGAACATATATTTAAATACTCTACCATAGTTTACAGAAAATCCTTCCTTTCTTATTCAATAATTAATTGATTGATTTAATGTTCACATCATTACAGTTCAATAAAATAGTTGATTTCCAATTATTGTTTGCTAGGATACCAACCGTAAAAGCTTTGTTTTCTTCAATGCAATTTTTGTAGGTGAGTTTGCTTTACAAAAATTACAAAGAACATTGCAATTTATAGACAAATGTTCTCTCGACGCGTTGGTTGTTTTAGTTGAATTTTAACCTACATTCGGAGATTGATGAATTCAATATAAAATAAAATGAGTGAAATATACAGATAATGTAATCATTCAAAGCCATTCTGGTACTATAAGAACACTATCACAATATTAAATGACTGCAAATTCAAAGATTTTATACACGTTCAATGGATAAAAGGATGTTACTTTTTCTTCACTCCTATAGATCAGTGGATATCATGAATAAACAGATTGTTACACAAATGCAACTCGTCTACTTCACAGAAGGCAAGCAATGTATCCAGAAATCTGATTCTTTTACATATTTCTTCAATAAAATCAATTTTTCCTAGTCGTTACCCTTCTCAAACAATAGTTTAAGGCGGTAACAAAGTTAAATTACAAGTGTATTTTAAGAGTTTGAAGGAACTTATGAAAACATTTCTAGAATTTTTTTTGTAATAAAAATTATAGGATTCTTAGAATATTTCGAAGAAGAATTGGCAACGCTGATTGCACAGCTCGGAGCGGTCAATCTGATGCAACTAAGTGAACACCACCGCATCGACCAACAGCTTCTAGCTAGCCGCACAAATTATCTCTATTTCGCTTTTTTGGTCCTTCGTTTGGGACCGTCTGCCTCCGAATTCAAGTTCCCTAATAACCTACCCCAACGAGAACAACTCATAGCCGCCCGTGCGTGGAATTCCTACACGAGACAGTGGTCCGTGATTTATTCGGTCCCCCAGCGACAGAAAGGGCCCAACCATGGCGACACGGTGATCTAAAAAGAAATATGAATGAACATTAGAGGCACTTTTACGTGGCATCTTTGAAACAATGCTTTTAATCTTGAAATTGTTTCTCTCATTGTAATTTATGGTAATGTCACATTAAATCCGTTTGAATTAATTCGAAACATTTGAATATTAAAATGAAAGAAATACATATTTCTGGGCCACCAGGTAAAAATCTATTGCCACAAAAAAAATTTTAATTCGTTTGCCACAAATCCACTGAAAAATTTATTCGAGTTGGTTCTACCTCATGTAGAGCTTCTCACAGTATTTACTATCTAATAATTCCAATGAATAGTTCCGACAAATATATCAAAAATACCTTGAAAATAAATGTTTACTTTTCATCGATCATTTTGAAACATACATACTGTAGTTAGATACTTTTCAAAAATACAATTTGATTTTGTCACATTTCTTAAAAACTAAATGAATTATAACTCCTTTATCTTCGATGTTTTTAATGTATAGAATAAATAATCTGAAGATTTTACAATAAAATATTAAATGCTATTGCGGATGAAATAGAAACATAATATTTGCAGATTTGAACTATACCTATAGTTTCATTTCGAACTTTTTTTATATATTTATACTTCAATTAGTACCTACACTGCAAATCAGTTGAATAATTATCAATCACTAAACAGTTATGTTATTTGTGAATGCATTGTGAGGGAGTTTGTAAGTTGGTGTCGAATGAACAATCTGATGGTGAACGTTAACAAAACTGTATGTGTTCATTTTTGTCTGAAGGGCAATGGAATTAGTACCTTGGATGTTAAGTATGGGGACAACAGTATATCATCACCCCAATTAACAAAGTTTCTTGGAATATATGTAGACATAAATTTGAGATGGACATTCAATAGTCATCAACGAACATCTTGTAAACCTATCTTCCTTAACAATTACATACTCATCGTACCGTGTTTATATATTTATAGATTTTTGTTAAATGTTAAAGAAAACGAGGGTAGGTTTATTTAATTGAATAGTAATCATGAGTATTCAACAAGGAACAGGGATGTGCTACTTATTCCTATGCATAAAACAGCTAAATTTGAGCATTCTCTATATTATTAGGGTATTAAAATTTTCAACCATTTACCATCGAATTTGAAAGTACTGAAATCTCATTTGTTTAAGAGGAGAGTTAAATCTCTGCTCTTAACAAAGGCATACTATAGTGTGGCAGAGTATTTCGTTGATTCGAATGTAGCCAATAATGTATGAATCAATTTTTTGTATCATATGTTTTTATATTTTTTTTAACACAAATGTTCTTCACCATGTGAAATCGTCTCAAATGTTTAATATTCCTGAGGTAATTTTTTCTTTTCTTTTCAAATAAAGTTGTATATTATTGTGAATATAAATTTAACCAATATTTTTGTTTGAACCAATATTTTTGCTCGAGGGCTGAATGGAAGAATAGACTCAAAACTGAATTCAGTCCTTTTGAGAGCATTCTTCCTAGTTGTAATTATTGTATCAATTGAAATGAATGTAATTCTACAATGTAAAGAATGTTTCTTAATAAATTGATTTTATTATTATTTATGTTAGATATGGACAAACGTCTATACCGTTCCTAGGATTCGAATCCAGTAAATAGGCTTCACAATGTATCGGACAAAAATCTTCCTTGCAGAATGACATCATAGTTGACATGCCAGACAGAGACAACTTCATAAATTATATACTGAGGGCAGTCAATGCGATAACTCAAAATCTGTAGTGAGGGCATGCTTCTCAGAGAACTCAAGTTTCACTATTTCAAGTAGTTTAAGGAAAGACCCTTAAATTTTTACTGAGAATGAGTGGCAATTCGTGAAGCCGCCAAAGAAGCTCCATTCCACCTAAATAAGAAGTACAAAATTTTTTCTGTCTCTTAGAGCATTGAAATGCATAACAAAAAATAACTTGAATAAATATTAAAATCAATCCTCGCATTTTTTAATGAAGGAAAATTATTTCATTTACATACATGAAAATGACGAATACTCCAGATGAAATCAAATTATACTGGGTACCATCTCATTGTAACAGAATATAAACTTAAATTCAAACACTTGAACTTATGATTTACACTTTATTGAATACATAGCATGACGCGTTTTGTCGTTAAAAACGACTTCTTCAGATGCTTTCAGAATAATAACAACAAATTTGAAAACACAGGTATAATTATCAAAAGAATTTGAGATTCTATGAATTTGGGTTTTACCTAAGATATTCCATTCTGAAATCTAATTTTATTGCCTGAAAAGGTTTAACAAGGGTGAATTGTTTAATTCTATCTGTTCATTGAGCAAATTTCCAGAATTTTTATGGCGATTTATTTCCACTATTTCCCAAAAATCATTGTAATATACAGGCAAGCGATAATGCAAAGCTCCTAGCTAAGGGTGCAGCTCAAAAAAAAACCTGATATCAACATTAAGCTACCCCAAAGTGACCTCCAAAAGTAATTCAAATTGAAATCCTATATTATCACAAAAAAAATTAATGAAAGCTGGAGAAGTCTCAAAGTAGCATTTTATTTTGAAAATTTCACAACCAAAATACCAAACTTGGGTTCTGGAAAAAAATCTGCCTAGAAGACTAGTCGTCAGAATCAATCGCTGTAGAAAGAAACCACTACAATTAAGCTGCTTCATCAATAAGGATTAATAAGAGATGAGGATAAGGATAATTGAGAACTCCTCATGCGATTACAGTTATGAAAATCAGGACCTAAATCATATGCTTTGGCAATGTCCTTACTATAACATTTAGGGAAATATCATGTATAAGAACATGTATAAGAAGCAAAAATTAAACTCTTTCCTCCCTTCATCTCTTTTTTTTTTTATCAGCACTGACAATCAATCAAATTAAACATATTTTCGAATATGTTGAAGACTGCGAATTGAATGCATAAAAAAATATAATGAATTACCCCTAAGTAAAAGCAACTTTAGTTGATTAAAAAAAATATACCTCTTTGAAATTCATTTTGTACTGTATTTGTATTTTCATTGTACAGCTGTATAGTTCAGCTCAGGTCTTTAGTAGGCTTAATAAAAAAAGAAGTTTCGGAATTCTTCCAACAATATTTTTTATGAATAAGTATATTTACATTTATAATAAGTGAATATTTTTCAGAAATCTCTCATTTCAACTATTGAAATTCTCATTCTAGTTTATTATTGGCATCACTAAAAAGTGGAAGTTATTATGAAAAAATTGTTAAATACTTAATTTTAATATAACAAGACTATATTATTCAAAAATCTAATCGTTCTTATGACTACTAATTAAAATACCTACATCAAGTAACAACCCACATAAATCAAATATCAAACAAATTGCACAAGTGTTTTCTCATTTAATGAGTATATTTAAATCTTCGTACCATATAATCAAGTGAATATCAGGTTTCAGCTAATAAGGTGTGAAAAGCTAACGAGTAGATTCATTTATAATTATAAGAATCATAAATCATACATCTTATTAAATTGGTACACCTACAAATATTTTTGTTCAGATCATATTGCGAAAAAACTACTGACTAATTGATTCATTATATTTCTACATCAAATTAATATCTGAAACGAAATATCCTCAAAGCAAGCATCGAATAAAGTTGTGCTTTTGTTATTTGCACCCCTACGCCTCTACGTAGGGTCATAACGTACAAACAAAAATAAGTAATTGAAGCCGACCCCAGCTACTCACAAGTATTTATTCAACAAATATTTGACTAAGAAAATATGGGATATATCTTAAGTGTATTGGAAATATTGATTTAGCAAGGAATCATTCTCATGCATTTTGTATATTTTTGATAGGACTTCTTCAACCTCAAGAAGTCATCAATTCAACACACTTGCTTACTACAGCCAGTCAATCAAATTGAAGTTTTATTCTACCAATTTATATATATATATATATATATATATATATATATATATATATATATATATATATATATATATATATATATAGTTGGAATGTTTCACGACTGTAGATATGTATTTTGGGTGTTTAATTGGGATTGCAGTCTAGGACAAGAAAATCAGTTACCTCTTTAGTATTTTCCAGCTTTCGAAAATGTTTATTTTCTTCTTCAAGGCTAAAATAGAACGATATCAACAATTTATATAACAAGGCACTATTGAAAATTTTTTTCTCACAATTACCTTGAAGTTAGTCCGAAAGTACATTTGTTTTTTGAATTTTGAAAATAAGTACAAGTGTTCCCAAAGGCATTGGGTTCGAATTCAGAACACAAAAAACAAATGTACTTTCGGACTAACTTCATAGTAATTGTAAGAAAAATTTTCAATAGTGCCTTGTTATATAAATTGTTAATATTGTACTATTTTGGCCCTGAAGAAGAAAATAAACATTTTCGAAAGCTTGGAAAATACTAAAGAGGTAACTGATTTTCCTGTCCTAGACTGCAATCCCAATTAAACACTCTACTTCTTCCTCTACTTCTTCTTCTTCCAATTAGGATTTCCACGGGAAATCCAATGGGATAGTTACTAGGCTTTTTGCCCAATTCCAGTCGGTTACAGATGTGCCTCCACTAAAGGAGATCTGGAGGTTTCTACTATATACTATATAATAGCACAGAGTAACACAAATTTTAAGTTGCATTTCGTGAATCAATAATATAGAAAACTACGTAGCTAAGAGTATTTGGTATAATCTTCGGCAATGAATGTCTCATGGTATCGAAGGACAAATGTTAGGAAAATTTAGAGGCGAAGAGCGTGCAGCCTTAGCTGTTTACCGCATAGGGTGTTACGGTGAATAACACCGTATTGAGTCTAAAATTCTTTCAAAAAAAAGATTTATAAATAATTTATATTTCTCATCAATTATATTCAATAATATTTATCATAAATCAAATATATTTTTTAAATTGATAATTGGTTTTTAGATAGATTTTTTTTTACTTTAACTGTACTTTAATTATATTCTAATATACACTTAGTATTTATTGGATTATAAAAGTTTCGATTAGAACACACGTAAGTCATTGTCCCTTAAATGTCTAATCATTTGAATTCTTTTGAGTTTTGAGTTACTTATTATTTTGGCAATGACAGACATACAATCCAAAGAATTAAGGCTGATTTGTGTTTCATAGGTCTTGTGTTACTTCCAAAAGTTGATACTGTAAATGCGTGTGCGTTTTGAAGACTTTGAAAACAACATGTATTGAAAGGACTGTTTAAACTATTCCAATAACTTAAGCCCTGTGTATGTGCATTGTCGGAAAGTGTACATTAATAACACTATGGTTATCCTTGCTGTAAACAGCTAGGGACTGCGAGCTCTGCGCAAAAAGATGTTCGCAACAAACGTTGAAAACCATTTCATTCCTTAAATTATTCATAGCAATAAACCCATAAAAAGCGAGATAATTGTAAAGTATTGATAATGACATAATTTATAACATTATAACCTAACTTATAATTTTGAACTAAAGGTTCATACAAATATTCAGCTCTTTACTCTTTCTGCTGTGGTGGAACCACTTTTAAATGTTTAGAATTGTTCCTTGTTTAGGTAACGTCATTAACCAACATCAACCGCCGTTTTTGTGATTTATACACAGAATAATTCGAATTAGTACTATATGGAAGGAAAGAATAAATAAAAATTATGACAGAACTATGCTGAAGCGAACAAAAGCAGTATTCCAAACAATTGCTGCACGTTCCATATTGCTATTCTATTTTAGATTATATCGCCAAGTATTGTTTCAATAATATGGGTACTCTGAGCAGGGCATTGTTGCCTCTAGGAATAAATTATACAGTTTATCCTAGTCAACTGTAGCCGCTCGATTTATTTTCATATCGGTGCAATTTTTTTTTATTTCAGAGATTCCAGGCGAAATTCCCTCTGAATTAGTATCACCTGGGACGAAAATAATAAATTCGCTGTCATGAAACCACACGTTCCTCCAAGGGATTTCAATTTTTCTCCCACAATGCGAAACCGTATAATTTACAAGCTCGTAAATTACAGTATTTGTGGAAAATTACATTGGAGTTGACTGTGAAAATAACGAGATAGACATTTTTCAAAAATAAAACATAATTTTTCGTGATTCATCTCAACACTTCTTCAGGAATATTTTCAACGAGAGCAAAATAATTCTTTTCACAATGAAATAAGATAACCAATCAGTTGAAGAAAATATTCTTGAAAGAGCCACCGAAATTAATGAACTGCCTAAAAGGGAAAAATTTACTTTGGATATCAATTTGCTCAATGACAAATATCAAACTCCACAACTTATAATCGACGAAACACTGAGTTCTAGAAATAAACTTTCAGAAAATAATTCGCTTACAGCATTTAACTACTATGACAGCACACTGTGAACCCTACTGCAGCGAATAAAATATTAATGTACAATTTGTACAACAAATGAAATGGTTGAAAAAATTACACATGGTTTGAAGGCCAGATATCTTTCGCTCCAGGCTCCAGGCTAAAAAATCGATACCTATATCGATGCTCCTCTAAGTGTTCCACCCCAAAAATGTTCGAATAATTACCACATTATTCGAAAAAGAAAATTATGAAAAACGCTTAAAGAGCTGTTGAAAAAATGGATAGGTATGTCAGGTGGGAATAGTCAACCCATAATTGATAATTCATTGATTGAAGATTATAAAGCATTAGTATATAAACCCAAACATTTAAAATTTGTTTGGGTTAGTAGGTAATTTGGTTCACAAAATAGGTATTAATGTACATACAGGTTGAGAATTTCTTGGCTAAACTATTATTCAATTTATAATAAGAAAATACTACTCAAAAATCTTCCACCACAGGCTCACTACCTTCCTGAGGGTTCTCTTTGTTTTAGGGACTCTTTGTTCCTATTTATATGTATGTAATTGAGGAAAACATTTTTGAAAGTTTATTGCAAATTTTAGGGATATTATAATGTGTATTTTACCTACCAATAAGGATTTATATTATTTTTTATTACTAGCTGCCCACAAGCTTTGTACGTCCATTAATTTTTTTCGTGAATATTCTCGAAAATGCTGAAAAACGTGTTCTACTGGGATTATAAATAATTTATATATACATTTATCCTCACAAAATAAGGAAATAATTTCAAATGTCACACGAACATCTTCTGGAATATTCAGTTGAACAGTGAATATACAAGTTATAATTACTGAGGTCTGAAACTTTCCTTATTCTCCTTTGACACAGAATATATTCTGCCGACAGAATATATTTTGCTTCTTTTCTCGCAAACCAACACATTCTGATAATGTAGCTATTTCGCTTTGAATATAATGACACAAAAAGAGAATTAATGAACTTTAAGAAAAAAATATTCTCAACGATATTAGTTCAAAGAAAATATGTTTTGAAATATACACAAATGGCGGAATATACCTCAAGAAAACTCGATCTTTCAGTAGAATTTCGTTGTTTTTATTGGCCAGTTTCAGTATTTCTCTTAGTGGAAAATCTAAAAAGAAACAAACAGTGATTTTTTCAATGCCGAACATGCCACTTCGACGGTTCAGAAGTTGACAAAGAGTATGTAAACGGTATGTAGATAGGTCCGACTGGCTGATCGCTTACGATGAAATGTCAAAAACGCCAACAATCCTCCGGAAATTAAATTAATTTTACCTTTGTAAATCAATCAGTAGAAATTTCAAACATCCTAATAATAAATCTCTTGCTGAATTATCTGCATTTAAATCTTGCAGAACCACCTGACTGACTCGATGTTTAAGTCTATTCATTATCTTGGTATTGTATGAAATTTCCGAAGATTTCCCAGAAAATATTAATTTTTAGAAGAAGATGATGAACATGTTATAATTCGGTGTGTTATTTTACCCATATCAAACAATGAGAAAATACTGTTTTGGCGTTCATTTATGTAGGTACGAGTATATTATATTGTATATTCACTTTCTATTCCGAATTGCCAGAAGAGATGTCCGTGTGACGACATTGCTGTCGCAATTAGAATTCTTTCCTAATTTTGGGATATTAATCGAAGTAAAAACCAAAAAATTCGTTTCAACATTGTGAATTAAATCGTAATAACAACAAAATCCATCAACTGTTTAGAAAAAAAGGAAGCATTTCGTACAGCTTCCTTAGCACCGGTAAGTCATTTCACCAGATGTAGGCGTAGCAGTATTGTGCGTGCATAGAGTTCATTCTTCACAGTACGACCCCTGGATATTACCTTCGACCACCGTGACATGATTGACATTCAGCACATCTGACGCATTTTCTGAGAAAGGCATATAGGTATACGACAGAGTGTGTAATATAACAAAGGGCGGCATGTGGCTTATTCACTGACGACGAAAGACACGTGGCACGCATCAGGTCGTGTTTTTCTATGCCAATTTTGTATAGACGTACCCAAAAGGTACACCTGGATTTCCATTCTCTTTCGCTCTTTTCAAATTGCGGATGTAACTGGAAGCCATCGTTAATAGTCGATTTGTTGATTTTGTGAGGTTATGTTGGTATTCTCACTAATGTATTTAACTTCGTAATTTGGATATGTGACTCTGATGTACAAGGAGACAATGACAAGTTGTCAAGTTTTTAGACTTGTAAAAACATTGTAATATTATACCTATATCTAAAAAAATTAATTATATTTTGGATACTTAATCCAAAATATAATTTCTTCAACCTTATATTTCATATCAAAATGTTGTGTGCATTGGGTTAAAGCTAATAGATTGGAATATTGTGGCAGCATTAAATGACGTGAACATTGTAAGTATGGGTATATGTCTTGTCTATGTCAGTGTCACTGGAGTAAGTTTTCTTCAAAGGTGGAAATTAATGAAAACAGCTGGATAGACAACTGATCAAAGTGTAACATCATGTGAAGTTTGCTAGCATCTAAAGATAGCTAAGAAATCACTAAGGGCGTGCAAGCTTCAGTACAATAACTTGAGTCATTGATTATGTGTAAAAAGTGGATTCAAAGGACAATGATTGAATGAAATAACGAATCAAACTACAGTGTATTTTTTAATAGTTCAGTTTATAATCTAGATAAAATAAAAATGGAACTCTGGAAAATATGTACGCACATAAATTCCGAACAACTGCACCAAATGGATATTTTTCTATTTTTGTGTTAGAACAGGGTTCGTATAAAAAAAAATTGAAAAGAAAATTGAACAGAAAATACTTGAAAATATTGAAATTGTGAGAAGTGAGACTGAAAGATCGAGTTTTCTTGAGGTATATTCCGCCATTTGTGTATATTTCAAAACATATTTTCTTTGAACTAATATCGTTGAGAAATTTTTTTCTCAAAGTTCATTAATTTTCCTCTTGTATTATTATATTCAAAGCGAAATAGCTACATTATCAGAATGTGTTCGTTTGCGAGAAAAAAAGCAAAATATATTCTGTCGGCAGAATATATTCTGTGTCAAAGGAGAATAAGGAAAGTTTCAGACCTCAGTATTTATAACTTGTATATTCACTGTTCAACTGAATTTTCCAGAAGATGTTCGTGTGACATTTGAAATTATTTCCTTATTTTGTGAGGATAAATGTGGATATATTAAAACGATTCACTTTCCTATATATAAAACATAAAAAATATAAACTTTTCTATTCAATTAAGTTAAAAATAATGATGGACGCTACATCGACACAATAAGTTAACGGAGATATTTATTAATGTTGTGTTATTCTTTTCGATACCTCCTGGACTACCATTTTTAATGTTGAATTCTTATTGTTGTTTTTGTACGTTTCGAAACTTCTTCATTTTATCTTTTTCAAGGATTTTGAAGGTATTCTTGATTTCAGGAAATGGACTCTTATTTTGTATTCAAGACGACCGAATACTCAACACGTATTGTACCTATATATCATATATCATGATTTGCTGTCAATCAAACGTGAATCTCTCCAAATACAAAAAAGATATCTTCTCGAAATATTTTAGAAAAAGTAGTTTTTGTGAACTCCATAAAACAGTTCACAGAGTGAATTTGAGAAGTTAGATATTAATGAACAAATTTTAGCATATTTAATGTTTTTCAAGCCCGTTGCATTCTTAAAATATTTTGAAATTCATTGATAGTTTTAGGAAACTATTTCTACGAGATTCTCAACTTCTAAAACACCCGAGATTTTAATGATTCAATATTATGATTTTAAAAGAAAATATTTCTTCATAAACAAAAATTTTAAAAAAAATTTAATGCACTATCTTCACGTGAGCCTTGTTACAAGATTACTCAATTTTTTATACGTTTGATTGAAATGATAATGATACTTATAATACGTGCTTCATGATATAAAACTCATTTCTACTCATTTAATTTGTTTATTGACTAAGTATCAAGGCATCATATTATTGCAGTTTTTCTTAATTCAGTTGACCAATTATCATCATAAAACAATTATCATCATCAAACTACTCAAATCATAGACAAGCACCTACACCTTTGCCTTTACCGGGGCTCGAAGCCAAATCTTATCACACCATAGTCGGGTGTTTTTTCTACTAAACTAAGGAAATCGGCATTATTGCAGCTGAATTCGCGTTAAATTTGATTACAGCTTCATTCCTTTCTCTAGTCTTAATATTCGACGCATATTCGTGACTTGATAATGGACAAAAACTTTCTACTTCCATTATAAAATTTTGTTTGGTTAAATATTTATATAAACACTTTTTGTAATAATTTTAACATAAAAGTTATGTTTATTTCGAATACGATCCTAAATTTGTTGTTGACACATTCACACTTCTTCACAAAATTATGATCCCAGGTTGTTGGCGCAGGTATTAATTCAAATGAGATTGAGATGATCCAATTATACATAGCTAACGGGTGGATAATGGCCTTTGGGGAATTCAACCCTAGAATTTGGGAGATTATTCGATGTGAAAGGGTTGCATCAGGTAAAATCATATAATTGGGCTAGTTACAAAATAATGACCTGATAACCGTCATAAATACTTTTTTTTATGTTGTGTGGTATAAACTTATCTTCAGGGTTTGTTTGTTCGTTGATCACAAAAAATATATTATTACCTATATATTATTCTCTAATAAAATTGATTTTTAGTTAATAATAGAAACATGAAACAACAAAATGAGAAACAGGCTACAAAAGATAAGAGTGGAGTATACCAGATTAATTCTCCATATTAACATAAAAATTCATTAACATCCATATTAACGAAAAATTCATTAACATAAATTCTCCATATTGAATAACAAAAATTCTACGGGACTTTCAAAACATTGCATTCACAATAACCATTTCATAGATTTAAACTCAGGGAAATTGCTGCACTCACAGATGAAGAGTAAAACTCTTCTTGAGCAGGTGGAAATTTCTGATTCACACCGAAGGAAAAAACCAATATTAAATGATCAACTTATTCTTCCATTTCTCAATTTAATACTTTATTTGTTATTCGATAATTATTAGATTTCATTTAATACTTTTACCTGTATATTGACCTGTTCCTCTACTTCAGAGACATAGATATCCGCCTTAAGTTTATTGCAGGTAACGATGTATAGGTATATAAGAATGTTGGTCGAAAGATGTTCTTCAGTTTAACTTATGAAAAAATTTAATGAAACCATGAATATTCATTATGAATTTTGTGAAACCAAACCAAGAGTTTTTTTATATATATTATTCTCTAGATAAAACAATATTATGACTTCTGATATGACAAAGAAATTTCAGTTTAACCAGTACTATAACGTAACAGAGCCGTCTTATATCGTAGTGACTAATGAAAAGTAATGCAGTTAAAGCAACGAAATAAAATAGCTCAATTTCCATTTATATTGGTCTTTATATTTACATTAAAAACTTCCTGGCGCGTTTTGCTAACAGGCTAGTTATTGTATTAATATAAGAGGATATTAGACAATTAATTATCTTCTATTCTGATAACCGTGATCATGAATTTCTTTCAAATAGTAGCCCTATCGATAAGAAATTTAAATGTAATGAATAATATCAATTTTTATGAAGGAACTACTTGGAATTGATACTCATTCAAATATAAATTGGGACTATGAAGTATTCCATATTTCAAAAACAACAATATGCGTGACGATATTTATGAATAAAGTTTCAAATTTATCTTACAATTGTATATTATATACATGAAGAGAAAATTGCCAGAGGTGTCAAGTCTGGTGTATGCGATGGTCAATCGAAGTCATTTTTGCAAAAAATAATGTATTCATCTTTTAACGTTTGAGTATTTACCATGCACGAACTTGTATGAACCACATTTTAGACGGATTTTCCTAAAATTTCCAATCGTAACAGCAACTATTCATGATAAACCATCGTACCAAAGATGAGCGCTTCTTCATATAATATCCTGATTAACAGCAAAAGTAATATATACATGAAGAGAAAATTGTCAGAGGTGTTAAGTCCGGTGTATGCGATGGTCAATCGAAGTCATTTTTGCAAAAATTATTGTATTCATCTTTTAACGTTTGAGTATTAACCATGCACGAACTTGTATGAACTTGTATGATTAGACGGATTTTCCTGAAATTTCCAATCGTAACAGCAACTATTCATGATAAACCATCGTACCAAAGATGAGCGCTTCTTTATGTAATATCCTGAATAACAGCAAAAGTAACCAGAAGTAAAACGGTACTTTAACTATCTGGATTGAGTGATCTTAATATTTTCAACCTAGAATCTACCATTAAACGCATATTTTCATGCCACATTTATCTGGAAAATTACACATGCAAATATCTCTTTCATCTGCTTCAATTGTGACGCCAAAAGGTTCAATCGACACGAAAAGCTCCTCTCCTTTTCACCTTTCACATTCACAGTTAAGAAAAGTCAGATTGGCAATTTTATATAGCACTAGATGTATGTTCATAATAATCATTCGATTAAATACCATGAGTTGAACTAATATGTTATTTCAGATGATGATATGTTACGTACAAATGATTGGCTTACATGAACCGTAATAATAGTGATGTTAAGGAGATTGCAATCCAGATCGCAGAGAAAGAGGTGTGGATTATCTTCTGAAATTGCCGCACAATTTAAACGTTTCGTTTGATATAGGATCGTCATTTCGCACTTTTAGGGAAGTTATAATGGAGAACGTCGTTTAGAGTTCAGACAATAATTTAAAACAACCAGTTACCGCTTCAGAGTGAAATAATTAAGAAAAATTTCGAATGAAAATTCTTCATTCAAACAAATTACAGCACATTTACGTCATTACTTGCACGAATAAAAAACAAAATATATTTAAAAGAATATAAGAAATTTTCAGTCCCGGTGAAAGTCCCGGTGAAAAGCAATGGTGCTTATCTATACTCTGAGCAGCTTTATGTTAAATGATTGATTGCTTAAGAGGAGATCATGATTAAGAAGATTCAAAAAATCGATTTTTTGTGAATTTTTTTAGGATAGAAAAAAAAGCAAGTTGAGTGTACTTTTCAGATTGTTTCATTATATGTCTGAACATGAGAAAAAAAATTTCAGATAAACTATTCACAGGCGCCCGATTTTCATGTACAAACATTCTTGTAGCTGCTGCTTTCAATCGGCCGGACGGATGGCGCTCGTAATTTTCATCTGAAATACCGAATACCACTTTGATTTTCATATATTTTCTTCTATTTAAACTAAGAATAACTAAAGAAACTATGAAATTCGAATGTTCTCTCAGTTTTGGAACAAAAAGTGTGCTTTCTGTGGAAAAATTATAATTTCAACTTGCTGAAAAAATTGTTAAGAATTTTTTTTCGGGTATGTTTTTAGTTCAAATAGAAGAGAAAACAATACTGAAGCTAACCATCTTTGTTTGTTTTGATTGGTCGTATAGGATTTTGCTATTTCAGAAAAATCGTAAAAACGAAAACTCGAGAAAACGGGTTTTAAAGTTTTCGATATTGGATAGTGTTGGCTTTTACTTGATGTAAATCCATTTTAATTGAGTATAAAAATGAGTCTTCTAGTAGTATCTGAAGAAGTTGTTTGTGACGACGAAACGCGTCTTGCTATGTTGTTAATAAAATTGTAAATCAAAAGTTCAAGTGTTTGAATTTTAACTTATATTCCATTATTAATTCCATTTAAAGTTTTCGGTCAAAAAATTTATATTTTTCGGCTACTTATGGTTATAATACGTTAATCAGCTATTCCTGCGCCATAACATAAACCTTCTGTCTTCTCAAAACACTGGTTCTGATGAAGTTGCTCGAGTCTACGGTCTGTGCGAGCATGCTTGCTGGAAAATGTTGTACGTTGATTTTCCTCCTTAACCCGTTGAGCGTCAACGTTATCCGCAAACATCTTGCAAATTTGGCCAATTTTCAAATCGAGCAGCTGCATAATATTCTAAACTGCAAAATAACCTACGTTGAACATTCTTGCATGGCTGTAATTTCAACGATTTTTCTGCCAGAATTGAGGTGTTTTGGGTTGATGCGCTAGACCAGGGGTTCCCAAACTTTTTCTACTACGCCCCCTCCTGTTAAAATGGGAACCATCCACGCCCCCTTCACAGTAAATTTTATGGGCATGTGAAAAAAACCAAGAATTACATTGAAAACAAAACATGTATTTTTAATAACACAAAGAACAACATCTGAAGAGTCAATTTCAAGACATACTGTTGGAGAAAAACATTGACAAAAAGAACATAATAAACTAGTAAACTAGTGAGATGAGTGGGCTTGCATTTTCTTCACTAGTAAACCTATTCTTGGTTGTATTTTAGTAAGGGCACAACGTAAGTCACTGGTAACATTAAGTTTGATTCTGAACTTAGTTTTAATTGCAATGAGGGTTGAAAATGCCTTTTCACACAAGTAGGTACTCGAAGAAGGGAGATATAATTGAATAGCTGCCTGTGATACACGAGGGTACACTTCGAAATATTTGATCCAAAGTGATGACTTGTCCATTTTGTCAAAGTCGTACTTGGCAGAGGAATCATGTTTCATCTCCAAACCTTCTTCTTGCAGTGTTATTGACATTATTTTGGCAAAATTTTAATAATTGCAGGAGTTTGCTGTTATTTTTAGTCAATCTGACAAATAAGACAACGACACCTTGAATTCTATGCTTAGCCCATTTTGCATCAGATTTTCTAAGAAAGTGATTACTTCATCTCGGAGCTCAAATAATCTAGCTAACATGTTACCTTTGAATAGCCAGCGTACTTCTGTATGGAAAAAGCAGAGTTTTTTAACAATTTAAAAAATCTACAACGTAAAAACAGTTGAAGAAATGTATTGATTTTATTTATTTAGAAATTTTTATTTTCAACTGGTCTTGTGCTCACGCCCCCCCTGGCATATCTTCACGCCCCCATGGGGGCGCGCCCTCCAGTTTGGGAATCCATGCGCCAGACGGTAGAGTTGAAAAATTCTTTCGCATTTTGCGAATGTCTGCCTAAGCATCTCGTCAAAAGTTTGTCGTTTGAAAGTTCTTCGAAGATTGGACGAATATTTTGACGAATAGTTCGGAGTATTTCGACCGGGGGAGGAGAGCGCGCGCCCCCACTGCCCGAGCGCTCGTCAACGTGCAAAATCCCCCACTGCGTTCAGTGCAGTATCTTCGAGAATATTTCGAATTAGCCTATATAACTTTGTCTACACATTCCTAGATACATAATGGATATTTTCAAACAAAAAAAATCAATTCTTTGAACTTTTTAAATCAGGATCCCCCTTAATAATTACATAGATAAAGCACATAGATTGAAAACCCATTGCCCGTCTGCAACCGGATTTTAACTGTATTATAAGAAATATGTCTATATTTTCCAGGTGAATGGTTGGAATAGTGGGTTACATATAAGTCGTAAACTCGGACTAAATCGATGGAGAACTTTCAATTGAGTTTTTTATCTGAACTGCTTCACAGCTTCACAGAGATTCAATTGAACAATGTAGTTATATAAATAAATTTTACATTTCTTTCGTAATAGTTGTCTAGTTCACTTGTCAAACCTTGAAGGTTGAATGATTATAATGAAGAATGAAAGTGTTTTCATTTAACTGCTAGACAATGACAACCGAATGATAGGTGACGCAATATTGACAGACGTCGAAATTACGCTTGCATGAACTTTATAAACACATCTATAAATAAAAATTGGTTTCATTTAGATGAATTCAACGGACTCATATTATTTCATTACATAAATAATCTTACTATACTTAATTATATTAGAGACTATATTTCTAAATTTTTCATATAAAGTTGCAATAACTTTCAGAATTGTAGAAGTTCTTAAAGTCGTTGTTGAGATGAATTCCAATTTCTATCAAAAATTATTCAGTGAATGTCAAATTCCGACTTGAATAAACTGACATTTATATCTATTGGATATCAGTACTTGGTCAAACAACTAATGAAGACCAACAAACAAATCAAAAAGCATTTAAATCATGTTGATTAAAAAATGTTGAAACATCCAAAACTCAACGAACAGTTTTTATTCATTCAAGAATTTATAATATGAAATTAAATACCTTGTTAAGACTCATTGTTTCTAGTAAGTCGTTGTTTTAGTTGTGTTTCAATTCATTACAAAAGAAACCTGAAATTTTTCGAAGCTTGAGACTGTTAAGCCTTAAGTGTATTCAATAATGGCGATACGAAATTTTTTTCAACTATTGCATAATTATTTATAAAGAACATTTGACTTGTTTCAATCGAAATGAAAAGTAGGACAGTGTACCGAATAACTCTTCAGAAATTTCTTCTTGAATGTTAATCGATTCGGACTGTTTACATTTCGTAATGACCACGCAAGTCAAATGTCTACCCACATTATTTATTATTGGATCATTGTTTATTCCTTTGTACGATCCACTGAGTCACTCTGGTGAAAATGACTCAACAGGCGGCAGCATCAACGTAATTCCAATTGATTTGATTGAATAAACCGATACGACCGGGTAAACATCGGCCGATATTTGCATCGATGGGCGACGGCTGGAGCATTTTAGCCATACCGTTTTTTCAATCAAATGCTCGACATACGATCTTGTAATTAGAATTTATTTTTGTGGGGGATCAATACGTTCCCGCTTTGCCCCAATTCCCAGCTCAATGACATATTCTTGTTAGATGGATGTTGAAATAGATAATGAATAGTAATGGATTTTCTGGCAAAAACTCATAAATTTCTGTCGTAATGAAAATAGATTACACGAGACTTTTAATTTTTGAATATTATATTTACTGACTGTTCAATTCGATTCGTTCATAAGACTTTCGTATACAACTCCCCAAATCAGACTAGCTCCTTTTCGTACCCCATAAGAACACGGTGGGTTAAATATAAACAGATATAGCGTGATATATCTACCAGGCAATCTCGAGAACTTCAAGTACGACACCTCAAATCATAGACTGCACAAAGTATCGATGACCATCTATGCCCCAAAACCAATTCCTTTCATTCGTTCATCCTGAAATAAGCCTAACCTACGGCTTCATAGGGAACTGTGAAATGACAATAATTTAAAATAATGCATCAACTTTCATAATGTTAGAGTCCGTCGGTTCTGAAAACTTAGCCTTTTGACCAAAGGACGTTTGATCTTAAGATTCCGTTTGGTTTTTCAATTTTCAGGTCCGTTGGACAGATATCCTTTGCTCACTATTATGTTCAAAACTATATTAGCTTTGAACACTAGTCATCATCTTGGAACGTATTCCATTTCTCTAAATTGTTCTGATTGGGTTCGTTCGGAACCTTTTCCTAACTCTTCCACTTATTGCCAGTAGTTCTTGAAATCTTTGAAATCTTGACTAGCATTCTCACCTAGTCGCCGTTGTCGCATTTTGGATCTTTTCGTTTTTCTCATCATCATAAAATGTATTTGATATAATCCTTGGCTGTTACTGCAAGGGATGAAACGGAGCTTTAAATCGTAGACTAAACAAAATATCGATGACCATTACAACACCACCACCTTGGGTCACAAAATCAGTTCCTTACATTCCTTATAGAATATCGATGGACGGTTATGATAGATAACGTTATAGATTAGTTCAGCTCGTTTATATTTATGCCATTGATATGCACATCGTGCCAGCCGAAAATTTCTGGTAGATTAAAACTCCTCACGTCTATTTTGAGATGACACGCAATGAAGCACTGTGCAAGTAAAGCAATATGTGGCTTTTGATGAAATAATTATTGAGAAGGATATAAACAAGCTTTTTTGTCATATACATGTTTAAAACTTGAGAAAACATTAGACTAGGAAAAATTTATTTCATTTAACTTGTGTTTAGCTCATTCAAGGTCTGATGGCGATGATTTCTTGCATTTGCTTCCTAATGGTGTGTAAAATATAGAACTAAACTTCGAATCGTAACGCCGTTGCGTGAACAAGTATGTATGGCAATGCGTAACCGCGTACCACCCTAACAGGCCAACATCGAGATGTACAGAAGCTTGTCGGTATTTTAACGCGCATCGAAGAAATGATACTCCGTATATTGCACCATTTGTTCCATGTATGAACTGGTGCGATTTATTTTTCGTTTATTCAATTGGAGACATCGCTTTTATGAAAAAGCGACGTACACATCGCTTTTTATTGAAATTGTAGGGTACAAATCTTTCCAAATATTATAAAAAATATAGAAGCATGGTGCTTCTGAAAAACTTTCTGTAGGTTTGAGGCAATAGTATTTATTATATGAACCCAAAAAAATGAATGTGTTTTTGTCAGCAATTAGTGGAGAGAAAGCCAAAATTACAAAGAGCCACGATCGAAGATGAAACAAACAACTCTTGAAGAAGATCGCTACTCGTGCTAGCGAAACTTTAGTTCTCTTCAACTCACGACAGTCCTTATACCCTTATCAGATTAATATTGCTTCAGTAAATAGTCTTGAAAGTTTCAACCAATTTTTCTGTCTCGATTTAGAAAATAGTCCAAACTATCTCTTCTATAGCAATTTTTTCAGCTTTATAGATATAGTAGACAATTTGTCATATCTTTCTCGAGTCAATTTTTCTTTGAGACATGTAGGTATTCTTTGACTTGTTGCAAAAGTGCACCCAGTTAAGAACCTTTAACCTAGGAAGAACAGCAGCACTCTCATCGAAGATGACCAGCATTTCCACAGATGTAGTTGAAAACTTCTGATGGTGTAGGTTGATAGGTATTTCAATTACTGCAGTTTGTGATTTACCATGTGATACTAGATCCCTAGAGCCTATATAACTAATGATTCTTCTGGCTTGACACAAATAGGCCACATGAAAAATTCCTATGGACTTGTCCTCATCAAAATATGTGTTGCAGGTTTACTTCTGTTATAATATTGAAAAAATGTGCAAATAATGAGAAATGTTTTCTTATTCTCAATTTCTTTTGGTAGAAGTTTTCCTCATTCTCAATTTATTTGGCTGCTCTAAACTTGAAAGTATTTTAAGTTGTAAGGAACAAAATTAGTCCTATATTTCGTTATTTGAATCGGTAGCAAATTCAGCAGAATTTGTAAAATTATTGCGAATTAGGATTAGATAATGCTATTCAGAGACAATTCACAAAAATTATTCTAGACATCCTATGATTCAAGACATCGTTGAAATTGTTCAATGAAAGTGTATTTGTTAGTTCGTTAACATTTCATTAATTATTATTTTATTACCGTTTCAATTTTGAAATGGATTCACATCAAGTAACCGCTGTAAACATTTAAACTATTAAATTTAATATATGTAGTCTTCCACATTGAATTTTCTTATTTTTTCAGCAAGTTTTTTGTAGCATTTTATTAATAAATTTTTAGGTCTAGCCATGAAATCTGCCACTTCATGTTTTCCATCTGCATATTCCATTTCTAGCCTCTGTCATATTCGTATAAGAAGAAAAAACGTTGGGATTGCGTAACCCTGTACAATCCTTTGAGTGAAGAAAGATTCAAAATGTTTTTGGTCTTCTTGTTTTGCTTGAATATAAACTTAAATTCAAACACTTGAACTTATTATTTAAATATTCTTGTTTTGCTTCCGAAATTTCTAGTTTGGAAACAAGGTGACGTATAAAAATATCTTATTCATTTACAACTCTATGAAGTTTACTAAAAATTCGAGGTCATACATGAGGGTATTTTCAAAGTTGAACACCATTCTTCAGTTAAAGATGGTTTCGTGTTTTCACTTCAAATTGTGCAGTTCAAAATATCTAGATGTTGCATAATCTGAACACCCTCATCTTGAAACTCTTTGAAGTTTTGAAAATATTCAATAATGGTTCCAGAACGTATCTTACAGAAATTTTATGAATCTTGAAGATAAGTGTTCGTTTTCAATATTTGTAGCTCATTTGAAAGTTTTCTAGGTTACTAATCCGTAATATAATGTAATGATATTCGAAAGACCAATCTTATAAGTTAGTACCTGAAGTTTTTCTTTATATTTCTATGAAGTAATGAATTCAATATAGTTTTATTCTTTTCATTAGTATTGTATTGTGTTAAATGGTCACACATAATTCACCTTGAAAACTTTCAAAAGTAAATGATCTATCACATAAGACTATCAAAAGGACCGTAAACTGAAGGTAGATAATTATTCTCTTCTATGCTTCCCGCCCTCTCAGAACCTCGAAACTACTCCCTGACAAACGTGCCTAAATTTTCTATAAGCTTATTAGGGGTATGTGGTCACGTCAGGGATTAAAAGCTACCGAATAGGGAGTGGTATTCTTCGCATCTCATCAGTATGTCTGAAAACGTAGCCCTAGAAATGGATGATAGTGTGTGATTCAAATATTAGAGGATAAGTCCTCCGCCGACAACTATGGAATATGAAAAAGGAAGTCATACGTTTCGTCTTCATCTACTTAAGAATGCCGACGTGCCAGTCCAGGAATAATGAGGCCTTATGATAGTACGAACCAAAATGCGTGAGAATTAGAAAAAAAAATTTATCCCCATACTGGTATGTAGTGTGACTGAAGGGATTCTAAAGGTATTATAACCAAATCCTTGTGCGCTTAAATCATTTTTGTTTCATTGAAATAGCGGAGTAAATCATGTGCGATTAAATCGTTCTTCTTTAGTTAGAATTGTTAAGCAAATGATTTTCTTAAGTTCCTTCTCACTAGGAATTATTATCTATCTTTTCTATTTCATGGAAATTAGGAACTGGAAAATCGAAATCAAGGACCTTGATTATTGCTATAATATCCTTATATACTTCATTGATGAATCGAAATCGTTAATAATATAATTATCATCAACTTAATTCAAATTCGTTTCAAGATGAAATATTCGTTTGGTTTTTTCTTTATGTATGCTAATTTTGTCGTCAAAATGAATTGAAAGAGAAGAAATACCACAATAGTTAATTGTGAAGAAAAAACAGAAAACGAACCTTTCTCTATTCCGTATGCCACGTATAAATATTACTGTTGTATTTGCGCGGGAAAATGTGTTTTTCGGTGTACCAGCCCAAAGCAACCGCCAGATCGGTCTGCCATGAGAGATATATGCTTCTAAGACTATCAATAATAACATATAAAAATTTTGAAGTTTCCTAAAATATGTCAGACAGAAGTATTTATTCCAACGTTCAAATATTACACACTATTATATTTGAGCGCGAGTAACTGTTTTTCGGTTGAAAGTCTGGAAAAAATAATCTCAGAGATAAAAATTCACATAAATTATGTGAAATGAGAAATTATGCACATTATTGACTTATGACATGAATCTAAATTGTTAATACTATTATTATCGAATCAACTGAATTCAAATTCGTTTAGAGATGAAACATTATTCTCATATTAGTTTTTTTCTTAATATACGTCAATTTTGCCGTCAAAAAGAATCGAAAGAGGAGGAATACTACAGTAATATATTAGGCAGAATAAAGAGAAAACGAAAATCCCTTCATTTCGTATACTACGTATATACTACACACAGGTAAATTTGCGCGGGAAAAAGTGTTTTTCGTTCTACCGGGTCAAAGCAACCGCCAGATCGGTCTGTCATTATAGATATATGCTTCGGATACTATCAAGAATAACATATAAAAATTTGAAGTTTCCTAAAATATGTCAAAAAGAAGTTTTCTTTCTCAATTTTCAAATGGTCTGCCACAAGGAAATCACCGCGGGAATGGTCTGCCCTCTCGTTTTTGAGTACGTATAAAAATATATTTCAACATATCAAAACGGCAGCTTTCCTAAAATATGTCTTTTTTCCCCCAAATTATTACACCTTTTATACCTGCGTAGTACCAAACCTACCGCGACTTCGCAAAACTAAGTCCCATTTCATGTATAACTGTCTCACTGAGGAAATTTTGGGCTTTCCTGAAATGTATGTCGTCAGATGTTTACTGGCTCTTAGACTATTATGTCTTCACAACAATGGTAGAAAGAATACTTCAATCGATTTCAAGTCAACTTCAATTCAGCTGAAATTCAAAATATTTTAACATGAAACGAACAAAATTTTTAATGTCCATTCTTCTACTAATACTCGAACGAAGACTTTAAGAGTAATGAACGATCCAGAAATAAAAGGTTATATAACAATGCCAGGGGATCATATCGAACGATTTTATGTCAAGAACTTAATCCAATGCTCTCATCTAGTTCGATCTAATCAGATTGGATTACATAACAGGTGCTTATATGAGTGTCATTAAAGGGTCATTAATTCAGGCAAAGTATAATCTGTATTGAATTTGAAGAATCTGTTATGGAATTGAAATTTTGTTAATCATTCAAAGTGACAAAGCATGTTAGGTCTTTCAACGAGTTGAGAAACTCCAAGAAGTTATATTAGTACAATTATTTACTAACCCGTTGTGGATTTATTTCCTTTCAATTTCTTTGATTTTCATTAATACTTTGGAATTCAGTTCACCCCCGGCTTCGATTTCGTAGTAAACGTAATTATAGAATAGATGATAATTTATAATTAGTGATTAAGGTTTACAAGGAAGACGTTAATGTGTTATCCAATAGATACCTATTCAAACTTTACCTTCGGAGTTAAATTTTTCCTCTTAGCCTTCCCTGAAGGGATAAAATGAGATCATGATCTTCATTTAGCACATAGCTAGCGGCACCAAAATTCAAAGAATCAAAAAAACCTACTTACCTAAGACGACAATGTCTATAAAAACAAATTTTGTTAGAAGATTTTGTACTAGATTTTTAGAATGAAAGTTAGCCTTAAATCGAGTATTTTAATCCTCTGTATGTCTAACAAATCTACATATATTGAACAGTTGTGTTGATAGTTTATGGTGTAACATTTTAAATATATAACAGAACATAGTAATAAGGGTGTAATAGGGGTTATAATTTCTTTCAGGTTCGATAATTTAATGTTATCCAACATTGTGATTCTGTGTGTATATCTACCCTCTCACAAAATAATAGGTAGTGCTTCATTCTAATTTTCGTGGAAAGTATTTGTTCTACAATTTTTCGATGAAAATAATGAGGTTCGGCAGAAATGAAGATTATTAGTATAATAGTTAATATAATAGTATAAAAATTTAAATCGAACTCTTGGCTTAATGTTAGGCCAAAAGTTTGATTCGAATTAATATTTGATTATGTTTCACCAAAAGGTAAGGAAGAATTCAATCACAGGTAATAGTTAATATGTTTAATAGTGTTGGCGTTTACTTGATGTAAATCCATTATAATTGAATATAAACTTAAGTTCAAACACTTGAACTTATGATTTACACTTTATTGACTACATAGCATGACGCGTTTCGTCGTTACAAACGACATTATTCTGTAAGCATCTGAAGAAGTCGTTTGTAATGACAAAACGCGTCATGCTATGTTGTCAATAAAGTGTAAATCATAAGTTCAAGTGTTTGAATTTAACTTTATATTCAGTTAATATGTTGTCAATTTAAACCAACAAGTTAAGTTACTTGAAATTCTACCTTACATTTAAATATCCTCTGTTTTTTATTGATGAATAATACAATAATATTCGAACTGCTTCATTGTTTCATTGTTAATCTTTAAATTGATGTTGGAGTATTTCGATCTAAAATATTCAATTTCTATTATATCATTTTACTTTCATTGACATTCAGTTACATCTAGTTCTTATTGAGCTATTCGATTAAATCCTTTTGTCTTCATTGAGTATACCAAATAGAGCTATAATAATCTGTTTTATTAATAATCCTTAGAATTAGACATAAATTTGTCTCCGGTAATAGATGGATTCACATTTTTTACAACATGATGCTTCAAAAATATTCAAAATGATATGGGAAGTTTTTGTCATACTAAAAGGATAGTATTAGACTATTGAAGGTCTACGAAATGGAAGATCTGGGTTCGAATTACAAGTGAGGCACGGTCGTTTTAACTAAAAGTTTAGTGATTGTAATAATGAATGGTAATGTGAAGGATTTTGTAACAATGAATGGTAATGTGAAATATTACAAGCTTAATACTCGCTAGGAATCTGCCATAAGGTGTAATCCAATAATTAAAACACCGGAGCAAAATACATCAGAACCATACAATTAGACCATATTAATGGAAGGAAGAACAGAAAACTGAAATTGAAGATTTTTCAGAATCTGCTCATTCAAGCCAGAATTGATTAGTGCCCAGTCATTGAACACTATTCCCTTCTTATATCGATTCATGAAAGAATGTACATATTTGATATTAAATACTCGTAAAAGAAACAACATTTTTTATGAAATTTACTGAGCAAATTACTATTACTAATACTAAGCAACAAACCTACGTTTATTGAGTTTGAAGCCAGCGAGACACTTCTTTTTGCGAGGTGAAAAATTTATCAATATTATAAATGAACGGTACCTTCAAAACTCATGTAAAAAAAGTTTTGTGAAAAGCATTTCCAGTGTCAAGATAAATATTTGTCTCATTTTAATGTCATGTCTTTGGTTTGCAAGTTGTTATACTCAGTTTTAAACAGTTTAATGATTGTCAATGGAAAAACAAAATTTAAACCATTAAAACTCAACTTCCGAGTGCTAAGCGAATCGAGCAGAGAGAAACAATGTAGGAGTTTTTCTACGTGAAGGAAATGACAAGGAAAATCCATACGTACCGAAACAGTACAATCAATCATCGATTGTTCGAAACTTATCGAACTGTTATTATTGTAATCTATTGAACTTACGATATCAATCTATTTCGGTCGATTAAATAATTGACCAGATATTCATCGATCCATATAGGTCAGACCATTCAATTATAATTCAATATGAATGAATTTGAATAATGGTTTTAATAGCGTGCCGAAATATCGGGATGTGCTCATGAATACGAATCTGTTTAAAATCAGATAAATTACAATATGGTACAAGAATATTTGGTAATCTCATAACGTCTGAAGTGAATTACGATGGTTATGACGGCATTAAGTATGTCACTTACGGGAAGTATGTATTTTGGATGCTAATTATCTAACCCACATCGTATGGTAACGTAATTACGTGTAATTGAAATTGATTATTATCGAAACAGCTGTCAAATCCACTTGCTATTTCGAACATGTACTTCGGTAATGTGATAAATTATATTTGTCCAGATTATAATCGTTTATTTATTATATAAAATATATTATTCCTATGACTTTTGAACTATCATAAATTGAACTATGATGCCATGAACCCAAATTCAAAAATATAACAATCAATGACTTCACTTCTCTAATTATCTCTATTATTATTTCTACTAGGCAAAAACATGAATATTTTACGAGTATATACTGTTTATAATCCGAAAAATATTTACTATTTATTACTGAAAAAGATTCATGAAGAGGTTGACTACTTTCATTTTCTTATTTCCATATTTCAGATGCTTATTTGGAATTGTTTCTAATAAATTGTGTTTATATTAGAATTAGAGAAAGATTATCCCGTCATTTTAATACTGTTGTATTTCTCTTTGTAGTTATTCAACATGAATTATTAAGATGTGTGATACGTTCATTTCCCGATAAATGTGACAATAATAAGCCGAATAGTGTGCACAAATAATTTTCAATTGAAGAACGAGATTTATTTTATAGGAGTAATATCTGTTGAATCTCCGTATCAGTTTATATAATTCGGGATAAAAATCAGATAATTCGAACGATAATACAGATATTGTATTTATCTACTTTTTATTTACAGCCTAACTATCCAAAGTCTGCATTTCTTCGTCAAGAAATTAATGCGAGGTTACAAATTTTCGAGGAAATAAATCATGTAAATAAAAACAGTAATCCTTACACGATTAGTTATCCAACAATAATTACAAATGGAAAATAAGATTTCACCCGTTTTGTTATAATGTATATAAATATTCAATAGCTCGGAAGATAAAAATCTATTTTTTTTCTACAACCAAGGCCTCTCCCTTCAAAACTGACGGAATGAAAGTTCACAATCCCAAGCACCAATCTGAACTACCTCATAAGTCAATTTGAGGTCAATTACAGGTCCAATAAGGAATGAAGTGTTTAAGTACCTTATTAAATATTAAATTAAATTAAATTCTTGGCTTAATGTTTCACGATTATATTTAAAAACATGAATTTGTTAACATGTTTCGAGCGTTAGCTCATTTTCAAGACTAAAGTACACTAGGGAGCCTACAACAAATTTATATCTATACAATCCTTACTTACATCCATTGTATAGATATAAATTTGTTGTACGTTTCTTAGTGTAGTTTAGTCTTGAAAATGAGCAAACTCTCGAAATATGTTGACAAATTCATGTTCTTAAATAAAATCTAAGAGAAACACTCGTGAAACATTAAGCCAAGAGTTTAATTTAATTTAATGATTAATTATGTTTCACCAAGAGTTAAGCGAGAATTCAATCTTAGTCATTAGATACTTTAGTAGGTAGTAGTAGGTATAAAGGTGTTGGATTTTGTTCATTTGTTGTTCATTGATCCTTATATATTAGGCTTTTATATGTATCATTTAACATTTTTCATAATTTTTTCAGTATCTAATATTTTCACATCATCAATATTTATTTCAACACACAACTCTGTTCATAATCATATCATGTTCATATCTTCTAATGTCAGTTTTCTGAATTTTAGTCTGATTTTTCCCCATTAAGAAGTCTGACCCACATATATTTGGTTGCAATTCAAACATTTTAGTGAATTACGTTCAAAGAATGGACAAATTTCACAAAAGTGACAAAGTTGCAATATATGCCAATGAGAGAAACTTGGGGTCTAAAAATGATTCACAAAAAAGATAATGGGTTCTATTAAAAAAACAGATGCACAAAATCTAAGCCCCCATAATCATACTTACTGACATATTCAAACACTGGGTTTTCTAATGGACCTGCAGTTGAATGACTGTGACCAAACAAGTGAACCCCAAAATTAATATTCAATATATTATATAAAATATTATTAATATATTATATAAAATAATTTAATAATATTAATGAATTCTTACCGTCAATGAACCAACGGATGATGGAAGGGTTAAATAAGAACTCGAATTCACACAACGTTTAGGTTAGTATTGTATCTCACATCTTTCTCAAGTGAAACCTGAGTTTAAAAAGTGAGTGAAAAATCAGTTTTCTTCTGAGTAGTGTGAGAGATACATTGCTAACCCAAACGTCGTATGAGTTCGATTTCTGATTTAACCCTTCAATCCTCCGATTGTTCATCAACGAATTTAGTCATTTTACGAGAATTTCATTTTATTTGCACCTTATTCCACTTTTTCCAGTATTATTTTTATTTTCATTCAATATCCTTGTTTCATCTCGCAGGAACCTTATTGGCAATCTTTTTCAGTGTTTCTCAGTTATCTCCAATTACCTTTATCATTCAATTGTTAATTTAATTATAGCTTCGTTTCAGAATTTGAACTAGAATTTATAGGTTATCGAAGTTTGACATAGTGTATGTTGAGCATTGAGGTATAAATATTTAACAAATATGTCTTCAACTCTGAAGTAATTTTATCTATGCTATTCAAGTTCTTTCTATGATTTGAGGCGGTAGATAGTTCTAATTAGACTATCAATCATCATCAAAATTTTTTCTGCGCGAATACATTCTTACATATTTTCTGACAAACAAATCTGATTAATTTACTAATTTATTCATGTATTCGATATGACATGACATGATGGAAGAAATGTCGCTGAAAGTAGAACACAGCTCGACTGTAACCAATTCTTTCGACGTTCTGAATTGAACGAAACGAATGATCTTGAGAAGCACATTCATATTCCATTTCATACACGTCGTTTATTCTTTTCGATAACCACAAGTGAAACGCACGCCTTGAAAACACTGAACTAATTTGTTGGAAAGATTAATGTCTTGATATTAACCATGTCGTGAGTATATCCCAACTTAGTCTACATATATTCAATCAAAAAGAGAATATATTTCCTGATTTAAAAGCCCGGACAAACAAATATCTCTAATATTTGCTAGCTGTTTTTCGGCATGTATTAAATATGATCTTCTTCCACTTTTCTTGCAGATATTAACCACCGACTCATATAAGCCTTCTCCATGCTCTTTTACATAGTAATGCCCGAATATCGTCTAGCATCTTCTTTGTGGTCTAACACGACTTCTTTTTTTCATATATTGGACAATAATTTTCATATCTTCAATATGCTCAAAATGATATCAATTCAAAGGATGTGAGCCTTTGAGTCTCTAAAAATTCATTGAATAATATAAGAATAACCGATTGTAAAAAGTAGGTACACTTTTTTGGAAATTCGAACTAAATTACATGAAAACTCAAGAAATCCATTAAGGATTATCCTGTAATGAATCGTGCAATCGTATCACTTTCATCGACATGAGTATATTTAAATTATTGTCATCCCGAAAATTATGGAATTCTTGTCTGTTAGACCATATATGTTCTTGTACAGAGTAGATTACAGTATTGCATCCTTGCATGGGGTGCCGCAGCAAGTAACCACCTAAATAAACTTGAAATTGTGCAGAAAAGTACTTTGAAAATTATTTGTAATAAAAACCTGCAATACTCTTCAAACTTGATATTCAGAGAGAGTGGAATACTAAATATCAGACAACTTTATATGTACAAATGTTTGATGTGTACTTACCATCATGAAGAAATACTTCAGGATATCGAGCACACTCATCTTACACGTAGCAGGGTTGCATCAGCTTCATTAACTCCATTCTTCAAAAAAGCGACTACACAAAGACATTTCACTTACCTTAGCGTCAAATTTTACAATCCATTGCCAGCAATTATCATAAATTGTATCTAAGGAATATAAATTCGATAAGCCTCATTAGAAAGCAATTTAAGTTTTATTTAAGCTCTATTGATAGAATGGCGGTTCATGATTTTTTTGTTCTATAAGAAGGAAATAATTGTTTAGTTTTGTTGGTTTCTTACTAAATTTTATAAATAATTGTTTAAATTAAGTTTGAATTCAGTTTAAATTAAATTAATTAAACTCGTCTGAGGGACCAGCTTACACGCATCCATTTTGATATACTAAGCTTTTCTCTCAAAAATGATGAGTGATTTGTACATTTTGGAAAGCAAATATTGTAATTGTGTAACCTTTCAACCTTTGAATAAAGATTATTAATAAAGATTATTATTATTTCTAATGCATTCAAGTATTTTATATGTCCAAATCATGTTTTTAAGACGAAGTCAGGGAGTATTCGGAGCATTTCATGACAAAGTCTTTAATGTGAACAGTCTCATCGCATTTTTGAACTAATGTGTTTTTGTGCCTTATATGTATTCATTTTTTTATTGTGAATGAATTATTCAAGTTTTATAGGTTTATACTTATTATATTTCAATCATTAGTTTCACCTAGGATTAATTTTATCTTCACTTGCTTCTTTATACTATTTGATATTTTATGTTAATTTTTTTTGGAGGAGTGGAAGAATGAAAGAGAAAACGAAATTTTTCTACAAAGAAGATTACTGTTGCTCTTTTCTGTTTATGTAACAATGTTTTTTGTTTAGGTAAATGCGTAAGTTGCTTCTTTCTTGTGCTGCTTTATCTGATAATAAATACACAATAAATATTGCATATTGCGTTTCTCTGTTGGACATATTGTGTTATTTCTCACGAATCAAAATTCCAACAATATTACAATTACAACAAATTGATTGTTGAATATAAGATAGAATTCAAAAACTGGAACTTTTGATTTACACTTTTATTGAATACATAAGATGATGCATTTCGTCGTTGTAAAGTAATTCTTCAGACGCGGTTATAGAATACTGACTAAGGAACAAATTTGACAAAGCAAGTATAAGTAAGAAGAGAAATTTAGGATTCTATGGCTCTGGGTTTTATCCAAGATATTCCATTCTGAATTATAATTTTATTACCGAAAAAAGTTTAACAAGCGTGAATTGTTTGATTGTGTGTGTTCATTGAGCAAATTTCAAGAATTTTTATGCCTATTTATTTCTGATATTTCGCAAAAATCTAATTTACTACTTTTTTGAATATTATGTAATCATTTCAAAGGATGAGAGTTACTCTTGAGTCTCTAAAAATGGATTGAATAATATAAGAATAACTGATACTAAAAAGACTCCCAAGTTTACACATTTTTCTGGAATAATACGAACTAAATTACATGCAAACTCAAGAAATCCATTGAAGATTATCCTGTAATGTATCGTGCAATCGTATCACTTTCATTGACATGAATGTACTCATGTCAATGAAAATTGTTATCATCCCGAAAATTATGGAATTCTTGCCTGTGAGAAAATTTGTAATGCACTCATGTTTCATAACTCCAAATCATGTTTTTAAGACGAACATGCACCTATGTCCGAAATCAGTTCGCGTAACCTTTCAGAATATTTTTTCCTGATGATATATTTAATTCGTTATGTGTATATTCAACTTTGTATTACCAAAAAAATTGATTGTCATTGTAGCATAGAATTTGAAAAACTTGTTTTTGTTTTAGACTGAGGATTTTCCCGCTCAAGGACCAAACCATGCATTTCGATGTAAAACTTTCAAGAAACCAAGACCTTGCCATCTATGCCACCAGCCAATATTGAATAAAGGTTCATGCTGTAGAGGTAAGATGCTGAAATATTTATTAAATGAAAAACTATCTAGAAATAGTTCCCACTTGAGTGAAAGATAATATTGTTACTGTAGAAATTGAAACAGTATTTTTTCAGAGAAATTTTGAATAACACTAAAAGTAAGAATAAAAATTCCTAGTAAATAATTTATAATGAAAATTTGTCAACTTCTTCATGTTCATATTCTACAAACTACATTATTCACTTCTTCAAACATGTTCATTTCTTCTTGGATAATGTTACCAATTTTGGACGCTGTATATATTAGTTAGTTAGTGATATACAATTATGTAAGAAGAGACCTTTTTGGCACAGTATTCAAAACCATGGATATTCAAAATAAATTCGCCAATTTTGTCCGAACAAAGAGAATCGTTGGTTACACAAATTAACAAAGAAATGAAAATGAGTATAAAAATTACAACAGTTAAATTCGTGAAAATGTGTTTTGAACATTGCTGTGCTGAATGAAGAGCTGACCACTCAAACAAGGACTTTCATTCAAGTTTTAATCATGGAAATGTGTTTCAATCGGACAAATCATAAAATTTGCTAAAAACAAAAAAACTAAACGTCGCTAACATGAATGAGAGAAATTTGTGAAGTGATCAGAAATAGTTATTGAAATTAAAAAACAAAAATATTTTATACACTATGGGACCAGATTGATTTAAGCTATTGAGGATATGGAAAATGAATTAATGAAAATGAAACCAAAACGTAGTTTCGTACGGGAATATCAGTTCAGCAATTTCAAAGGGTGGTTTGAATGTTGTTCATTGGACCTTTTGAAGTATGCTGAGTATATTTGAAAAGAAGAAAAAAATATGGATATTTCTTTTTTGCATTGTCATTAGGATTATGGAGTACTTTCTATATTAAAAATTTTCTATCTTCCGAATCCGCGATTTATTTTTGTATCCCTGCGTAACAGTACGTCCCTGTCTTGTTTGGATAGAGCCCTTGCCGCCTCGAAAAGAAGCAAAAAAAACCTAAAAAAACAACAGCCGATACAACAATACCGCAGCATGGACGCGGATCACGAATGTCGCATTATCGACGTTTAAAATAATAGAGTGCGATGTCACAACGTCTCCCGAAGATAAATTGCATATTTCGATCGAAACGTTGTCGAGAAGAATTGTTTTTTTTTGTGAAGAAAAGTACGTGGGATTCGTGATATTAGCGCGTACGGGTGTTTCGCTGCAGCGAAAATAAGATTTATGGACGTCGGGTATATTTTCCAGCGTTTTGATGGATGGACGCGGTATGCCGTTCGACAGATCCCTCCGTAACCGAGAGGCGGCTTAATTAAATTGTACCTTTACTTTGCGGATACATCCAGTACGTGTTTTTTCATTTACTCTAAGAGCGTCTCTATTCGATCAGCTATTGGATTTCGCGCTTTTGTGCAATCGTTTACAGTTTCGTAGCAGTATTTATTTAATTTATTACAAATTTGATTAGAAAGTTGTAGAGAGGAGCTTCCTTTTGATATTAAGTGTTGGTTAATATAAACGGAAATAGAATCAATCAATATCTTTGTTGCGTTTTTTACACTTGCTTTACTTTTTTATATTGTTATCTTTTTATATCTTCTTTTATACTTTCTTTACTTGCTCTGTTAGTCATTTCATATTTGGAAACTAATATTACAGGTATTTCATTCACTTCGTAACTAGTCCTTGGTATTCTTACCAAGATCTCACTTAATGTTGTACGTACGAATGCAGTTTTTTTCGTTTCCTATAGGACCTTTTTCCATATTTATTTCTTACGATTTTATTTGAGGCTGCACTTCATGTTATTTCTTCCTTCTTTCTTAACTGCTCTATCAATTTCTTCTTTTATATTTTCTTGATCTTCCTCTTCGTTCTTTATTATTCTGCTTTAGAATAATTTTCTCGTCATTATTGCTATTCCATTTGTTCACATGTCCGACGCATCTTAGTTCAATATATTCTTCTACTGCTCTTATGTCATCTTTGTTTGTATGTTTCACTTCAGATATAATGTAATCTGGTCTCATCTTCATTTCAGCCTAGAATCGCATTTATGTTATTGTTTCTTCTTTTTTGTGTTTCGATATCCGCCCCCTAAAAAAATTTCACATATTTGTAGATGATTGCAGATTTAATTTGCCATCTTCTGATATCATTGTGCCTAGTTACTTAAATTTTCCCGTCTTTTGTAACTATTTATTTGCTATTTGAATAGTGAGTTTTTTGTGTTTTTAATCGTGATTTTGGTGTCCTGTATGTTTACTTTGGTGTTGAATAATATTGGTATTCACTCAGTGCAAATTCATTATAATAAAGAATTTGACTCTAAAAGGCAAATTCAAATAATTGAACTTTTGATTTACGCTTTTATAATAGTACATAATGAAAGTCCCAATGAAAAGTTTAAGAGTTTGAATTTATATTATATTTATTATTTGCATGTTGCAATTATTTGATATTTTTAATTAGTTTCTTTTCAATTTCAACGAATGTAATCATGTATTTTGCCTAGCATATTGTTTTTCTTCATCTTCATATTCCAATATCCCACTCTATAACATATCTCTCAGATAATTTCTAGTATTTTTTGTGGCTTTGTCTGAAGTTATTGTACATTACAAAAAGCTCAACAACAATGTTTTTTGAAAACATCTTTGATACTTTGTGAACATTTCAGTTTTATTATACAAGCTTATATTTTTTTGATGGAGATTTGGTCTTCCAGACCAAAGTCTTTTCTCTAGAGTTTTCCATATTATTACTGTCTATTCTGTTAGCACTTCAAGTAAAAGTTTTTAATGTGAATTTTAAACATACTCATCACATTTTTATGAACTTTGTGTTATTTTTTTGCATTATATGTATCCTTTATTTATTTTAATTATGAATTTTTTTCATTCAAGTTTATTAGTTTTATACTTATTAGATTAGTTATTAAGATCATTAGTTACAGCTAGGATTTAGGGTATCTTCAAGTACTACTTTATACTATTTGATATTATAAGTTTATTTTATTTTTGGGGAAGAAAAAGAATGATTCGTCAAACTCCTGGCATTCGTAAGTAAGAAATTTCTGTACAATAAAGATTACTTTGTCGGCCTCCGTGGCTCAGTCGGGAAAACACCCGGCTTTCGAGCGGTAGATTCGAGTTCGAGCCCTGATGAAGGCATGGATGTATGTGTTTGTCTATGCTTTAAGCAGTTTAATGTTGATAATTATTGGGTAATGCACATTGATAACAAGCCCACTGGGTTTGGAACCGTCGCTAAATTGTATGTCTACTGAATTGAGAAAAAAAAGATAACTCTTACTCTTTTATCATTTCTGTTCAAATGAAACAGCTTTTCTAGTTTACGAAGCATTTGTGTAAGTTGTTTATTTCTCACAGAACAAAAATTCTTTGTTGTAATTGCGCAGGTTTTCAAGGAAGAACAAGGTTTAAGTGTATCCTTGGTAGTTACCAGCAATACATTTTCAGTTGGACTAGTTCGAAGCTTGTACCCCTTTTCTCTCGACTACTCGAGAGAAAAGAATGCGATAACTTTTCACCGAATCCGGCTGAAAACGACATGTTTCTTACCACCTTTTTCTAATTCGTACTATTTTCAACGAGTAGTATCCCTCAATTTTATATACGTTTTCTGACTATAATAATATGACGTACTATATAACAATACAACTCCAACTCCATTCTGATCCGGCCCTGCCGAGAAAGTTCCCAAGAAAGAGTTGCACGAGCTGAATAGAATGATTACTTTTTGCATTATGCGAATGTCAACAAGGTCATGTAAATCAACTCAATTACCGCAATGTCTGTGCATTCTAGTTGGCGGTCTCTCTTGAATAAAACGCACGAAACAAAGTAATAACGAGATGCGTGGCCGCTTATGATTAATACGAAAATTGTTGGGCCTCAACATATATACGACCGCAAACACCATGAGAATTTAATTGTACTTCCAAACTCTGGGCATTCCTCTTCAAGATCTATTGTGTAATACGCCTTTGGATTTTGCGAAGTTTGAAGAGACATCTATTATATTCCTCAGGAAACTGATAAACCTTGTTCTTCGCCCAAAATTTTAGTACATTTTCACACTTTTTCATTTCTTTAATTTAAATGTGGATTATGATTTGGATGATCTATTGAATAGAAATATTTGTCTTGCATTCACAAAAAATTGTATTTATTGCTTTCGAGAGTTGAAACTTTCAAAAATAGAGTAATATCCCTAAACAATTATCAAGCAATTTATAAATTGTTGTGAAACCAAGCCGATTTTTTAATTAATGTATTGAACAATGTTTTACCAAGAGATCTGCAAATATTCAGTTAGTTTTGTCTGCTGATTTTAAGATAATGTAACGCCAACATTATTGAAAATTTCGGCATCAATGTTCTTTAAAATGAAGAAGTCAACAAATCAGGAAATGAATGATTTTGAAGAAAGTATTTAACGTATCAGTCAGCCTTGCAAGTCCGGCCCTGACTTCGTACAATCGTCCTTATTTAGCGAATAATGACGATTTTCCTTCCTTAAGTAGATGACATTTTGTTTAACAAGTTACAATTGTTCAAAGTACTGCGACGTTCTAACTGTCTGACCTTCTTTTCGAATTGCATAAAATTTTCCATTTGAATAGCCAATTTTCTTCACACTAAATTGCTTTAATTTTTAGTTGTCAATGGAGTAATTTCATTCTTAAGAAATGTTATAAGAAATAACTCGTCATAATAAATGAAAACGTTTTTCCGAGTTTCACATTTTTCATTTTGATATGTTGTCAGCTGTAAATCATTTTGGAAAAGAATTAAAAAAGTAGCCACTTTCATCAAACTTATGTCAGACTTAATGTATATCATGAAATAAATTCAGAAAGAGGATTTACCGAATATCAACTCGCAATACCAACCATAAAACAGATGGTGCTAATCAGTTTATTCGAGAAATCCGCTTTTTCAATAACAATTATTACCTAAGAAATTTTCAGATATATAACAGTTTTCATAAAATCAATTATTCAGAATGACTTTACATTAAGTAGTTCTGTATAAACATTCCGCATGGGACATTAGTATTCTATATATGGTACATCAATAATGTAAAGACATAGTACATAATAATAAATTCTTCATTCTCAACAAGTATAACACCCAATTACAGAAAATAATAACAATATTCAATACATAACTAAATAATTAAAAAAAGTTTTAACAAAGAGCTCAATCTAATCTAATAAAAGAGTAACTTATAACTATATTATAGCATTCAATGAAATATTACAAATAACTCAATCTAAATCAATTCATTTTAGTCAATTTTCAATGTTCACATAACTCCTGATAATAAATTCTATGGAGTCAAAGTGAATGTCACAATTCTTGGCAACTCTATTGAATGTAGACTCCATAAACCATATGGGGGATTGTATAAGGAGTTGGTCCTCGGAGTCTCTAGGTGGAATAATTCTGTATTACGAGAATTTTGCCTTGGAACACGAAATTTCAAATCGGGCAAGAGAGGAGGACAATCAATACTATTGTGCAGTAATTTGTACAAAATTTGAGTGATAAAGTTTCTCTCCTGCTCTGCAATGAGATCAAACTAAATCGACTCAATAATTCGTTATGATTGACACCTCTCTGTGGATAAACTTTATCCTCCCTCCAAACTAAGAATTTTAAGAACCTTTTCTGAATAGCCTCAAGATGGCGTTGATGGCAAGTGTAAATGGGATGCCAGATCGTGCTGCCATACTCCAACTTGCTACGGATTAGGGTATTAAATAGTCCTATGAATGTTGAAGAATTATTAAAATATTTGCCATTACGTATAACGAATCCATATATTTTCGCAGCAGATGAAATAAGTTGGGTGATGTGTGGGACAAAGGAAAGCTTCTGGTCGAAGACTACACCAAATAATACATAAGTAATATAAAGACAGATAATAAAATTATCGAAAACCTGATAAATAATCAGACAGATGTCAATTATTTTCCACTTCTAAACGTTTGGAATATTCAAGAGTATTAGGTATGGTTGTGATTGATTTTAGAAGAACCTTTTTAATCGGCTTGAAGTTTAATTCATAAATGAATAAATTATGTAATACCAGAATTTGCTACCGCAAATTAATCACTGTGAATGGAGAAATTCGTCCACTACATTTTTATTTTGTTTCTCAATTGAATGAATTTTCTGTGATATCAATAGTGTTCATTCTGAAGTGAAAACTGCTTCAGCCGTATTGGTCACTTTTTGTACGGGAAAATCTTATGGGTTTGCAAATACAAATACAAATAATATTCATGAATAATCTGATATACATCAATTGTTTCGACTGAATTGTATTGATATTTTGTCACGATCTTGTACAGCCCGTCATATACTTGAATAATAAAAACCATATAAACTTGCATATAATTGTTGCTCGGAGAGTCAATAGATATGAAAACCAGATTGATGTTGATAAATCTGATTTAAATATTATGAAATTTCAAATTTTAATACTAGAAGTTTTGAGTTTTGACTTCTCTTTTCGAAAAATTTTCTAATTATCTCAATTGAAATGAAAAATCAATTTATTTTCTAATAAATTCTATATAGATATATCGATATATATCCGTTACCTACTTGTGTAGTTTTAGGTTGTTTCAGGTTTTGCCTGTTTGTAATTTTCAATGACAAAATCACTCAATAAATGAATAAATATCCTACACATTCCGGTCCTGAAGTTCTCAGCGTCAATAAAGAAATAAATTGAGGTAAGTTATCCGTGTTCCCTTGCGAAAAGGATTGAAACGACTTGCGAACGAAAAAACATCTTGTTTGTTTTTCTTGTGTCAGCTTGATATGTTTTTCAATAATGATCACCTATGACACCTTTTCGTGAAGAATGACGGTGCGATTTCTCATAATTCCTACATATTTCATCTCGTTGAACTTTAGACCCTCCTCAATGGCACTTGTGCCTTATTGCAAATTCCATATTGTATCCCACGATCCATGAAAAGTGGCACTTACGATTCCTAGAAATCAGAAATGGACTTATGCTCTATTAGACCAATAATTTACGAGATACAGAACGTCAAGTTAGCGTAAATTGCAAGTCATTTGCGTTAAATTGAGTGTCCTTATCTTTTGGGTGTTCTCCAAGTTGTTAGTTCTATCACTCCTCGATTTTTTATTTTGAGTTGCTCCTTATTACTGGAAAGGCGAGGGATTAAGTATAGTACCCTCAGAATACAGGGGGTGATTCTGGTATAAACACACAATTCAGTAATTTGAAATCAAAATACTGAAAAATTTGAAGGCAATTTTAAACAAAATTGAATAAATAGTTCTACATCTAATAGATAGAAAAAATAACTCAATAAATTCAAATTATAGGTAGTACTCTAAATTTACTGAGGAAACTGAACAACTAGATGAAATTTTCGCTGAATATTTCAGCATATTTCGTAGTAAGATATATGAGCCACAGAATTTGATTTTTACAATGGGGTTTAAAATGGTGGAACACTCTGTTATGAATGTCATAAGTACTTTCATGTTAGTGTTATATTCTTTCCTTTATTAAAAGAGAAGAATTTCAAATATTCTTGGTTATTGGTCAGGATTTCATCAAGGTATTTTACGTTATGTGCGTTATTAAACTGGCAATCTTACATGCACAGTCTTTCGTAACTTATTTGTACATTTCCCTAAAGACAAAAAAAATTGATATAATAATAAAGCAAACTGGTGTGGTCTTTAAAAATTGTTTTACCTATCAGGAAACTGTCTCAGTGTCCTCTTCAGTTTTTTCCACATTGACCTGGAAAATCCAACGAACAGTTCAGCTACAATCACAATTATTTGAAAAATTATACGTACAAATTTTTTGAATAAAAAGCTTCAAAAATTATTTTGTAGGTATCCACGAACTACAAACGTTCTCTAGAACATTACTGATCACTTTATTTGGTCAGTGCAGATAACCAAATTCATAGGAAGAAATCCATTTCAAAAAATCTTGTTTGATAACAAGCAAATGAACATTGATTTCAAAGAATCTACTTCACAATTACAGACAGAAAGGTTAGTACTCAGCTGTCTGAATTAATGGTTCAAATTTCAAAAATTAAACTACAACGCAGCTTGTCACTGCAGTCTATCTTCTCACAGGTATAAATTCACTTACTTCAATTCATTAATTCCTTTAGCGGTATCATTCAACAGTCTGATCGACAGTTGCTGAAGGATCAGTTGAAATAGTTCTTTTAAATTCAGAATGTTTTATAAACGAACACATTGAATTATTTCCTCGAGTTACAGAAAATCAAAATGCATGTTTTTCAGATGGCGGTTTGTTAACGATGTTCTTTACAATTGTTGGTTATTTCAAATAACTGACGCTGAATCCGTCGATTTTGAAGCTGTGGTCATCATCACCTTTCACAGTTTTCGTTATTAGGTATATCATAAACAACAGTGCGCATATATCTACCTAGTAGCCAGGCTACAACGCTGACATATTTATGCAACCAATCATTCCAGGGGGTTTTAGCGCCAGTCACACTGATGGTCGGTCACACTGATCGTTTCGGACAAAAACATCTGGCTGCTACTACGAGTATTCGAGTATTGAACGTAGCCACATACATTTCAATGGTAATACTTCAATAGCATTGAGCCAAAAGTGCCTAGCATCAGAACGCATCTTGTTCCTCTGCAGCCAAAACGATGTTGAAACGAGTATATAAGTCCTTTGTAGCAGCCAGGCGTATTTGTGTGAAATTTCCACAACATACCTTCTATTGGCAGCTATAACTCGCTGAAACGATTGGCTGCACAAATATGTTTGCTAAGAAGCCTGGCTGCTAAGTACGAAGTTGAACTTATAGTGAAAATTTTCAAATGTTCCAAAATTATCGTGTGATTTTGATTTTTAACTTTTGACTGATTTTATATCTGCATTCCACATAGTAATCTGTGAACAGTCCAAAAACGTTATTAACGTTCACCCTAATATTAGCATTTTTTCGATTTTGATGCAAAAAGCCACCCATGAAGTTCAAAAAGAAGAATCCACCCCTAATATGATAAGTGGGAATGAATCAGTCGCGACAACGAATCTGACAAATGGTGATACGTCAAATCGTACAAAGAGATATGTAAGTCCAATTAGGTGTTAAATTTCGGATCACGGGTATAAGGCTCTCGACAAAAGCTGGATTTGAATGTCATCGTCGTCGAAGTCATAAATCACCTTATTGGAATTCCGTTTCTTTTTCATCCTTTCACAGGTCGACATAGAAGTGACAGCTTTAATGCATTGTGTGCACTCAAGATTACAAAAGGTAAATTATACGCAAACACAAAGGGTCAATTTATGATGTTATTTCTGCTAATACGTTACGTTTATACGGTGTGGAAAGCGTGATGTTGCACGAATAAAAAGAAAGCGAATTTAGTGGTTTATTGTTGTCAGTTGCGTCGTGTATTTTGAATTTTTTATTGTCGTTAATACGAAACACGTTACTCGTGATTGACGTCATGAAATGATTTATGTTCTACAACAGTTTTCTATGTACTATGTCCCGTTTTCAGATGTGTGTGTTCAACTCTGTGAAAAAAAATACAGCGCTTCATCAACTAAATTTACAAGCAAAAAATATAAATAAAACTTACAAAGTGTCTTACACAAATATATATATATATATATATATATATATATATATATATATATATATATGATGTAAAGAAAATTATTTCAGGTTTCTCCAAACTGAAAAAATTTTAACGCAAAACATTTCATTTCCAATAAATGACACGAAGGGTTCGCTTATCTCTTGGTGAAACATAATGTTAAAAACAATAAATTGAAATTAATACACTTGACTTAAGTTTCACTGAATATATATTTTGTACTCTAAGTGTTACTGAAAGTAATATTGTATACTTTTGATAATGAGTTAACCACCCGGAACATATGCAGTGTTTTATACATTCAGTGAAACTTAAGTCAAGTGTATTAATTTTAATTTATCATTTCATTTCCATACTCAAAGAGACAAGAAAATAATTTCATTAATATTCACGAGGATAAGGTGAAGCATTAATTAATGATTTACCCTATTTAAGTATAGACTTAGCTTTTGAATATCGTAGTGAGTCATCTAACATTGTAAGATGCATAAAACCATGAACGTGAAGCAAATATGCATTTCAAATAATCGAAAAATTACTGAAATTCCTTATTATATACAAAACAAATAAAATAAACTGATGTATCTACATAAGTCAAGACAAAATTTTCATAGAAATCGGGAAAAGACAAACACATTGGTTTATGTTGCTTGTTTTTGAATCGTGTTCATTCTTATTATTGCATTTTCGTGATCAGATTTTGGTGGTTTTTGGTGATATTTTTCAAACATGTAGTATAAGCAGATTTTTGAAGCACCAACAGTTTTCTGATTTACCCACTACCATAACTGTAATTTATACTTTCGGTGACTTGCTTCCATCAAAGCTTTCACCAGCAAATGTTTGCTCATAGGCAATACAATAGTTCATTTTGAAGCGGTTTTCGCAAAAATGTAAAATTCTTTGGAAAGCCACTCAAGAATTCCGTTGTTAACCTTCATATGCGCAGTTGATCTCATATTCTTCTTGCATCGAAAATTTCTTCTGACGTACATTAAGGTATTATCTCGTTTCTTTTTCTGTAACGTGGAAACAGTACATTTTTGAAGGTCTAAATGAAAGTTTTAATTCCAATTGTTACAAATGTCATTATGTTTCACATTGCTTTCTATTTATTTTTTTTTTGGTAATTTTATCACGTTTCAGTGTGAAAGATTTACGTTTAAGTTTTATTTCACGTTTAAGTTTCTCAATTCATCAGCACTTGGGCTATTTAATTAGAAAATGAAAACGTAATTGCAAATAAAATATCCTTACCACTAGTTGCTTAATGGCATCTCTAGGTACATTTGGTTTCCTACTGTTCGAATCGACGATGGGCGATGGTTCTCTTGAATAATTAAGAATGAAGAGAATTGCAAAAGTAAATATTGAAAAAGTATATTCCTTATAAAAATAGACTTATGGAGTATTAAAACTAGTTTCGCTAAACCAAGTGGTTTTCTGAAGAGGGGTTCTTTGAAATCAGACTTTAAATTCAAAAACTGCTATTTTCGAACCAGAACTGACTTCTTGAGTATGTGTCTCTATTTTTAAATAGAGACATACGAAGCGCAGCCTGTATATAAAGAAACTGCTATAAATTCCTTTGAAATGATTCACAGATTAGTGTCCTTGATTCTTGAATGAAGGAGTAATTAGTACTTCACTAGCACAAAACGTCTTATTGAAAATTAAAAAACTATAAATTGGTCTTCTATTGAGGAATTAAGGAATCTAATGTGTAGTTCGGAAGATAATTTCAGTGTTATATACAGAGTGGTCATAAATATTTTTATTGAAAAAAACTGAAGTTTCGAATCAACAGTTTGCAAATTTGATCAATTAAATACTCCACCAAAATAAAATTTCAAGGAAAAGTAATACCTACTTGGCAACAGAATAGACATTCGCCAGTCAGTTGTATTTAAAGTTTTTTTCAAATCAAATTCGAAGAAATTTATATTTCTATCAATTTTAACCGTAACCGTAAGTCAACCGTAACCGTAAGGTGTAACCGTAAGTTAGTTATGTTGACATCTTATGTCAAAAAACTTGAAAATCACAATGAGATCGAAACTTCTATCAAACTTTCGGTCTCCGTAGCTTAGTCGGTAGAACACACGACTATAATGCGGTAAAACTCGAGTTCGAGCCCCATGACTTCGAGTGAAGTCATGGGTGTTTGTGTTTGTCTATGTTTTAAACAATTTAGTGAATGATATATGATAGTTTATGTACATTGATTACAAGTCCAATGGCCGTTCGGAACTGGCATCAAACTGTAGGTCCGCTGAATTAAAAGAAGCGGTAGTCTATGACTCGTTTAATCCAGGTAGATTTATAGTGTTTTGATTAGAGGTCGAAAGTATTCCATTGAATAGAACACTGTTCATGAAAAACAGTTTAAAAACATTTCTGAATTTGCCTTTAATAGCTGATTTTATAGCCTCAATAATTGAATATTTTTCAGCGGTGACTGCTTAATATTGAGGTTCTATACCTCCATCCAGACCAGTCACTGGAGACATAAATTGGGGCTTTCATCATAAAACGTCAAGGAAAGTTGTAATTCGGTAGATTTGTACAGTTTGCTGTCCTAATTGATATTCCAAGTTTGCGACCTTGGGACCGCCGCTCGCTCCTCCATATTGGAAAAATTGCACCAAAAGTCAGTTTTTCGAAAATATCTTCTTTCAAGTGCCTCCTAGGTCAAGAACAGTTATCAATGAAATGATAGAGCATGCAATTTCTCGCAACTTCTGTATTAAAGTTTCAGCTACAGCGAGTCAAACTCAAAATGGTGGATATCTGCTACATAGAGTTACATGGCATCGCAAGAATCGTTTGCATCGATCTGCACAAACTACGTACAGCACTTGAAAAGACATTATAGTTCTAACACAGTCGTTGTTTTTGATGGTTATCCAATTAATGCAGCTACCAAAAGTACAAAGAGTGCCGAAAGACTTTGCCGTTCAAATAAACAAACTTCCGCTGACGTACATCTCGATGGTTCCAACCGTTTCGCAAGAAAGGGTTTTTTTAAACGAAACAAATAAAATTCGCTTGATTTCGATGCTAAAGAAGAAATTTGAAAATTCTAATTTCATAGTAAAACAGGTTACAGAAGATGCTGCCACATTGATTGTTAACAATCAGTTGCGATCAGTATATCCGCATCGTTCGATTCCGTATTCATAATAATAATAATAATTGTTCTTGCATGCGTTCAGCGCGTGCGACACTACTTCTTCTGTTTTCAACGTAGGAAAAAGTTTATATAAATACTCGAAAAGAACGAATATTTGAGCCAAACTATACAAGCTTTCAAAGAGCGAAACTTAGATCCCAAGTCATTGTTGCTGCTCGAGAAAGCTCTTATATTGCTCTTTACGGCGTTTCCAACGAAAATACCATTACTTTGGGCTCCCTACGCTATCAAAATTTTGCAAAATCCGTCAGGAAGAGTAAATTAAATCTTGCTGCATTACACCCTACAAGGAAAGCTGCATGGCAACATTCCCTTCAGACCTACCACCAAGTTCAGGCTTGGTATGATATACACGAGAATCCAGAGCAATGGGGTTGGGAAAGAAGCAAGTTTGGGCTTACTCCAGCAAAAACAACAAAAGATCCAGCACTAGAAGCGTTCCTGAAATTTATTCAGGTGCGAGAAGGGATGCGGTCGAGCATGTGGGTGTAGGAAAACGGGCTTGAAATATTCCGTTATCTGCAATTGCTACCACGGAGACGCGTGTGAAAACAGCGCAGATATTTTTAAGGGCTCAGTAGGAGATAGAAGAAGAACTTTACAAATCTGCCAAATTGGAATTTTCCTTGACCTTTGTAAATCAGAACCATTTCCTGGACAACTAAGTTAAACATTGTCCTCACTGTGAAAAAGATTGTACTTCTTGGAGGAGAGGTAGAATTTCGACTCCCACGTGCTCAATTTCTTCTGACAAGATTATACCACTTACACATTTCGATGAAATAAGTCTATTCAGAGAAACTAATAGTATATAAGAAATTACGGACAAAAAATTCTAAAGAATCGAAAAATGCAGTGCACTGTGGAGCATGTGTGAATAAATTCTATCAAATAATTTTGGCATAACACTTAATTTCATTAACAATCGATTTATATTCTATGAAACATTTCATTCTATTTACTGTGTTTTTTTTTGTTGCAGTTTGCAAATATGTTTGCCACAAAGTATGCGAGAGTAAGGTAAGTACTCAACAACCGCATGTAATAAAAAATGTACTTGGAATGATGTTTCGGTGTAATAAATCAAACTACACATTTTTTTTATAGAATGTGAAATCCATTAATATTCCTATACATACTCGGACTCGGCTCATGCATTCTAAACGACAGGTTCGTTTCATTTCAGTTGATATACGCCATTTAAATTTATATGACACTGCGTGTGCATCCATTTCCATATATAATACAGGCTGAAATATTATTCAATTTGTGCATGAACATATTTATCTAAATATTCTCTGATATTGGAAAAATTATGAATAACATAAGCTTGGAATTCAGATTATAATGACGGTATAATATATTTTCAAATGACAGACTAATGGCATTTTAATTAATATACGGAAAACTTTATTCCACATTAGGTACAGGTAATATTTGCAAAATATTCCTTAGGGTATTACCTATAGCCATAGAAACTTTTTCGTCTACTGCTAGTCAAAGACTTTTCGTATTATTTTCTTGTACGAACGTATTATATCAACAGAAAACATCCCGTTATCGTTGATACATTCCATAGGTATTTTTACCTTGTTCCTTTTGATCCTTGTTATTCGATTAAACAATATTCATCTGCCTCGTAAATATATGGGTTCGTTATACGCAATGGCAAATATTTCAATAATTTCCCAACATTCATAAGATTATTTAATGTCCTAATCCGTAGGAAGTTGGAATATAGCCGCATGATCTGTCATCCTTTTTATACTTGCCATCAATATCATCTTGAGGTCATTGAAATTTGAGATCCTGAAATTCTCAGTCTGAGGGGAGATAAAGTTCATTCACAGAAAGTCAATCATAGCAAATTATTGAGTCGAGTTAGTTTAATCTCATTGCAGGGCGGGGGAGAAATTTTATAACTCAAATTTGTCTCCAAATTGCTGCTCAACAGTATTGATTGTCCTCCTTTCTTGTCTGCTTTGAAATTTCGGGTTACTAGGCAAAATTATCGTACCACAGAATCATTCCACCTAGACACTCCAAAGACCAACTCGCTAATACAATACCCTATTTGGTTTATGGAGTCTACATTCAATAAAGTTGCTAATAAAGTAACTTTGACTCCATAGCAGTTATTAATAGCAGTTATGTGAACAAGGGGAATTGGGTAAAATGAACTGAATACGATTGAGTTCTTTTTAATACTTCATTCAATTTTATTATTTAGTTATTAGTTACTTTTTTAGTTTTTTTTTAATAAATTGAACTCTGATATATTTCTATTCATTTTACTCATTTAGTTATTTAGTTACTATTTTACATTATGTTATTATTTTGTGTAATTGGGTATTATCATACCGGTTGAGAAGGAACAAATAAGGAACTTTTCTCCCTCTTTTTGCATCCCAAAAACGCTTCATCCTCTCTGAATACTCTTTCTTCCGTTGATCTGTCCACTTTACTCCAGGTTGACGATTTGATTTTTGCTCAAACTTACTAAAATCGCACATGTGCGATTTTATAGCGACATTCAGTGCGATCGTCGATTTTTTTTATATTGATCTGTTGTAGATCCTTTTGGACTTCTTTTAGCTACTCTGTTCCGCATTTATTATTCATAATTATATCGAATAGATTATTCAGTATTCTGGACAGTATAATTCTGTAGGCATGTGCATAGAACTTTGCTCGTCGTTTTCTGATTTCTTCCGTTATCGTATTTGTCTTTTGATACAGTTCATTCTGAGGTCTTTGGATCCAAATGCCGTTTCTATTGATTGGCCCGTAAATCTTTCTCAGAATTTTTCTTGTTTTTCTATTTCTCTAATTCTAGAATGGCCGCCAATAACCAGTTAATAATTTCAGCTGCGTAGAATGCTTCTAGAAGAATCGTTGTGTTATAATGCCTCAATTTGGCGCCTCTCGAAATGCACTTTTTGTTATAGTGAGCCTATGTTAGTTTTAGGCCCTTTGAAGCTTGGTAATTCTCTGTTCGTTAGCGATTCGGTTTAAACCTGAGGACTGCATAACTTCCCCGAGGTATTTAAAATGGCCTACTTGCAGAATTTCACCATGTTTTGTGATAAGAGAAGATTTAGTTTTTGGTTTTCTTTCCATGTATTTGGTTTTATCATAAGAAATTTGTAACCCGTTTTTCTACGCAATTTCATGTAGTTTTTCTACTGCGAGAATGGCTTCAGTTCTGTTGTCTGTGATGATAGCAATATCGTCTGCAAAGGCGAGACATTTGACAGTTATTTTATTTTCTTTTTTGATACCCACTTGTATGCCCTTTACGTGAAGTTATTTATTATTATTTTTATTATTATTTCCCGATTTCAAGCCTAACGGCTCTCACACTACCTCACAGAGAAACTTTCACTTATCCTAGATATTATATATCACAGGAATTGAGCTCTGTGGGAGTCCTTTCCAAATTATCAGGCCAGTGGCGGCGATTATTTATAATTTTTATTTTTAAGAAATCTTACTTTTGATCCAGCTGATGAAGGTATGGTTTACCGAAACGATATGTTAGTCGACAATATTTTCGAATTTTAAAAATGTGTTTAATTTATTGCTGAGTTGTCATGGAATTTCAACAAGTATCTTTTTCCTCATTCAACTGTCTTTGCAATACCTCCTTACAGAATTTCACATTTCTCTTTACAGAAGAGTTTCAATAAGAAATATTATTCAAATGATACTCGACCAAATTTGTAAGGTCTTCTAAGCAAACCAATTTAGTTTGAAAGAAGGTCATGCAATGATAACTGCTAGGTATTTGTCCATCAGAAACTTGTCTAGATGTCCATCTAACCATCCGCTTAACTAGTCGTATATAGTCGTGTATTAACTTTATATATTTCCATGTGAAACCTCTCACAATTTTCTGTGGTGTATATTTTTCCCCAATCATTTGTGAAAACCTACAGTTTAATCATGATTCCAGATCTCAGTTTGAGGGTCTATATTAGGCAGAAAACTCCTGCTGGCTTGCCACAACCTTCCGAGAGATAACTGCGTATTCTCGATGTTTGTGGTTCAATGATTGATCTCAGACTTTCATCGTTCAAATCTATGCACTTCACCACTTCGCCACAGCGGCAGTTTATATTTTGTTTATATACACCCGTTTCTTCTGTTACACACGCTCTTTCCTGAATATTCAAAAAACAAGAACTTAATGATTTGCAGATTCATTTCATTACGCTCAAACATTCTTTGAAAATGAAACATCGACGGAAGCTGTACTTGGTCCCAGTTGCTCTTGTACCAGTTTGTGATGAAGAATGTAGTTCTTGAAAGTACGTGGTTTCAATAGACAATAAAAGCACTAAGTGCAAAAAGTTTGCTTGGAGTTTTGAATATTATATCAGTTTTTTCAAGGCTTTTCACTTCATAGAGTTATTTGAAGGAGGTAATAAGAGTGAAAATACATTATTATATGATTAATGCGTACAAATAATGGAAATTTTCATTTTTATGGTGCAATATTTTTTCCCTGAACCTTTTGTTTTCAAATAGATGTCTTAGACAATACCTGGAAATTGACTGCTAATAGGCAATAAATAAATAATGGCCCCATGGAAACTACTCAATTTCAGGGCGACCACAATCGGTTTAGCGCTTCACAAAGAACAGTCGTCAAACACCAAATAGATCGTAAAAGGACCGAAACGCATAGAAATCAACACATACACGAATGTGCCCATATTTTAAAGTTATTGTTGTCGGACGTGCACAGCCATCCGGAGATCGTTTTATGAATACCGAATAGGCGAAATGTCCTCACGAAGTCCCCACAATTTATCGGTTCCCTGAAAACGCCGCCTTTCTTTTTCACGGGACTACTCACGTTTCTACGGCGGCGCTATTTTATATTGTCAGGTGTTTATTAATACGCCGTTAAATCTTACGAGAGGAGGCCGAGAGAGGGACGCACTTGATGAGAATTTAATTTAATTGTAGACGCTTCTGCTGGCGCGATCACGAGCGAGATTAACCTCTTCCTATCTGATTCGGATAATCAAGCTGTTGACACCGGAGAGATTGAGGTACAGATAAATTATTCTACGCGTTCCGTTTCCAAGATTCAGTCGGATGCCGTTTATGACGTACCATTAGAATGCCAAGGATGTATTCGGCTTTCTTTCAAGTAGCGTGAGGGACGTCGGTAATTTCGTTGTTCTCATGTTACTTCAGTTGTCTGATATTAGGACACATTTAGAAGAACATGTTTAGTAATAAAATTGCTCTTCTACATTCCTATCTGATTAATCTATCTGACAAAGGTAAAATGTTGCCCTTTTCCATCATCAGTGGCAGATCCACGAGTTGTCATTGGGTTCGAAACCCCCTCTAGAGACCTCTGGAAGTGAATTCCTCGTATTATAGGTATTGCTGATAATTTGAAAATATTTCGCAATCCAAAGACAAAGAAACTTGTATGAATATGAAACATCTTTAAGATTATATCTCGTACATACAACCATCATATTTTCGTTTAATTTACTACAATAATTTCAGAGATCTCTTTCAGCTTAGTACATGGTTTATTTTGTGAAATACTCGTAGCATGAATAACGTGATCATTCTATTCAAGAACATCATGAAAATGGCTCATAGATCTTTTTTTCATTCCCTACATAATTTTTCTGGTGTATACTTATTTTCACATTGTCAGACTGGCGCAGTGTTTTATTGATTAATAAATTTCATTGATTAACCTTCGACCTCCGAAAGATGAACCTGGATTTGGGTCAACGCAATTCATTTTGAATTTCATGGAAATCCTAGAACATCATCAAAAATTGAACACCGAGATGATGATAATAATAATACATATGAAGCGAGTGAGAGACGTGCTGAACACAAAATTTGACAGTAAACATCTCTTCAAGGCAATCAACACTCACGCCTTTTCACTTATTTTTCACTCATTCGGAATAAGATAATGGAGAAGAATTGATGTTGACAACCTGCAGCGAAAGATCAGAACATTGCTTACAAAGTTTAATAACTAGCACCCGAAAAGCGCAGATGAAAGGACTACTTTACCAAGACATGAGGTCGGTAGAGGATTGGCAGACATCGGTAACTTATTGGACCAGAAAATAGGGAATCTTGGTGACTGTTTCCACAGGAAGACTGTTCTCAAATCTGCACAGAGTGATCTGCCAAAGTGATGACTCCAATCCTCTGAACTGAGTGAAAGATTGATTACAAGTTATTATCAATCTAAAAACGGAAATCTGTAGAGTTGGAGAGACAACCTTCCACGGGAGACACGTTAATGACAACAAGAAGAAAAATGTTGAACAATTGGTTGGTCTCAGGCGGAATCTTTCCCAAAACTGAGGGCAAATTCTTAGCTATTCAAGACCAGGTTATTCCAATCCGGTAATTATCTGAAACACGTCGTTCAAGACGTGTACACAATAATGAGAGACAGGTGCCAATACAACATATGACAGGGTGATGTCAAATATTCGCATCAACTGAGTACAAAGAGGGACATAACGCCGTAGCAAATATTGTGCATCAAGGACTGGCATTAAAATTAAATCTTCTACCCAAGGGAAATGTACCTTACTGCAAATAGTCGTATATTCCGGAACCAGTTTTGGAGAAGGCCTAGTTCAGACTGTATTGGGACCACAGTATCTAGACTGATCAAAAAGTTCCCACAATAGGCCTGACCTGGTACTGATTGACAAAAGAGCAAGGGAAACTACATTTGTCGAACGGGCCATTCCAAATGTGAACTACCTAATTGAGAAGAATGCTGAAAAATATCGATAACTTGAAGTCTGAGTGCAGAGACAGTGGCACATGAACGTGATCAGAACTGTTTCATCTCTCTTGGGATCCACAGGTATAATTCCTGAAAAATATGAGAGATCTAGGACTTCTTCTATGTAATATCTGGGATAACTGAAAGTAATTCTGTGTGAGAGTGTGAAACCGTAAGGCTTCAAATCGGGAAAGTCGCGGATTAAAAAAATGCGACCAAATTCTCATATTTGCGGCAATAGATTTAATAGCTCTAGATCTTATAGCTATTTATTATAAGTGGTTCAGGAACTTTTTTGTTTGGGAAGTTGAAACTTATTAAAAAAAAAGAATTTAGACTTTGAAGCAGATCTAGCTTCGGATAATGCATCAGGTCAACCTCGGGAACTTGAAATTATGCATCCAAATATTAAATTGAAAGTTTTTCCTGCCAACATGACGCCTTGCTTCAACCTCTGGAGAAAGGGATAATCCAGGCTCTATTACATTAGATCAACCTTCAAAATCATATTGGATAATGAATGTGAATCCTGATATGAATGTTATGGAATGCTGGAAGGATTTTGACATAGCAAAATGTATAGTTGAACGAATCATTAGAAGAACTGAAGCCATACTCTTACACACTGAATTCATGCTGCAAAAAAGTGTGGCCTACTCTGACTGCAGAAAATGAAGAAGAATCTTTGCGCATTCAAACTTTGCTAGATTGCAAACATAGCTGAAATTGCGAATGGATAGGACGAGATGGCTTCGAACAGATATTATCAAGTAGCATTCAGATGTTGCTTGAATCGCAAGATGAAGTTTTGACTGAAACCGACTAGGACGAAATGTTAAATTCACACCATATTGAGAAAGAAACTTCAACTAGCACAGGAAACGTGACATTCAATTTGAAAATTCTGAGTGAAGGTGTACGAATGGCTAATAAGCATTGTGTTTTCATTTATGAAAACAGATTCGTCTATGGAACGAAGTCTTATTTTAAAGGCAAATTGCTAAAGTCATTGCTTAATATCAGTCTGAATTGAAGGTACCTTCAAAAACTGCCAAGAAAGGAAAAATTGAAAAATTCTTTGAACTATTGCCTGAATATAATAATTGATCAAAATGATCAAAAACTTCATTTGAATTAATTTTTTTATATGCTTTTTTCAATTTGTCACCCAGGAACGTATCCCCTATAATCTCATATAAAAAACCATTCCATATTCACGGTTTCTGTATTCGCGGCATATTTTCGGAACGTATACGCCGCTAATAAAGAGCTTTTAACGTATAATACATGTGTCAAAAGCTGAAAATATGACAAAAATTCTGATGGTTATTAGATATTCTACAAAATAAATTTCAATTACCATTAAAAAAAACGGTATGATCGATTTTTTTGTACGCCATTAATTTTTCTGAAAATTAAGAACTAAAGGAAAACAGAGTGAATAGAAAATCAATAGTGATATGTCATGTAGCTGTGATAAATTATGATTATTTCCGTTATTAATCTTATTGATGTCACATTCATTACTGAGGAATGTTTAATGAGGAATTCGTTACTGAGAAATTTTAAAAATATTCTATTTTGGAAATATCCTACTTTGCTGGATGTAACAGTTTCCAAAGTGAATTCTTCGATTAAACTATCGTAATTATTAACGCTAATTGAACTTCTTTCGAATATATCTATTCTCGTGTAAAGTCACTCAGAAAATTTCATCAGAATCTCTACTGTCATGTCGTATTACGGCCTGAAAGATTTCATTTCGATCCATCTCCGCGTACCTGCCGTTTGTCGTCGATCTAATTTGTACGATATTGAATTGCGAAAGTCTGCTTCTAGCTGCGTGTAATATCAATTTTCACTTTATCCTCCGTTCTTCGATATGAATTGCTCATCCAACTCGGATGGCTGAACGTCAATATCATATTCGGTCGGTATGAAATTTCCAAATACGGCCTGGAGGAATTTCGAGGTCGCTTTTGATGTTACGTGTGTGATGCATCCGACTTCCAATGCGAGCTTTGCTGAAATCTAATCTCATTTCGTGCCTAATGAGTTCACGACCCGCCGAAATCTAACTGAATCAGGTTCAAAGGACGTGAGCATGAGAAAAACAACACTCCGTTTCGGCCAAATCTGTCATCATCAGCTGTTCCAGAAAAACAAAAATTTTTGCCTTTCGGTACAATAAAACCAATAAATCAATTCTCAGGCCTCACTGAGAATATTCAATATGGTTTTCTGTGCATCATGAGTATAACAAAAGTAAAGAATTATTCTCATTTGAACTGAAATTAGGTGGATTGAAGCTAAAAAGTTATCATTCACAAATCCACACAATATCCTGATTGTGTTCAAGTCACTTTTATAATCTGTTAAGCACTTTTTGAATCTGGAGAAGATGATGACTTCTCAAGTTGGCATGAAATCTAATCTTGGACCACTGTTATTTATTCTGTTCGCAAATGATCTGATGGATAATTTTCATTCTCCACATTTGATGTTCGCAGACGATTTGAAACTATATCATGAAGTTAGATCACAGGACAACTGTGTTCAACTTCAGCTCGCGCTGGACAATGTTGCTAGTTGGTGTGAGGACAATTATTTGAGTTTGAATGTGTCAAAGTGTAATGTTGTTCCTTTCACAAGGAAAAGAGACCGAATTGATTGTGATTATAGCATCGGTGGTCAGGTTCTCTCTCGTTCAGATAAGGCGAGAGATCTTGGTGTAGTCTTCGACCAGAAGCTTTCCTCTGTCCCACACATCACCCAACTTATTTCATCTGCTGCGAAAATATATGGATTCGTTATACGTAATGGCAAATATTTCAATAATTCTTCAACACTCATAGGACTATTCAATACATTAATCCGTAGCAAGTTGGAGTATGGCAGCACGATCTGGCATCCCATTCACACTTGCCATCAACGCCATCTTGAGGCTATTCAGAGAAGGTTCTTGAAATTCTTAGTTTGGAGGGAGGATAAAGTTTATCCACAGAGAGGAGTCAATCATAACGAATTATTGAGTCGATTTAGTTTTATCTCATTGTTGACCAGGAGAGAAACTTTATCAAATTTTTGTACAAATTGCTGCACAATAGTATTGATTGTCTTCCTCTCTTGTCCGCTTTGAAATTTCGTGTTCCTAGGCAAAATTCTCGTAATACAGAATCATTCCACCTAGAGACTCCAAGGACCAACTCCCTAATGCAATCCCCTATTTGGTTCATGGAGTCTACATTCAATAGAGTTGCTAATAATTGTGACATTCACTTTGACTCCATAGAATTTATTATCAGGAGTTATGTGAACAACGAGAATTGATTAAAATGAATTGATCTAGATTGAGTTATTTGTAATATCTCATTGAATGGTATGATGTAGTTATAAGTTACAATTTTTTTTCAGATTAGATTGAGCTCTTTGTTGAATCTTTTTTTAAATTATTTTGTTAAATAATTTTTTCTAATTATTTAGTATTGTTTATAGTTATGTATTCAATATTGTTATTATTTTCTATAATTGGGTGTTATACCTGTTGAGAATGAAGAACTTATTATTATTATTATTATGAAATTCATATTTTTATAATAACGTCAAATAAAAAGGTTTTTGTTAAATTAATAAAATATACTTAGTAATTCTATTTAATGTCATCGAGAGCAACCTCTCATGGTCATAACTTCACCAACCTTTATAGAAAAATACAAACGATTCAATGTATCTACGATTTCGGCCATAAGTCATGAAATAATATAATAATTTCAGTAAATAAGTCATAAGTCTTATTTACTCTTTCGAATAGTTTCTGTAAATTGAAATACTTGTTTTGAATTAAAAGCTTGATATTGAACCGTACTTGTAAATCGCTATCTTATCATCTGAAACATGTCCCCTGTGTTTTATAAGTTGCATACGGTTTGGAAAAAAAATTCGCTATTTACCACTTGAACTGATCTCATATCATAAAAGTAGTTAGTTTGTTGAATATGTGTTCAGGTATATGCAAGAATTAAAATAGATATCAAAATAATACAAATGAGATTTTTTGTTGTATTCTGTACTAAACAAACTTTTCCAGCTACAAAATTCTCTACTTTAATCTATTCTGTAGAATGATTTGAATGTGTATAAATTAAAATACACAAGACCGAATCAACTAGTATCTACGTATTATTAGTGTGAAGGTTGCGTATACGCGTCAACTAGCGATACGAACACATGTATTGTGTGTTGCAGCATTACAAGGTTCAAGGCGAACATCTTATTTATTAGTAGGTATTACCATTACTCCATAGAATTTTATATTTGAGGAGAAAGATTATTCTGAATGACTACCACAAAATGAAGTAGAAATAAATATTGCATGCATTCTGCAAAGGTTTCACGAACAGTTTTAGGTTGAAACACTGATGAGTCTGATTATACCAGTGAACAAAAATTTTCAATCTACGAAAAATGAATTAGACCGAAATAAAATCCATAAACAATCAGAAAAATTCAATGCCAAGTGTAAAGAAATCATTCCTAGTAGCAAACACAATATTTGAAGGAATTTTTAGCGATATTTAGTGATTAGTTATATTTACCGACACCTATATTAATAGTTATATTTTTACACATATATATACACAATAGTTATTTATTTACACTTTTGTAGATGTATATTATTAAATGACACGGGTGTTTCGCTCATCACTTAGTCAAACATTAAGCTAAATAATAAATTAAAATGAAAACACTGCTCAAGTTTCACTAGCCTATTATCAAGGACAAAAACAATATTTAATATAGATACATACATTTTGATATTCAAATTACTCTTGATAATTGATTAACCACCCGAAACCTATGTAGAGGTTTTAATATATCTATAAAGTGAAACTTAGGCCAAGTGTTTTAGTTTGATTTTATTAGTTTGATTTTTTGTCAAATAACTTCAAGTATTTATTTATTCACAGTTATCATATGATGCAACAAAAATTATTCAAATTTTATACAAATTCGACAATGCTTTCAGATAAAGGCACACACCGGATATAAATATGTAGATATAAATACAACTATGTGCGATATAATGAATTTAGGAAGAATTGTAAAAGAGTATTCTAATATTTTTTTTCGATTCAAAATTTTATCTTATAAATTGTTTTTAATTCTATTCGTATACTTATTTCGACATACAAGTCCCGTTTTCGAAGTAGCCTCCTTCGTTATTTCTTAAGAGTACACTTGCCCAGTTTCTAGTTTTTCAAACCGCGAACTTGAGGAACGGCCTTCCAGCAATGCGAGAGGCAGACAGCTCGGTGATATTTGACACAGCCGGAGATCCTTTTGTGTTCCCCAGTAGCATACAGATCTCGACCGAGCGTATCCGCGAAAAAACTAGAATCTGGAGATGCGAGCTCGAGAAGTAGGTATTACCTAATAAGTGCCTTTGGGTAAACGGAGGATGTTGACTTTCGCGATGAAAACTGCTCGAGTGTAACGATGTTCGTGCCCGAAGGAGAAATTGAAGAATTTGTGTCAACTATTTTCAATGTGCATCCTTGACTCAAACGCGTAAACATCGATTTAAACATTGATAAGATTTGGTCAACTCCAAGTGATTGGTTGTGACAAGAGCCCCCTATATTTTGGAGAAAATATTAACTAATTTCCCCGAGAAATAGATTGATGTGTGTCAACTATTGATCCGATAAGTTAACGTCTTTGGTCAATGCATAACAAATTATGAGAATGTAGATTCGATTCACTGCGCTCATGATAAAAACAAGTAACTTCATTGAAAGAGGTGTCAGTTTGCAAATAACAAAGTTGGTATTTTTTTAAAAACTTGTGTGAGAATTTAATGTGGAATTGCAGAGGCTTTGAGCAGAAATAAATAATTTCTTCCATAGATATAACACTGATTATATTATGAAATACATATGTGGTGATATATACTGCAGAATATATATATATATATATATATATATATATATATATATATATATATATATATATATATATATATATATATATATATATATATATATATATATATATATATATCAGTACGACAAACATACAAAAACAAGAGACATTTTTTCGAAGTGACTTTCATGTGATCGGTCACTATGAATTATTTAAATATTTTTCTATTTTTTTGTTTTGAACTACTAACATTAATTATTGTTAACATAAATATATGTCAAAATATGAGCTAGGAACATAAATACTTAATTCCTTCAGGGATGCTCTTTAAAATAAGCCGTATTTTAATAGCAGTACTTTAATATAAGCAGTATTCAAAAACAGGAGAAAACGATTACATTTAATTTCAGAGAAGCTGAAACTGTAGCGTCGAGTCCCTTGTAGCAGCACTGTAGTTAATCAAATAAATAAATGAATAAATAAATCTATTGTATTGAACATAGTAAATAATTAACGTGACAAGTTTCAAACTATGCATCTAAACATATTTCAAGATTCTTCAGATCGAATCCTCCAAAAATGTCTTGATACTAAAGTTGGCCTTACTTAATAAAACTTCATTTATTAAAGACTCACAGTGCTTGTAATTGAGGCTTGTTATATTTGTTGGTAATTTATTTAATGATGTATACTAGGCAATCATGACTTTCATGGTTTGATAACAAGACACAATCATCAAAACATTCTATATAAATAACGGTCTGCATGATTCTCAAAAGCTGACACTAAAAATCAGTTCCAAAATTTTTTTTGATTCACAAATACTCACTAAATTATTCGCAACATGGTGTATAAATCATTATCCACCATCCTAAAAACAGATGTATTGTCATTAACCCTACAAGTCAACTGCTCAGGATCCAACCCCGAAACTACCACAGATGACTTCATCATATTATCAGATTTCCATTGCCTATAGATTTAATTTAGTAAAAATAGAAACAGTTTTTTACTTGAGAACGGTTAGATATACATTACTAACCGAAACGTCGTGTGAATTCGATTTCTGATTTCAAGCATCCGTCTGTTCATCGGCGTTTGTTTCAGATGAAATCAATCGAATCTATAGGCAATGGAAGTCCGATAATATGATGAAGAATCTGCATTGCCCAGCACCTTTACACATACAACTGATTTGTCATCCGCAAATAGCATTAGAAATTGTTCTTTCAGAAAATACGTTAAGACATTGATATATATATATATATATATATATATATATATATATATATATATATATATATATATATATATATCAGAAAGAAATTATTGGGTTTTCTGGTTCTCAAAAATATTTATTAAACATCTATATCACATAACGTTTCGGTCCTTTCTTGGGCCTTTTCAAATGAAGTTTCATCAATATATTGTCATCAACACACAAACAAAAACAATACTTATTATTATATTATGAACCAATATTCAAATAAAGAAAGGAGTCTTTGTCTGAACGTGAACGACAGCGCATCGTGTGTAAATTAAGATAAATATATATAGAAATATAACAAATTTTGAAAACCTTTCTTCATTTGAATATTGGTTCATAATATAATAATAAGTATTGTTTTTGTTTGTGTGTTGATGACAATATATTGATGAAACTTTCATTTGAAAAAGGCCCAAGAAAAGGACCGAAACGTTATGTGATATAGATGTTTAATAAATATTTTTTCTGAACCAGAAAACCCAATAATTTCTTTCTGAAAATATAAATAAAATGGTTCAAGATATTCAATGAATATCAAGAGAATGTTATAATATATATATATATATATATATATATATATATATATATATATATATATATATATATATATATATATATATACAGACACCAGCCAATCAAGGATACGTTTCCACTAATCAGAATTATAATGTTTCCTGGTCAAAGTGTCCATTTCAATTTTGAAAATGGCGAAATTAGAGAAATACGAAAAAGATTTCGGACTAGATGAGTGCATTCGTCAATATGTTGGGCCTTTTTCACTTCGTTAATAGTTATTGTTAATAATTGAAGATTTCCACATTTTGAAATTTTACAAAAACCCTTGTATTTGTTCTCGAAATTGTTTCATCGTTTTCTGCAATTTGTTGATTTATTCGAAGTTATATCATTGAGGATTACTCAAAAAGGTTTAGGAAAGCAGAAGCAGATAACGGGATAACATAACATCAAATAATAATACTTAAGTACAATAAAATTGATATGGAATCTGATATTGAAGTAGTTCAAGTTCGAAGATATGATAAACATCTACAAATGATAACTGAAGAATGCTTGATTAAGAATTTCATTCTTTATCGAAAACTATTGTACGAGAATGGATCTGAAAATCCTTGAGTATTAAGATATAGTACTAAGCTATGCGTACATATACCGTAGTCATGTAAAAATTACAAACGTACAATGAAAGTAAGCAGTTTTTCATTGTGCAAAACATTTTAAAAGAAAATTTGTTTACCTATATTCATAAATCGTACATGCTAAAGTCGTCGAATTATTCGTAGTGAAATATTATTAGTGCTTGAAAACTAAGAATTGAACCTAATAAAAGAATTGAAATTGAAAGTAATGAATAAGAGATTTTTACTGATGAAAAATTATCTGATTTATAACCTGAAATGTTATAAAATTTTTATGCCGTTTTAAGTAGTGAAAAACTCAATAGGAACAAATATAACAATTTTGTAAATTCAAAAAATCGATATAAAATAGACATTACAGAAAATTTGATGTACTCGACATCTGAGCTATTTTCGTTAAATATTAAGACAGGCTATGATAATGAAAGACAGTATTCTTATTAACACTTACTTACACCCAACTCATTGTTATAACTGTTGTATGAATTGGCATCGATTGTATGTTTATATAAATGTCCTAATAAAATGTGAGTCTGTAAGATTTCACTGTTGATTTTTTACAAGGTTTGATTTTTGCTATTTACCTACATAATCTCAACTGCCATTAAAAAGTCCATCCTTTTTCACTTGTTGAACGAACAAAAGACTTTTGAAACGCATTAAATTTCGACATTATATCAATTGATTTCCATATATGTACTTCACAAATAAATGTGAGGATTCTACATATTTCAAGCTATAAATAGATAGATTCTTACCTCTTTCAATAAAGTTTACAAAATTAATATCATATAATACAATTATCAGAAAAATAACCAATCAAAATGAAATCCTGCCTGAATTAAATATTGCTATCAGTTTGAAATTGATTCTAGTTTTTCCTTGGTAATAGTTTTAAGGTCATATTTATATTTCTTTAGTGATATCTAACTGCCAATATATATTTGTATTACTCAGATTGAATTCTCGCTTACCTCTTTTCAGTAATTGTAAAACATAAATTTTTGTATATTTGCCTTTCATCTTTTTCATTGGAGTTTTTGGGAAGCAGAAAATTTGTGTGGTTTTCAAACCGTGAAGCGGTGTTTATAAGGAGATTATAGTGTGATAATATCTCTAGATTATTCATATATGATGGCCAATAATCGAAACCGACTGAGTGCAAAGTCAAGAGAAGGCATTGACTTCGTTCCCTGTGGGGAGAAAAATGCAAGTCTAGCCGTGCATTGTATTCCCGGAGGTTAAGATGACGATGCTAAACAATATGATATTGAGATTTATGATTTTAACATTACGCTTGTTTACACATACTCTCGCAAAATAATCATATGTATGATGAATGAAGAGAGTAGTGGTATTTTGAAATTGATCTTTTTTTTATTGAAACCTGTCACATTTAGTAAAATTCATACTGAATGCATAAAATAACTTCCGATTTATATTAAGGAGTTAAACAATATATTTTTCAAAACAATAAATTAAAATTAACACACTTGGCTTAAGTTTCACTAAAAATATTAAAAACATATGTTTCGGGTGGTTAAACCATTATCAAGAGTAGGTATACAATGGTACATACATTGTTACATTGACTAATAACATTGTATACGTTTGATAATGGGTTTACCACACGAAACTTAAGCCAAGTGCGTTAATTTCATTTTATTGTTTTTAACATAATGGTTAACCAAGAGATAAACGAAACGTCCGTACTAAAAATTTTTTTCCCTTTGTTTTCTGACCAAAAACTTCAATGAGTCTTATTTTGTGCTTTGAAATAATCATAGATTGAAAGTTTTTGAGCATTAGCCTCGTTAAGAAGCCTTTTTTTCTTATGTATACTACTTAAAGTGAAAATTACCTGCCCCTTGTAAGCCTAAATCTTGTGAGTGTGAACAGTAATTCTTCGGAAAATCTTTTTCACTTTCCTATATATACACCTATTATATTATTTCGGACTTCATTGAAAGCTCACCTTTACAAGGAAAATATTAACATTGTAATATATACCCGAATTGCAAAACAAAATAGATTGATTATTTGTCTCTATATATTTTTTCAACGAGTGAAGATTATTAACTGAGAACTTTGGAAGTTCTATCTTTCACTTTCATCTAACATTTCTTCCAATACGAATAATGTTTGATGTACTTTTTTGAATAATGAAATGTTATTACGATTCTTCAAAGCATAATAAAACCAATGAAAAATTTTAGGCGCACAATATCCATATATATATATATATATATATATATATATATATATATATATATATATATATATATATATATATATATATATATAGATGCTTCCTTGAGCAATTATTGTTATTACAAATTTATTAGTGAATTTATGAAATTTTATCGATTCCAACATGAAATATAACATTTCCAGAAGTTTTTCTCAACACAAAAAAATTGCTCAATTAAATGATATCAATTCTTGATAATGTCTTTGTAGCTCGAAATTCATCCATTGCATTCAATGAAAATAACCGAAGCATGTTGTTCAATTTTTATATATATACAAAGCTTCACTGAGTAGAGTCAATTAACATTATAGAATATTCTTCCAATTCGAAATAATTTTGTTTATCACGACCAACTCAAACAATAATAAAAGGAATATGTGATTGAGATTGTTTTAATTGCACAAATTGAATTGTGATCCATTTTTCAATTGGCAGAATGCCATTCGGCTGTATTCATTTGGTCGCTGTCAATTTTCAGCCGTCTGATTCTGGGCATTCTGAAAAGTTAATTATTTTTGACAATTGATATGAATTCCAGTGGAATTCAACAAAATAACTCCTCTTCTTCGATATTACTTACCGAAAATTCTCATTATAGAAAAAATTATGCGTTGTCTATATTTAGTTTGGCAGTTAATATGACATCAATGACTATTTTTTCAGCCATTATTTAATGTTTATGCGTTTCCATTGAATATAAAGAAGAAAAATCTGTTTTCTAGATCAATGCATACATTTCTTTACAATTTTGACGTATGTTTCACAATTGCAGATAGCTTATGGCTATTCAGTATCATGGTCATTAAGATGGCTTATGAGGTCAGAGGTCATGAGGTTTTATGAGGTCAATCTTAAGAAGACACTTGGTAACCTAACATGTTAGATACAAGTGAAGAAGACACTTGGTAACATATAGAAAACAGTATTTTCGGTATCGTTTTAATTTTTTCAAGGATAATATAATTTATTCAATCCTAAAGCTACAAGAAAGAAGCATGAAATCAAAGAAATGAGAATATGTGACATATTCGTAGATATAGATATGGAAATCTCGGAAGCAAAAGTAAACATGATATTTCTGTAGTACTCTCTACGCTCGAAATATTCTCAAAATTATAGAGAATGAAGGAATGAAGGGTACATTGAATAAATATAACCAACTGTGTGATTACAAACAGAGTAAGATCTGTTAAAACCCTGAGTTAAACCTAATGCCAGGAACGATGATAAGAAGGATTAAATGCATGATGACAAAACAGATAGTACTTTTATCGTTAGTATGTATATTTACTATTTCGTAGATGATTCGCGTAATCTAAGTTTGTTGTACACAGTCAAACCGCTTCATTTTCATGGCAGCTGTTGCCCAATCCGTATTTTATGACCGCCATAAAATATATTTTTTAATCGACGACTTGATAAGGTTGAATTTAAACATCAATGTTAATCTTAATTGAAATTCAAAACTAGGAAACAAACCATTTTATTAGCTTGGATTATTTCCCTATATTTTGCGGTCGCAGTATTTGTATTATCTTTGCTATAAAAGATTTTAACGTTTTATGAATAACGGGCGTGTATCCGATGCTATTTTGAACAGATTCTTTTTTAACGTGGTTTATGAGTAATCCACGGATTATAACTACCACATAAACGGATAAACGAAGAAATTCATACAATTTTCTTTCCTGGACTCCATCATTCGTGGTAGTGAGTGAGCAATTGAAGAGCGAAATAGGTATTGCGAGTATCGTAACACCTCCTTCACTTTTCTTTTTATGTTTTGTTCAGAGGAGTTATCTCCATTGAAGATGAATGAAAATGTACATTCTTCTTCTAAGTCGCTCACTCTTGACAGAGTGGTCGTGGTCGTGTCTCGGTCTTGTGCCACTGCGTCCCACGCAATATTCTGCTCTATGTTAAGAGCTCTAGAGTTTTCAATAATGATGGAGTGCGTCACAGATTTTATCAGATCTGTGCACCTTGTTGGAGAGCACCCATGCGATCTTTTGCTCTCGACTTTCCCTTGGGCCACCAATCGTTCGATGGAGTCTTCGTTTAGGGTTATATGTCCAAAGAATTTAAGGATCCGTAGTTGCACAGTCAACAATAACCTCTCCTTGATTTTTAGTTCCTTCAGAATCGAGATGTTGGTTCGATGTGCAGTCCACAGTATTCTGAGCAAGCGTCTCCAGCACAACATTTTTGAAGCATCAATTTTGCGTCGATCTTGTATTCTCAAGGTCCATGTCTCAGTTGCGTACAAGAAGATTAGAAAGACCAGGCATCTCATAAGTTGAACCTTTGTGTTTTTGGTTATTCTGCGGTCATAAAAAACTATGCAAAATAATGCTTATCAAATTAAATGACATCAACCACTAGTCAGTCAATGTGAGTTTGTTGAAATAAGCTGATATATATTGTAAAAATATGTGTTATGTAAATTCCTAAAAGGCACTTCTTCACCAACTTTCGCACTTATTAAAATTTTCCACTATTGGTCCGAATTCAAAATGAATAAGGTGATTCCAAAATCTAAAAACAAGGTTTTTTTCAATCTCGCTATGAAATAGCTTCATGAACCTTGTTTTGTCAATTCACTTTCCAAGTTTTGAAATTTTTAGGATAATTTATCCATATTTTCATATTATTTTTCCACAAGTAAGGGATGAAGGAGCTTCTGAATTTAGGATAAAGTTATATTCTAAATTCAACAAATGTGACGTATATCACTACATAGTATAAAACAAAATCGTTTTCTCTGCCCCTATATCCCTATGTATGCTTAAATCTTTAAAACTAAGCAACGAATTTTGATGCAGTTTTTTTAATAGGTAGAGTGATTGAAGAGAAAGGTTTATGTGTATGATAACATCCATTAAATAGTGGAGAAATATTGTTATTTTAGAGGTTTCGAATGTGATGTCATAAATAATTACATTTTTTCCGCTTACATTGCAAACACAGGCTGAACCCTATGAGATTTATCAAAATAATGTACTAAGTATTGTACATATGGAAAAAGTCTACAGAAAACTCCGCTAAAGTATTTATGTCTATCTCTTATAGGTATATGTCTTGAATATAACTCTTATTGAACTTATATCCCACAATAAAGCATGACGCGTTTTTTACAAACGTCATTTAGTCTTTTAGTCAATAAAGACAAATAATGGCTAATTCAATTTTACATCAAGAAGCGATTTAAATATTTAAAGATTTTTTGTCATTTGCTTTCTACGACATATAATGGCTAATTTTCGAATACACCATTAATCCTTATCCAATTAAATACATAAATACATTGTTGATTTAATATAGATCTATATGGCCCTTACAGCATATGATTTAAATGAATATTTTCGAAGATATTACAGATTTACAGAGAAAGCGACTTTGTTTCATACTATGTAGTGATATATATATATATATATATATATATATATATATATATATATATATATATATATATATATATATATATATATATATATATATATATATATAACATGTTTTTAGCAATGACATGCTCATTTTAATGTGAAAAACTTTATTTTCGTTGACATTTCGTTATACTCGTATATCACAACATTGTCAAAACTAATGAATAATTGAATTTATGAATTACTATAGATATCAAAATGTAAAACTTATTTAAAAAAAGTCAAATTAGTTTTTCTGTATTTTCACATATTGATTTTTAGTATTTATTTTCAGAGACTAAGTGTCTGTCCGAATGTGAACGAAATCGTATCGATTGAAAAGTAACATAATTTTTCATTAAAAGTGTAATAATTATTGAAACCTTTTTCATTTGAATATTGTTTCATATTGTAGTAATAAGTATTGTTTTTGTTTGCGTGTGATGACAATATATTGATAAACTTAATTTGAAAAAGGCCCAAAAAATGGACCGAAACGTAATGTGCTGAAGATCTTTAATAAACGATTTTGAGAACCAAAAAACCCAATACTTTTAATTCCGAATATATATATAAATATATATATATATATATATATATATATATATATATATATATATATATATATATATATATATATATATATATATATATATATATATATATATATATATATATATATATATATATATATATATATACAATAATTTATATGGCAAAACAACGTTGGCAGGTGAGCTAGTTCCCAATAAAATGGTCTATTTGTACTCAAAATTAACTGCTTTCATCTTTTTTTCTCGAAAGCATAATTGGAAGATATTAATCTATGTAAAGAACTTCGGACTCTTGGTACTTCACAGCATGTTATGTAATTTTTAGTTTAATTATGTAATACAGTGGAATGTATGTTGTAATTCTGGCAAGATATCATATTTTCCACATAATCCACTCTCGAGACTTGCCATATTATTGTTCTTAAACTCAGTTATCCAAGTAACTAGGAAATAGAGATTGAAGACAAGGTATTAAAATCTAAATCGCTGATAAGGCTCCCAAACGAAACACGCGTTCTGATAAGGTTTGAAGTATCTACACAACCTCCTGGCGGAGAGAAGGTGTTACCTGTAGTCCCGTATTAAAGTCCGCAATGCAAAGTTCCGCTGGATCTTTGGATACTACTTCGGTAAGACCTGTAGTACATTCATTGTACATCAGATAGCGAACTACTTGATTGAACCTATTTTCTGGTTTTCCGCCGAGTAAAGTGTACTTGAGTGCATGCTATTTAAAAGCTAGTTTTCGAATAGTACAACGAACATAAAAGCTAGTTTGTGGTTATGTGACAAAAGAGTGTTATATTTTCTATGAATTTTTGACAAGGGCATCATCAGATCTATCAATTTGGGGGTGAGATTGTTCATGGAGACAAGTTTTGATGTGAGTTCTCATATATTATGTCACCATGAAATAGCTTCAATTTCAGTAACTAGTAGCAATTTCTTCGCGAAAGCAGTGGTGTATATTTCAAAAATTCTCACATTTCTCTTGAAATTTTTTCATCTTTCAATTACAAATATGAAGAGGAAATTAAGTGAAATTGTTCACTTATTCATTATCACTGTGCCTGCTACGTTTCACAGTGATGACATTTAAGATAGCTTATCGTTGATGACAAACAAATTTTTGACTTGAAGGGTTATAATCAACATCTGCCTTCAAACACGTTTAGAATTCCCTGAATGCTGTCTATTGCTTCAATATCAGTCATGCAGAACGTTCGTATTTTTATAATAAATGTTACAAATTTACCTACAAATATAATCACCTAAAACACGATTATCAAAAATTACATTAGACATATCAAATGGTTGCATATAAAATTAGTTTTAAAAATTAGAACTCTAATAATAGTTGTGGAGAATTTCTGCAAATAAGATATTGATATATAAATTTTCGGTGATATACATTTCTTTAATTTTAAAATTTTTTTTTATTTTTACATACAAGGGCTCACTCAACAGACAGTATAAAACTGTCCTATAAGAGAGGAGAACATATTACAAATGTTAATTACCTTTAATTTATACTATCCTCTACAGAGAATTAAATATTTCAAATCTATAAAGAAAATACCTAATTCTACTAAAAAAGATTAGATAAATACATCATGAATAGTACCTCTATAAAACCTGATAATTAATCTATTATCGACCTTTAAATAATCTCTTTTTAAATGTCTCTTAACAGTTATGAAATTCCGAAAGAAAATATCCAAGTTGGTCTCTATAATTATCAGGTTTAGCCTATACATGAGTACATAATCGCAAAATATTTTTTGTTATTCATTCAACACAAGTATTTGAGGAAATTGGCTATCTTTGTAGTTTTCTGGACATGAAAGTGAGCCATCACTATTTGGGCACATGTTATGTGTCATAATTTTGTCGGGCTAAAATGCTTCATAACAAAAAACCTTGGATGAGAAATAGGTGTGTTTGATATAATATTGTACTTATAAAATGGGTCAAACTTTTATTATAAATAACACAGTTGGTTTTTGAAAGCAGCCAGTTCTTTTTTACAACAAGCTGATTGTTCTATATTTAAAGCATCAGAGAGTTTGAGACCTTAGCAGAATATTTGGGAATTCGAATGAATGAGTTAAGAAATATGAAAATTTCAAATTAACTATTTGTCGACAGTGGAAAAGAGTCTATATTCACTAGAACTATATTTAAGAAATTAAGATCTACCTAAGAAAATATGGATAAGTCACAAGGAAAGAAAAGATGGCCCTCCAATACAATGCCCAGGTGAAGACAAATCGAACCGTAAGTTATATCTAAGCCTTCCAACAAATGATGCAAATGAAGTTGTGCTGGTTTGTTTATACACAATGCTGGTTTGTTTATACACAACGCTGTTTTGAAGTGAGAAATTGTCTTCTTTTTCGTACTAACTATAAGTTAATCATGCATATGCTTATTTTTGCATTCACTCTTTGATGATTATGGACGTGAGTTCGAAACCTCTTTATGAAATTTCTGAATGAAAATTCATATCGAAGCTCACAATACAGCATTTTTTGAATGAGTCCATGTAATGAAATATCAATGATATTTTATCAATGACGCCTTTTTTTTTTCGTCTTCCTACTTTTCATGAGAAAGTAGTCTCCACAAAAAGTGCATTGGATTTTAACATTCGATTTTCCCAAATAATGGTTCACGAAACATTGAAATACTGTTCAGTGTCATTCAAAAAAAACAAAAGAAACTCTCATCTTGTATTCAAACCCATCTAGTGGTGGAATATTTCTAAAAATATAGCCTAGAGTGACACCAGCGCATTGAAGGGCTCGTCCTGACGATTTATTCTTCATCTCCAATTTTTGGCAACGAATCCTCCATCGCGGAGATTGAACTCTATATAATTTACTACTAACTCTATAGTATTTATTCTTAGTCATCCCCAATTTCAAACCTTTCGGCTTTCACACTCCCTTAGAGAGGAATTTTCATTTATCTCAGATAGAATATATCAGAGGAGTTGAGCTCTGGGAAGGCCCTTTCCAAATTATTAGGGTTCGTGGCGGCGATTCTCATAGCAGCGATCTTCACGGCGGCAACTTTCGTGGCGTTGATTATGTTATGTCCTAGAAATTTCCTGATAGTCCTTGCTGTAGCAAGTAGCACCCTCACAAGGTCACACCTTGCCGAGAGGGCTTTATGCTGTGGTGTGGGGGCCCTAGTAGCGCACGGATAGGGACCTGTCAGTGATGAGCCTTTTGGCCTGGGGGCAAACAAGCTGGTCAAACAGGAAACTATCCAGGTAGGCGAAGCTAACGTGACCACCCGGAACCACAGAGTCCCTTTCGAAGGTCTGAGCTTTGCAGAAACCGAACCTCGTCCTCTTGCCTAATTTGCCGGCTGTCTATTGGCGGCAGTCGGCGCCTGGGGTTAATCGGTTCTCTGCTTTGTAGTCTCCGTCCCTAGAAGGTTCTCTGCCGGGTTTTCATGGGTCGAAGTGCCTCTGGAGTCACTTCTGCCCCATCTCGTGCGTAATTCTAAGTTCGTTCTTACTGGCTAGGATTCATGCTATATGGTCGGTTATGGGAGTGTCATGTACGATCTTTCGTAATCGGCCGACGGCATGATGATTTTAGTGCTTGTAAATCATTTTGCGTAGAGTTCGGCTCAGGTGCAAATGGAAAGTCTGCTGAGCCTGTAGCAAGTAGCACCGATTTCTCTAATTCCTTATAGAGATGTTCGCCGAGTAGTTCTATGATATTTTTCAGGAGATTTTTCGAAATTATACCAGTGGATCCCAAGATAGTTGGAACAGTCCTGACCACGTTCAGGTGCCTTTATCTCTTCAAGTTCCCGAAATTTTGAGATTTTTTCGGCATTCTTTTCAATTAAGTTGTTCGCATTTGGAATGATTTCCTCAATAATTGTAAAGGGTGTTTTTTTTAGAGGTAGAGGAATTTAAATTGCTATAAAACAACCATGGATCATTCGATTGACAAGAAGTTTTTTTTATTCGGAAGATAATCTTGTGGCATTAGATTTTAAGTATGATTGCTGGCATATGACCGCTACAGCTGGCTCAGATGTAGTCCAATCTGGACATCCAATTTTCGATGAATTTTTCCAACATTTGTCGCCGTATATCCGCAATAACACGGCGAATATTGTCTTCCAAATGGTCAAGCGTTTGTGGCTTATCCGCTTAGACCAATGACTTTACATAGCCCCACAGAAAGTAGTCTAGCGTTATTGAATCACAAGATCTTGGAGGCCAATTCACAGGTCCAAAACGTGAAATTAGACGGTCACCAAACGTGTCTTTCAATAAATCGATTGTGGCACGAGCTGTGTGACATGTTGCTCCGTGTTGTTGAAACCACAGCTCCTGAACATCATGGTTATTCAATTCAGAAATGAAAAAGTTAGTAATCATGGCTCCATACCGAGCACCATTGACTGTAACTTCCTGGCCATCATCGTTCTTGAAGAAATACGGAGCAATGATTCCACCAGCCTATAAAGCGCACCAAACAGCCAGTTTTTCTGGATGTAACGGTGTTTTGACATATACTTGAGGATTATCTTTACTCCAAATGCGGCAGTTTTGTTTGTTGACGTAGTCATTCAACCAGAAGTGCGCTCCATCACTAAACAAAATTCGCTCATTAAAATCGGGAACAACGGCAATCTCGTTTTGAGCCCATTCGACGAATCTACGCCTTCTATTCTAATCTACGAGTCTATTCATGATGAATTGCCAAACCAAACTGAGAATAAATCACTTCTCAGCTGTTATCGGTCGCCATCTTCAACCGTAATGCCAACTTAAAGTTCTCTACCTCTAAAAAAACACCCTTTAGTTTCCCTCGCTCTTTTGTCAACCAGGACCAGGTCAGGCCAATTGTGCGGAATTGTTTGATTGGTCAAGATTGTGCGATCCCAGGAGAGTCTAAACAGATCGTTCTGCAAAATTAGCTCCGGAATGTATTTGTATTAAGACACTTGGTTATTCATGTATAGTATCCATGTAATTAACTCTCATCGACCTGTTTTCGATCCTGTCAACCTACTGAATAACTATCTTACTAGAAGTTTGAAAGCATTGAGCGGTCAACCAAATGGTCATATTTTCGTTACATTATTTCTAATTAATAATTACACGGTGGTGACATCAAATTCAAGATATTTGAGACCGAAGCTCGTTATATAAATTGAACAAACCATATCCAAATGATTCCATGGTGTATTACTCATTATTTTTGAACTCGCCAACTAAAGAAAATTACCCATTTCGTACGCGCCTATTCCCTAATTGGTAAATAAAAAAAAAACATATAAAATTGAATCAACCACGGGCAATTATTTCATAAAAAATTAATGTGGCTGTCAGTCAACACTGTGTTTTCAATTTATCTAATTGGTGAAATTGAAAATTAATTGTGACGAATTGTATCATAATTAACTCGTGAAATATTTTCATGAGCCTTTCGTGACAGTCTTGCAAAAATAACCGTTTAAAAAATGGTGAATTATTATCTCAATCAGATCATATTTACAAGTGAAGAGAGAAATTTGAAAAAGACCTAAATGGGCAGATGAAAATGAAAATTTTTCATCTTATATGAAGGAAGGTCTTAATCAGAGAATGAGTACTTCAGGAAAATGAGATTCATCAAAAAATTAGAAGGAAGCCATTTACATTAATAGTTAGTGTTAAATTTGTATTTGTAAGCATTACAGTTAGTGCCAAATTTTACTGGTTGAATCACAAATTCTGATGCTGATATTGTCAATTGATTGGAAAAAAATTGAAAAGAACTAGCAATTCCCCTATATAATTGAAATCACAGAAATTAATGGATAAGCAGATCGACATATAATGAATTTCACATAATTTATACAAAACAAAAAACAGATTATGAGTTTTAATCCTTAAAAAAACGGTTACATACGTTTAAATCTAATAATGCTTCAAAAGCCCGAAACTATTTCTTTTCTGAAATATAGTAAAGCATTTTCTTTTATCGATTTTTTTTCCAACAAGCTATCATCGAGTCCCAAACAAGACATTAATTGACATGAAGATCTATTACGGTTTCATGCACAATCCTCTGTAATTTAAACATTTATTCATACTGTCTGCGCCCACATTCACTTTCTATGAAATTCCCAAATAAGCAATTCGTCAAGCCCAAAGTAAATAATTTATCGACAACCGCTCCCATTACTCCGGTTAATCCGGAGCTCGGTAAGAACGTTTATCGTCACCAAGGAAATAGGTTAAATCAATTTTTCATAACGGACACAATACGAGCCAATCTTCAATGAAACGTGCGAAACAATGCATTCGTAAATAAAATTTGAACTATTGTTCAGATATATACAATTTATTATTACGACTGCTGATTAGCGGAGCGTGTGTGTTCTCTTTATTCTACCAGATCTGGTAGTCAATGGAGCCTGAAATCGGTTTTGACCGTGATAATGGGATTTGGTGATGTATGGAAACGTTAAAGTGCTACCAAATTCTAATAAGAATTTGCCTATTATTAATTTTTTCATAAATCAATGTTAAATAAAGGAATTCAACGAATAATTATCTACCATTATATACGCAGAAAGGGGGCTCTGCCCCTAGATCATAGAATGTTATACTTTATCTGTACCTGTTTTCTGACATTAATGCCTTATTTATGCCTTTTAACGTCATTGATTGAAAATTAAAAGGTAATACAACAGAAGCAATGAAACAGTATTTCGAATTGTTGTCAAATATTTTCACATGATATAGGGTATTCTCAGTTTGGTTTGGCAATTCATCACGAATAGACTCACGCCTGAACAACGCTTGCAAATAGTGCAATTTTATTTCGAAAATAATGGTTCTGTGCGGAATACGTATGGCGCATTACGTCCATTTTATCGTCGACAAAATCGTCCATTAGAGTAGTTAATTCGATTAACCATAGAACGTTTTCGCACCACGTTTACTCTTATTGATAACTCGCATCCCTAGAGACGCCGTACGGTGTGTACCGAAGAAGTTATTGCTACTGTAAAGCGTAGCATTGAGGAAGACCCGAATGAGCCAATCCGCCATCGAGCACAGGAATTGGATCTGTGTCCATCCACTTTATGGAAGATTTTAAGGAAGGATCTTGGTTTGCGTGCTTACAAAATCCAACTTGTGCAAGAATTGAAGGCAAATGATCATCAAGCAAGGCGTAGATTCGTCGAATGGGCCCAAAACAAGATTGTCGTTGTTCCCGATTTTCATAAGCGAATTTTGTTCAGCGATGAAGCGCACTTCTGGTTGAATGGCTACGTCAACAAACAAAACTGCCGCATTTGGGGTGAAAAAAATTCTCGAGTGTATGTCAAAACACCGTTACATCCAGAAAAACTGACTGTTTGGTGCGCTTTATGGGCTGGTGGATTCATTGGTCCGTACTTCTTAAAAACCGATGATGGCCAGAACGTTACAGTCAATGGTGATTGGTATAAAGCCATGATTTCTAACCTCTTCATTCCTGAATTGAACAACCATGATGTCCAGGAGCTGTGGTGTCAACAAGACGGCGCAGCATGTCACACAGCTCGTGCCACAATCGATTTATTGAAAGACACGTTTGGTGACCGCCTAATTCCACGTTTTGGACCTGTGAATTGGCGTCCAAGATCTTGTGATTTAACACTGCTAGACTACTTTCTGTGGGGCTATGTAAAGTCCTTGGTCTATGCGGATAAGCCACAAACGCTTGACCATTTGAAAGACAATATTCGCCAAGTTATTGCCGATATACGGCCACAAATGTTGGAAAAAGTCATCGAAAATTGGACGTACAGATTGGACTACATCCGAGCCAGCCGTGGCGGTCATATGCCAGAAATCATTTAAAATGTAATGCCACAAGATTATCTTCACAATAAAAAAAATTCTTGTCAATCAAATGATCCATCGTTGTTTTATTGCAATTTAAGTTTCTATACCTCTAAAAAAAACACCCGTTATATTCAGGTGCTTTCCAAATGGAACCTCCAACTTTGCTCAATACAGTTCAGTACAATTATATTTTACTAAGAGCGAACATAAACCTCATGACTACCTCTTTTTTATATCCAAATATTGCACTAAAGTGCACCAATTCGAATGTTAAATTTGTCGAAAATTATTCGTTTCACAAAGGAATAGGTAAAGCAAACCAGACAGACTTGCCCTGAAAATAGCCCTTTTTCGATATACAGAATATTCTTCAATATATTCATGAAAAATAAAAATGAACCACAATTATTACTCTGCTGGCAGAACTTATATTCTATGAGTGTAATAATGAGATTCAATTTACGATTCGAAACATTATTTTGAGTGAGAATTAGTCAAAATTTTCAATTTCACCGCAACAATGTATTATTTTCAACAATCGTATGAGCGTTATTTTTGTATTTGGCAGACTAAAGGCTTCCATTTCATTTAATTTCACGAAAGATTCCACTTCTGACGAAGAACCAATTATAAGATTATCATATTAGAAATCTTCATCCCATAACTCAGCGATAATCGAGTTTATTAGTGAGTCTGCAAATAAGCTGTTCTTATCGTTTGCAGATAATGCGATAGATAGCATAGGTGACTTATATTCACCGGTAACGCAAAGAAAATGAGGTTTCCATCGATTTTACATTAGATGCCATCTATTGCGACCTTCTACGAAGTTTTCTTCCACAATTTGGTGTATGTTTAACATTTTTTCAGTTTGAAATCACCATAGGACATGGTCCAGATTGTTCGAATGATTGAAGAATTATATGTCCATAAATTACTGACTCTAATGAAACTTGGGCGTATTCCTTCCTTTTTGAGTCATACTAAAATCTACACTTCTAAAAAACTAATAATTTAGAAAAGTTAATAATTTGTTAATTTGTAAAAGTTAATAATAAATTCAATGGACGATGAATCTACTCTGTGATAGTTCATATTTAAATGAGAGGTAATAATAAAAAACTTGTCTAAAAATCACTGACTGAACAATTCTTTATTCGACTAGTTTCGCCTTTTACAGCATTATCAAGAATGAATACATATTACAAAGACAACCTATAAATATTTTGCAGATCTGTTCGGGCCACCTTGGGCCAAATAATTTGGATTCTCTGATAATTTGGAAACCCCCACCTCTATGACGAAATTCAAGGTGGCCCGAACAGATTTGCAAAATATTTATTGGTTGTCTTTGTTATATGTATTCATTCTTGATAATCCTGTAAAAGGGGAAACTAGTAGAATAAAGAATTGTTCAGTCAGTGATTTTTAGACAAGTTTTTATTATTACCTCTCATTTGAAGTTAGTAATTTTTAAAGGTTGAATAATTTGTTCAACTTGTTCAGATCCCCTGTCATCACCATTTGTGTCCTTCAACAGAATTGCATTCACCTACCAATACACGTACAATTACACGCACAAATACCATTTTTGCGTGTAACAGAATTCCTTCACCTACCTAGCAGATCTTTTTGAATATATTTTCAAATCCCACATATGCAGATATTACAGGTATTAGATCCTAGTCCTTTAGATGCTCTTTTCTTGATTCATTTGCAGACATTGTGAGCCACTGCAGGACTAATAACAGCTTTTATTTTAGAAAATCAAAAAACCATATACAAATGTCTATTATGTCATGTCTATTATACTTAATGAAATATTTCTTTGAAATAGGTATTTTTATTAGCATTTTCAAAATATCTTATCAGCTTAGCAAAAAGTTTTCGTTTTGAAGAATCACGAAAATTAATTAAAGTATAATCGGCGAAAAGCATCAAAACCGTTGTTGTAATTTTAATTAAGATAGTTTAGCTAATGAATAGAATTTTATTGAGTTAATTACTATTGTAGTTCAATTTCCAAATATATTTTATCGCCATAACAAGAAACTCTCGTGTTTGTAAATTTATCGATAACTTCAATACATCTTTCTATATTAAAGCGAAAAAGAAAGTTGCATTAATTTTTTTCTGTTTTTTCCGATTGAATACACGAACAGAATATTGACAACTTTGAAATCCGTAATTAAATTCGCAAAGCCGTATACTTTTTGAACTCGAACTGGCTGAACAGTTTGGGCTGGTCTGTTCTAAGAACTTCTCGATCTCTGTCTATAGATTAGCCGAAATTAATAGTCACGTTAGCCTTGGGGCAGTACTGCGTGACCGTACTGCACGAATCTCTTCATTTGCGACCAGAAAGCTACCCGTTTGCAGAATTATCTGGTCAGAAATTGTTTCTACATTTCTTTGAATGTCGATGCCGAAGTCACGAACAGTTGACACCAAAGATTGATTCATGTGTGAGGAATATTCCACTGGTTTCAATACACGCTGCTCAAAAGTAAATGCTTGTAGACTAATATTTTTCAATAAATTAAACAAAAAAATTTCATTATTTTTTATATTGTCCACCACAATAGTGTTTCGATATACAACACCTTCTTCAGGTGTATGTAAACTGAGTACAAAAATTAATTAGCTCATTTATATACTCCTACACTAAACTTGAGATTCAATAGGGGTGAGTTCTTCACCTCCAGTTGCTCCTTAAATGCTGAACCGTTTTTTTTTGTATCTACTAATTTCGAGGCCTTTCAGGAAGTTAAGTTTCAGGCGTCTGTTTTCTATAAGTAAATGGAGTTTTTTTTAGATGTATAGAGCTTTAAATTGCAATAAAACAACGATGGATCATTCGATTGACAAGAATTTTTTTTTAATCGAAAGATAATCTTGTGGCATTACATTTTGAATATGATCTCTGGCATATGACCGCCCCGGCTGACTCGGATGTAGTCCAATCTGGACGTCCAATTTTCGATGACTTTTTCCAACATTCGTGGCCGTATATCGGTAATAACACGGCGAATATTGTCTTTCAAATGGTCAAGCGTTTGTAGCTTATCCACATAGACAAATGACTTCACATAGTCCCACAGAAAGTAGTCTTGCGTTGTTGAATCACAAGATCTTGGAGGCCAATTCACAGGTCCAAAACGTGAAATTAGGCGGTCACCAAACGTGTCTTTCAATAAATCGATTGTGGCACGAGCTGTGTGACATGTTGCGCCGTCTTGTTGAAACCACAACTCCTGGACATCATGGTTGTTCAATTCAGGAATGAAAAATTTAGTAATCATGGCTCTATACCGATCACCATTGACTGTAACGTTCTAGCCATCATCGTTTTTGAAGAGGTACGGACCAATGATTCCACCAGCCCATAAAGCGCATCAAACAGTCAGTTTTTCTGGATGTTACTGTGTTTTGACATACAATTGAGGATTATCTTCACTCCAAATGCGGCAGTTTTGTATGTTGACGTAGCCATTCAACCAGAAGTGCGCTTCATCGCTAAACAAAATTCGCTTATGAAAATCGAGAACAACGGTAATCTCATTTTGGGTCCATTCGACGAATCTTTTCGACGTTGTTCAGGTGTGAGTCTATTTATGATGAATTGCCAAACCAAACTGAGAATAAATCATTTCGCAGCTGTTAAATCGGTCGCCATCTTCAACAGTAATGCCAACTTGAAGTTCTATACCTCTAAAAAAAACACCCGTTAGAATCTCGTAATTGTTGTTGAAATTATGTTTGTTATCGATACAGTGGTTTGTGAATGTAGAAACTGATTTTTTTTTGTTCTGGTAGCTTCTTGGGTGTTCTTTTATTCTTGTATCAAATGTTCTACATGACGGTCCAATGTAGCTTTTCATACATTCACAGGTTAACTATAGACATCCGAATTTCATTCCTATTCGATTTATCTTTGTTGTTTTTCATAAAATTTCCTAATGTATTGTTTGTTTTGTTGGCGATGTGCTTTTCACTATTTCATTAAAAGTTTCAGACTGAATTGAACATGATGAACTTTTCGACAATATATTTTTAGACATAAACAAACAACTTCAAGACCTTTTTTTTGTATTTCTTAATTTGGACATCGTTGAAAGTTCCGTTAAATACTAAAAAAAAGAAAATTGAGAACCAATGCCTTATTATTCTTATTATTTCATATTATATTAAACTCCACCGGTCAAGTTGATGTGATCTACACAGATTTTCAGAAAGCATTCGATAAAGTTGCTCATGCGCTCCTACAGAAACTACGCAACAAATTTGGATTCTCTGATAGCCTCACAAACCTGTTTCATTCTTACCTGGTTGACCGACGTCAATTCGTACAGCTGGAAGGTATACAGTCGTCTGAGTTCATGCCTACCTCTGGAATACCTCAGGGGTCTAACCTTGAGGTATCTTGAGTGGCAATCTTAGACCACTGTTATTTATTCTGTTGGTGAATGATCTGATGGATAATATTCATTCTCTACATTTGATGTTTGCAGACGATTTGAAACTATATCATGCAGTTAGATCACAGGACAACTGTGTTCAACTTCAGCTCGCGCTGGACCATGTTGCTAGTTGGTGTGAGGACAATTATTTGAGTTTGAATGTGTCAAAGTGTAATGTTGTTTCTTTCACAACGAAAAGAGACCGAATTGATTGTGATTATAGTGTCGGTGGTCAGGTTCTCTCTCGTTCAGATAAGGCGAGAAATCTTGGTGTAGTCTTCGACCAGAAGCTTTCCTTTGTCCCACACATCATCCAACTTATTTCATCTACTGCGAAAATATATGTTATACGTAATGGCAAATATTTTGATAATTCTTCGACATTCATAGGACCATGGCAGCACGATCTGGCATCCCATTTACACTTGCCATCAACGCCATCTTGAGGCTATTCAGACAAGGTTCTTGAAATTCTTATTTTGGAGGAAAGATAAACTTTATCCGCAGAGAGGAGAATTTAATTAAAGTTATTCAATTAAATAACTAATTAATTTTTAATTTTATTTAATTTAAGTTATTTAATCATAACGAATTATTGAGTCGATTTAGTTTTATCTCATTGCAGATCAGGAGAGAAACTTTATCACTCAAATTTTTGTAGTTATTACCGCACAATAGTATTGATTGTCCTCCTTTCTTGTCCGCTTTGAAATATCGTGTTCCTAGGCAAAATTCTCGTAATACAGAATTATTTCACCTAGAGACTCCGAGAACCAACTCCCTAATACAATCCCCCATTTGGTTTATGGAGTCTACATTCAATAGAGTTGCCAATAATTGTGACATTCACTTTGACTCCATAAATTTATTATCAGGAGTTATGTGAACAACGAAAATTGACTGAAATGAATTGATTTAGATTGAGTTATTTGTAATATTTCAGTATAATAATGTAGTTAAAAGTTACTATTTTTTTTTAGATTAGATTGACCTCTTTGTTAAATCTTTTTTTTGAATTATTTAGTTAAATCTTTTTTCTAATTATTTAGTTATGTATTCAGCATTTGTTATTATTTTCTGTAATTGGGTGCTTTCTGTAATACCTGTTGAGAATAAAGAAATTATTATTATTATATCATATTTTAATAAGGTCTAGTATAATAGTCTAATATACTCATAATATACTAATATAATTATTCAGTGAGATCAGTTCATTCACTTGAATTTCATACGGCCATGGGTTTCATTCAACATAAGAATCAATTCTGAAACACAAATCTGTTCCTCTGGTTGAGTAAAATAGTTTCCAGAAAATCATCATGGTGGCTGAATATATCCATTAATATTGAACTGATATTAAGATAGCTTGTTAAATAACAACCGTCTAAATTCAAAAAGAAATGTAATTAACATCTTCATTCCCACAAATACCGCGCCATCATTAATGGTACGTATTGTGAAAAGGTAATCGGCAAATAAATCTCCCACCCCATGTCTTTTTGTAATTATAGATCTTCAGTTCGAAGATCGGTAATCTCTACGTGTTCTTTACCGCGGCACAGAGCGCACAGTCTGATCACATTCTAATTTATTGAATCCCGAAGATTATCGATTAATCATCAAGCATTGTGGGTGGATTAGATTACAAGAAAGTAATGGGATTTTGGTCGACCAAGGGATTAGCTGCTCACGCTCTTTCGCGACCTGGAGAATTGAATTGAGGAAAATTGGCACGATTGTATCTTAGTTTGAAAGCTTAATGCGATTTTCCAGTCCTTGAAATCTCATCTCATTAGTTTTTCTGATAGTGGTAGTGAAAGCTGGATTATTACTAAAATTGCGTAAGGTTGAATTTATTGAAATTCAATCCAATGTATTTCTGGTTCCTTTGTGTTTCAAACGAAAAAAAAATTTTATTGTAGAGTAATTTTTTTTAAGTTGTGTTCAGTAGATATGAATAGTGAAGAGTCATCATGATACATAGTTCAAAATAGTGCGACAATGTATATATTATTTATTTTGGTATATTCAAATAAAAGATGATAACATAATTGAAAAATGTAGATTTTTATGTTTGGCAGCATCTCCAAAATTTCAAAATTATTCGTTATATTGCTGTAACAACTATCAAAAGATTAATATATGCAATACAAAAGGACACATGGCATACATCATGTGTCCAGAAAAAACTAAAATGAAGATGAAAAATGTTGGGTGTTATAATTCTTGTTGTGAGATAGGAAAAGGAAAATTTCACACTTTGGTGATGAACATTTATTGATAACACTGGGGAAGAGCAATTTTGTGGTCTTAGATCTGTTTTTAACTGAATTTTGATCTCTGAATTCAAAAATTTTGTCAATTTTCTCTATCGCGTCAAGTTCTTAAACTACATGATACCCTCTCTTTACTCTTAAAGTCATACAAAATGGGCATACAGAGGAGAATAAAGTGGATATTAATCGAATATATTAGAATATTTTATTCGTACAAAACTTATTATAATAGTAAAAATTAAATTGTGTTTATACAAAAATTAAAAAAGACATTAGTGTAAAAATTTGCGCGTATGACTTTTCCTAGAATGTTCAATCTGGGGACATTCCCACTTGATGCTCCAACAGTAGTCAGCCATCATACTGACATCCCATCTACCTTGATACCTTGCCTCCATGACATTCAAATCTTGGTGGAATCGCTCACCCTGTTAATCACTAACAGCGCCAAGATTTACTGGAATGTTGGCAAGATGGCTATGTAAGAAATGCAGTTTGATACTCATGTTACAGCCAAGCCTATTAAAGCTTTCTAAGAGTTGTTGAACAATTTCGACGTAATTCTGGACTCGTGTGTTTCCAAGAAAGTCCTTGACAATACTTTTGAATGCCAACCAAGCACCTAAACACACTTCAAGCTACGTTTTGAGCTATCTATTAACAATCGCCATTAAATTGCGTTATAGTCTGAAATTCCCAATTCTTCAATCAAATCAGCTATGATTTGGCAATACACAAATCTATCAACACTCCGAAAGAACTACACTTTCCCTCGATCCAAAGAAGGTGACTTCAGCTCCTTCTTCTAACTACATTTTTTGTGCAGTCTTGATGTTAAAAGTTCTGACGTGTTTTTGGAGAGTAAAAAGTAATTTCACTCATACTGATTAAATCATTTACGAAGAGAATGATCGTCACCTTTAAAATCTTTTTCGCTGGGGTCACGTCGATCGTCGCTCAACTCATCTTCTTGTATTTCTAAAGAGGTTAATTCTTGAAAAACTGGCACTGGAATTTCAGCTGAATGCGACACAGGCCGTATAGCTAACGGTAAACTAGGATAATCTATTGTATGTTCGTTTTTTTGTTACATCCTGCAGTTTTTACTAAACAAGAGTAACTATCATTGGTTGGAGTGGTCTTTGGATTCTCGCCAAATCTTTGGAATACCGTGGTAAACGGAAGTTTACCACGTGTTCCTTTGGTCCAAACTCTCAAACACCCCACACACTACTTGCAGACTTTGTGAAGGGCTCATGATTTCTCTTGGTCGCCAATTTTTACTGTAAAATAAGCAAAATAGGGTTGCATCAAAAAAGGACTGATGTTTGTCCGTTGACTGCCGTTACTGGAAAAAGTTCCGCCGACAGGAGTGCAGTAAGGCTTTCTGTAATTCGCGTTCAGTTCCGCGAAGCGTTGTTGTATGCGCAGTAATTGTAGCAAAAAAACTTTACACGTGATAGAAATAAACTGATTAAAGTTTTGAAATCTGCCAGCCAATTTACCCCTGATACAGCCTTAAAATCAAAGTCAACAGAAATGATGTTACAAATTCTTCCCCAGTGTAATCTAGGGTAAATATAAAATTAATGTTTATAAAGTATTTGAGTTGTTTACATTATTCGATAGAATTTATCTACAGACAAGCTGTCGATGAATTCTATTTTCATTCGTTTCAATGATAAATTTCAATAATTTTTACTTACATTATTATTTCATAAACGTTAAGCACTGGTAAGCTAAAAAAAATCAGTACTTCCTTTTATTTCGCTACTTCAAAGAACTACCAACTTATTCGCGAACATATACGGCAGAGGTTCTCAACTTATTACCTAATGAAGGTTCATTCTTCAATCAGCCTTCAAGGTACTATCCCCACTTGTCCCAACCCAACTAGGATGGACACAAAACTGATGATGAAAACTAAGTGATGAACTTAAATGACATTTCAATGGAAAAAAATGCTCGTCGCTCCCATTCTTGTATCACCTTACGCCTCACTGGTAGGGAACTCCTGGGATACTGTTTTTATGTTTTCTTCTTCCTGAAATTTAATTACTTCTAGATTGAATTGTAATTTAAAATTTTGTTCATACAATCTCATTTTCGTAATTGAAATTGGTAAAGATTTGGGATAAGATTATTTATATTCATTTCTAATGCTCTTTCTCTATATACCTATATTCTATATTCTATATTCTGTATTCTAATACCTACTTATTCAAACGTTGACTTGTAATCGAAATATTTTGTTTCGATATGTGTTAGACTGCTCAAAGAATCATGTTATGTCAAACATCTTGACTCCTCAGATATTGTTAAGAAATTACAGTACGCCAGTGTATGAATTTATTGTATATTAATTGATGATGATAGTTATCAACGTATTAAATATACATGTGATAATATTATTCGTTACTGCTGTTTGTCACGTAAGCGAAGTGATGGCATAACAAATAATTTATTCTAAATATCTGGAATTAGCGTTATCAATCGATCCATATTGTGTATAATAAAAATATAGCATGAAGAAGATGTAATCAACATCACAGTGGTAGTTGCATTTCAATGATCTCATTGTACACTTGTACAATTGAATAAACGATTATTAAGTGAGATTTATTTACAGAGTTTTTATATCAAGTAATATTCAATGGTACGTTTCAACTTATTCGTCGTAATGGAAGCGGATATCGAAATAATTTTTGAATTTAACAAGGATAAATACCATAATGTGGAAGATGTCCTAAAAGCAAAAGTCGGAACAGCAAAATAATAAAATAGACTGTACACGACTTTTCATGAAAATAATCATTATCATTGTATTGATGATTTCATCTCTTCAGTCTTTTTCAAAATGTTTGCGCAAAGGTAGAGATTAACTGGAGTTATTTTATTATTCCTTCGGATAACATGGTTTTATTGACTGCTGAATATGTTTATTCTGTATATTTTCAGTAATAATGGGCTTTTTTGATTGAAAATGTTTCTCAATAAAGTTGATTGAGTGTTTACTAATGTCTTCGAAGAAAATTTTTCAATATATTGAATAAAAAACATTCGGCTTGTTTCCACAAAAATTATATTTATTGCTTCTCAATTGTTTCATCACTTGTTTCAAAAGCATGTTTCCAACTGAAGTTGGAAACTAGACCTTGATTTCAGTTCAGCGTTTGAAAATAGCATAATACTACGAATCAATGGTCAAGTAATTGATATTATTTTTGTGAAACCTATCGAAGTGTTTTTTATTTAATATATGAAATTGTTTCGGTTTTTGTGGATGTTTCGATGCAATTTGCAACGAAATTTCAACTAAATTGAAGATTTTTCAATTAAAGCGCCTGTTATTGCTATACATGTAGCTGAATGAAAATTATATTATGGCGATGGGATTCTTTATCACGTTATTTGGTATCTTTTTCGTAACTATGTGTAATTTCTTCTTTTCCCTATTTTTGAAGTTTGTATCGCAGAATGTATACGAATTAAAAATATGCCGGTTTCACTAGCAATAAATCTGTGGGAGTACTCATTTCTGCATTATCTACTAGAGTGGAATCATTAATTTTAAAAAATATTTAATTTGTCTGGCATCTACGATCTCCGTTTCAACAGCATGATGTAGCTTACAAATTAGCAGGCTGCCATAACTCAGGGAAAGCAATTTGCATTTGACCTACGTAATTAGTTCCACCCCCATCATCTGCCCATTCCGTGTTTCAAGTGTTCGGCCAGTTATCGAAAAGGCGAAGCATAAAATTCTGAGAAATTTTCGTTTATATCCAGACGAAGTAAAGACGTATCGCATTTCCTTGAGGAATTTTCGAATTTCATGCATTCTTTGCATTAACTTACAAACGGAATTCTTATTCGATGCAATTTCGAATCTGCCGACTCGTATTTCACTGTGTTACTTACGTATACGCTTACTATCATCGAAAACCGTGAAATTCTAACTGAGATTCGATCCTCTATTTCATCGCAATGCCAGAAATGTTTATGTTTGAAATTTAGAATGTGTGAATGTGTGACCACCTTTATTTAGCCATTTTAGTATGGTCTACTTTAGAAATTCAATAATATTTATATGTTATCAAAAATGTACGACATTCAATATTATTGGTGTTGTAGAATTTTGAACGGAGTTGTTTTATTCTGAAATTTATAAGGGATTTTGATAGACTTGTTATCGTTGCTTATGACTAGAAACAACAATCAAGTTCGAAAATCATCAGAATGAAACAGAAATTTAACAATATCCAGTTTTATACTGAAGAATTTCTATTGAAACTTTACTTTAATCTCGCCCTTCAAAAGTAAGATACCTATCACTCTTGTATGGAAATGGTATTAATTATGGTAATTACTACTTGATGTTAATTCATTCACAGTTGAAAAAAATTACAATCATCAAATTTTCTTTATTGTAATGGTTTCAATTTCAAACTTTGAGAACTAATGTTTTGCTTTGTGTGATTCATTTTTTCATAATCTGGAAGTGAAAATAATTATTTTAGCGACTCTCTACTCTGACGTTCAAAAATATCTAAACCTGCCAAATTAAAGTATAATATTCTGAAAAAAATTTGAATTCATTTTTATAGCAGCAATGCCGTTAAAAGTTTACCTACAGACCTATATGTATATATATATATATATATATATATATATATATATATATATATATATATATATATATATATATATATATATATGTATATATCCATTGTTTCACTTCCACATTTATTTTCATGTATTTCAAATCATTTTTTATCAGTATATTCGAACACAAGTCAAAGCTTAGAACAGGTTCGAGTGCTTATCAGAACTTCAGTATAAAAATCTGTTTGTGCGAGTTTCGAACCTCTGCCAATTGTGAGCCTCTTTGAAATGGACGCGGTCAGTGGTGCCCTCTGATCCCGTGTGTGCCCTCTAATCTAATGATGAACTGGTGTGTATTACCTTTGAACTTTGTGTAATGAATATTATAATTTTAATTCTGAGTTCAATGTCATCAAATGGAATTTGTTATTACAAAAATTTCCAATTTTCTTTATCAAATTTCATTGAATTTTGAGGAAAACTATGGTGATAGCGTCAAAATAATTCACCATAAACGAAAATATTTTGTGTATCACTTTCAGACATATGCTATAAAGTTATAATATTTCTTTGGATACTCTTTTCAAAACAAGGTGTATGAACTCTTAACAATGGGTTGGTAGATCGAACATATGCTGAGTGTGTTGAACAATTGTGGAGAAATTTAAGCAAGAATTAATTACTCGTGTATATCATGATTTATCGTACCTGACGAGTATATGTAGCATTTGAACTGAATATAAACTAAGTTTCTTTAAATTCAGTACCTGTTATCATACCTGTTATCATAATATTCTGATAAACAATAGGTATATTCCTCTGTGTATTATTTTACGCATGTATATCACGAAATATTTATGAGATTTCTGTTTTTTCCAGTCATTTATCAGTTTGATACGCTTTTCAGAAATACAGAAGGCTTTTATTTTGTCTTAGATTAATATATCACATTATCTTCTGGACTTTTTTCGAATTGAATTGAATATAATTCAAATAATTTGTTCAATTGATAGCATACACATAATTTCTATGGACAATCAACTAATAAACTCCTCAGTGAAAAAAAAATTACCGACAAAATTTTTCTAATTATGTGGAAAAAGAACTTTTAAAAAATGATTTAAAGTTAATAACATTTTTAGAGATTGCTAATATATTATCTAAAGGTGTTCAAATAAATATTTCAACATTAATAGTTTCAAAACTTCATCTATCAATTTTATCTATCAACTCTCACTAAGCAAATATATCAAATGAATCAACCAATCAAGGGAATCAACTCTGTTAGGCAAGTTAATTCTTTCTAATTACTGCGAAATATTTTTACATAAAATATACATTTTCTTCTCAACCTTCGATCGTATTATATAAGCTGTAATCATTCACCTTTTCATAAGATATATGGAGATGATAATGTTCCGATAAAAAATACGATTCAATTGAAATCGATGACGGTAATTCAATATAGATAGTCCTTGACATTAAAAATTTGTTTTCATTTGCTCCTGGTATTATCGCGTAGTAAAGTGAGTATGGAAATTGATAGGTGATTTTTCAACAATTTTTCTTCACTCTGCATCCAAAGATAGAGCATATTACAATGACTTAAAACCTATTAAAATGGAATCACTCAACTTGACACATTAAAATTAGAGACAGATAAACTTTCATTTGTTGTGATATTTTTATATTATCTTCGATGTTGTAACTCGAAGTGAGGAGACGTGTTAAAATATTGATAGTGCCTATTTTTGCGCGAACGCCGCTTTATTTCCAGAAAGTTTAAGTTATCTCGTCGCGCTGAATATGCTGGATTGATATTTAATCGTACCCCAAGGCGTTGTCGTATACGTTATTATTCTCCTCAAGATTAGGAAGTCCATTCATTCTATCTTGATGGCAAACGGAACAAACGCGGTCGGATCTAACTCGTCATGGCTACTGGTTTGTTGTTGGTGTTCCACGAAAGTTGAATGTTTTAAAATGTAAACAAAACAGGCGACGCTATGGATGCTGCAGTGGAAGTCTATGCTCAGTAGCTGAACGGAATTGAAACCGTGCTGGCTGTAAATTCAGATGAAAATTTAGTGCGATTGTCCGAAATGTGTACGACACAATAAAAAATCGGTGGGTGCGAAGTGTAGTGAGAATTTTCGACGGCGGTTTCCCGGTTTACTGCTAATTTTCCGCACGAATTCAACGTTGATTATTTTCCATCGCACAGAGATATTCTGAATTGGATTAATTTATCGTCCGATCTCCTAATTTTAATCTCTTTCATCTTAGGGATTATGAAGTGGAGCGGAAACGCCGAACTATAAAATAATAGAATTTCATGATCGTTACGAAAACCGCTCACTAATTTTCTAGTTCCTGTCAAGGTAACGTCAATTTTCATGTTTCTGAATGAAATAATTTTTGGGGGCGTCAATTGAATGTCGAAGTAAATACTTTTGTTACATTTAAAACATAGGAATGATTTTAAATTCGAACGGAAATATTTAACTGACCGTGGGCCACGTTATAATTTGGAAAAATTCACTTTCAATCAAGGTTTTGAAATTTGTTTGAGTTTTCAACATATACGGTTTCAATTGAATTCAGTATTGAGTATTTGGAATGTGTAAAGTTGATTGAAATTTTCCCTTCAAAATCAGATTATACATACTAGTGTTAGAAATTGAATAAAAAGCCCATTTCTACTTTTTCCGGCGTTTTCATTATACTTATGAATTACCAAGAATTTTGATATCAAATTATATTCTGAAGTTTAAGAAAACTGATGAATTATTTCATATTGATACTCGTTCATTACTAGATTCACTTTAGTTTTTAGTTATGAATATTTGTGAATATAAGTTTTAAATATGACGGCATAATTCATACTCCATGATTAATGTGTCAACAACATTTACGCCATTGTGACATATATTTTCTGTTAGATATTGATCTACGAAGAGCTAGATAATATTACTTGGGCAATCAGAATAACATCATCGTTTACTGAGTATCAAACAGCATATATAATATAAATTTTTCAACCGATAAATGAAAAACATACATAAACATCTGTATATCTCCCGGGATTCGAACCCAGATCTCCTGTGTAGTTCGTTAAGGCTTTGAAGCTATTTCTATAGCTTATTATAGCTGACTCAAAATTTCTTGAAAAAGTTGTGTTTAAAAAAAAATGGTACCTATATTTCAAAATACTTGGGCTAAATCAACGAACATTGTTGACTCGACATTCGTTTCGGGCTAAAAATCCATTTACAGAAATTGATGAAACTATTTTGAACAGCAACATATATCTATTTTTATATCTATTGATTCAAATTATATGGTTTAACTCAGGGCCAATTCAATCGGTGAAATGAAGATCTAAAATTTTATGATTGAATTTCTTCGGTTAGTTTTGTACAATATTGATTTCAAAAAGAATTCCTCCTGATATCACCGAAATTCATTATGTTAGAAATCGCAGTTTTTTTGTTTCAGATTTGATAGCAGTATATAAGTCCTATTTTGTCGTTCTTCATATCTGGATGGAAGGTATTACGTATATAATTCAATAGATCAATTCATTATATAATATAATGAATTGATATACCTCTCTTTTTGTATAATATGGCAATAAAGGCAATTTATTATTATTATTATTATTATATTAGATAATTTATTAGAAATACTATATTACTTGAAAAAAGACTTCGATTGGTACTTCATGGAAATTTTTAAAATTAAGTTGGAATGAAGGTACTTAGGCTACCTTCATTTAAGAATGAAGGAAGTTATTTAGGCTTCCAACGAAATTTCAGATGTTTTTAGACGTTTATTGATACGATATGATGAATTTCTCTTCTAGAATTTAAACTCCTCATCATAATAAAGTTAACCTTATAATGTTTCAGGCGCAATAGAACTGCCTAAAGTCGCAGTAAGTAAAATAACTTTTGCATTTTTCTTAAGAAGCACGTAAGCTTCAGTAATAGTTCACAGCTCAAGACTTCAGTTATTAAAGTTACGAAATAACAGTGAATAATAATAATACATAATAATGATACATATTAATAATACACAATAATAATAATAACATTTATTCCCTACAGATATACATCCAATTACAGGGAAAAAATAGCATATTGTACACATAATAATAATTAACGAAAAATTGAAGAAAACAAAACGAAAAAAAAAGAGTATAAGCAAATGTATACAACTAAAATGAAATTTTAATAAATTGAAATAGTAATGAAAAATAACTAAATGTAACAAAGTAAAAATTAAATCTAAAACTAAAATATTAACTAAACCTGAACTAAAATATTATGCATAAAAAAGTCACACGTATTCAACAGAATTTAATAAAATTTAGTTGATGAAGTCCACGAAAATTAAATTTATATCAATTGCAATAGTAATATAAAGTAAAGAATATAAGACAACAAAATATGTAGAAAACAAAAGTTCATAGAAATGTCACGACATGCCAATGCGATGATCTGACTGACATGTCAAAATCACTGATCAGTAAAAAATAAATTAACATTTTCCCTTATCAAAAACAAACTTTATTTCGTTCTAACTGCACTAGTTTACCATTGAAAACATACTTACTGTAAACCTAGCAATTCGAAAGTCCTCAATTGCATCTCGCGAAATTTCAAATCCACACTTATCTAAATTATCTTGAAGCATACCAAAACCTTCGCAGACTGACCTGATCCATGTTATGTAACAACACCGGAGGTTATCTGGCGATAACTTTCGTAATAATGAACTTCATTAGACAAATCGTGGAATTTGAGTGCATTGTTTATCGAAATTGCATATTTGCTCAATAGAATGTAGACAACCTATGATAAATAGTTGTAAATTTATGCTCCTCGAACGGAAACTTTACATATTACGAATATGTTCACGTTTTGCGATGATGTCACTATCATTTCCGATATCATCTATGCAAATATACGACAGCGTGTAATAAATAAGGTTTATATTTTGGCACCTCCGGAGGCACATCTGTGTTATAAATTTATCCACAGATAGGATGTTTCATTGTCAGTTTACGAATTGTTCTACGAGAATATCATCCACGAAAATTCAATGTTTATGTTGTTAATTTCGTCATGGTGACTGCGTATAAGGTGAATTGTGCAAATAACGGACATAAATCTAAGTACATGTTTCCAAAAATATCCCAATGAATTAGCAGATTTTCGAAATATTCACGTGAAAACAAACAGCATAAAGTTATTCGATAGAAGTTAAAAATACTGAGTTAATATATTGATTAACGTTAGAGAATTTGCAAACGTCTGCTTCTTCTTTTCTATGAATATCTATTCAATTTTATGGAAAATATTTGTTTCAAAATTTGTAGCCGATTGTTCTTGTATCAAAATTTCTAATTTTTGTCCCATAGAATCACTCAGATTATGAGGAATTTGAATATTCTTCTTATAACAGTTTGAACTCGATTCTCAAAGTTTACCGGATTTTCACCTGATTCTCACTCTACATATATGAAATAATTGATAATTGATGAAGCCGATACTTGGGGAAAATCAATATCCATAATAAAACAATATTCAAAATTTTCTCATAATATCCTTTTGTTAAATATCAATGTATTCTATGGTACTCATTTCAAGGTAGTCATAGAACATACCTGGTATGCTCTTTGAAAATAGCTATAAGTACTGACTTTGTAAAATTACACATAGTTTTAATCCAGCATTTGATAAAGAAGTAGTACTTCGAAACATCGTCACGCGTATTTTATATGAAATTATGAGAAAATTTTAAATATTGTTTTATTATATATATGAAATATACTATATATTGAAAACATTGACGCTTTATAATAATTTAGGATTCGAACCAAGCTTTCCCGCATCAAATACAACTATTTTATTCAAGTATTCAACTATTTGCTTCAGCAGTCATTTTACTTTATATTACAAATATTACTTTACAATTCTGAATTTTTATCATAAACTCTGAACTAATTTCAAGTTGAACCAATCTCTGTGTACCTTCAAAATCGTTGTCCTATAATACGAATCTTGTCATATTTTCAGTTTTAATTCCTATCAAAGATAAAATTCTATAATAAGTAGAATATTATGTTCATTACATGGTAATTCACCATTTTGTGAGCACAATATACATTTGATTATATTCATAATAATCATTTCTTCTGGTGAAAATAAAGGTGCACTGTCAAGTTAAATTAAATTTATTATTAACCTTATTTCTTATTAATTTTATTCAAGTAGCTTATAGTCGCGAAAATATGTGATAGTGAATAACGAGCTAAATTGTCAAATGGTGTCTATAATCATCGAAACTTGGTGGGCTCTTGTCTATTCAAATTTGGTCAATCAATCAAAGATTAAAAATCTTTCCATCATCCACTAAATATATCAATAAAGTCATCAGGATTTCCTTAGTCCTAAATAGTAGAATGATCATGTCTAAGTAGATTCACTAGTCTTAAAATAATGCGATATCGTGTTCACTCTCTGAATAATTCATATTAATTCGTCTGTTTGTGGTTACAGATTATTTCTTCAGGTTCACTTATTTTATGCTTTATGCGATGTTCAAGATTTCGTGAATTGACCAACATGCTAAATATTCGAAAACTATCCAGCTTATACATAGTACAGAGAAACAAAACGCTACATACATAAACATAAGTAGTAATTGTAGTATTAAAAGATTTTGAAATCGTCATAAATTGCCGTTGCTTGTAAAATATACGTAGGGGTTGCCATATACATAAAATTTTATGCTTGACTTCCTTGGGTCAAGCACCTTAATCAAACTTTGTTTGAATGTTTCATTTAATGTTCAGTCAAGAGACTCGTTGGAGTTGGACAGTTTTTATGTACTTTTGACTGTCTCTATAATTCACACCTCTCATCCTCTATTTACCAACATCCCACTGGTTATTGGCTGGCAACGCTCTTACAAGTATATATTAATATGAATATATATATATATATATATATATATATATATATATATATATATATATATATAAGAAAATGAACACTGGAACATTCATTTGAAAATTTCAAATTAACCAAAAGAATGTTATAGTAAAGCTAGGTATGTGAACGTGTACAATGTGATGCCCCCATTATCCTTCAAAGGATAAATGTTAGAGAAATATTGAAATCTTTGCAACACCTCATGGAAGTGCGAGACAGGTGTTTCGTTTCGCAAGGAACTCGTCAGTCGCACCACGTTTATCGAAGTGAGGCAACGATTTCAATCCACAATCATATTCTTATGAATCCAAGTGGAATATTGTCAAGTTATGAATACTTCATAATTCCATCTGTAGGAACCAATAGAAAATATCTCTCAGATCATAGACACACCAAGCATCGAACGTTCACATCCCTTCTATACTGATATAAGAAGTATATCTTTACCGATGATGTGAGAGATGTTTTTTATTGATTCCTATAGATGGAATTGTGAAGTTATAATTACTTTACGGTATTCCACTTGGAGTAATAAAAAGATGCTTGGGGATTGAAATCGTTGCCTAACCTCAAAGGACGTGATGCGACTGACGAGTTCCTTGCAGAACGAAACAACTGTCTCGCACTTCCATCAGGTATGGCATCGATTACAATATTTCTCTAACATTTATCCCTTGAAGGATAATGGAGGTATCACATTGTACACGTTCCATATACTGTAACATTCTTTTGGTTAATTTGAATTTTTCGAATAGTTCTAGTGTTCATTTTCTTAAATATTTAATTCAGTGCCATAAGCACAAAACTTCATTTCCTTATATATATATATATATATATATATATATATATATATATATATATATATATATATATATATAAAAAAACAAAAATGTAATTTCTCTTCCTTGCGATACTTATAAATTTAGCTAACGGGAATCATCAGTCTGGTGGAGTGTTTCAAAACCCATTTATTCATTACAATTCTCGACATATCGACACTTTTTTTTGTGTCTTTTTCAGGAGAAAAAACAAGAATAATATTTCATGCAGTGAAGAATAACATAACTAACATTTTTTATCAATCGTTTCTTATTTTGTTGGCACTTATACCCTACATGTTGCTAAACTGAATCAAATGAATTCATTTAGTTTAGCAACATGTAGGGTATGTTATCTTCTCTGCATAAACTCTAATTCTTATTTTTTCTCCTGAACAAAAAATAATCGAAATATTGAGAATTGTAATGAATAAATGTTTGTTAAAAGATGTTAGTTATGTTATCTTCTCTGCATAAACTCTAATTCTTATTTTTTCTCCTGAAGAACACACAAAAAATGTGTCGAAATATTGAGAATTGTAATGAATAAATGAGTTTTTAAACACTTCACCAGACCGATATTCCCATTACCTGAATTCTACATATGGATATATATATATATATATATATATATATATATATATATATATATATATATCACTGGTACAGGCGATACTCTTCAATAACCAAATTGATCTGGCGACCCAACTGCACAGCGTAATCGGGAACGAAAGGTGGCAACGTAAAGGGGTTCCTGAAGGATGTTCAAAGGTATTAGGAGTGGATTTTCGATAATGTCCTTTGCCAGATCCGTTTTCTAATTTAACAACATTTCTACTACATAATACAATACGTGTGTGATTCAAAGCACATTCATCTTCCTAATTCTACATAGTTCAATATTACAAAAATGGTGTCTCAAACCCACGATGTGTGAAGATGAATTGCTGAAATTAGTAATTTAAAATGGCGGAAGCTCGATAAAAATGTGCTACAAATTTAGAATTTGAATAAACCGAAAATTAATACATAAATGATAGAAATAGCATGCATTAAGGAATTTACTGAATTGAAATTATATAAAATAAATGTAAGATATACGGATCGGATGAAAGCATGGCAAAGGCGTGAAACATTTAGAGTGGAAATTACAAACCACAGCATAAAATGAGTTTTGCGTTATTTCAAAAGCATAAATATATTCATTCAATAAAGCATCAGCAAGCAATTAAAAAGGAAACAGTCAAAAGCAATTTCTACAGCGTAATAATTACAGACTTACCACAACCCAAATTTCACTTATCGAATGTTAGATGTAAATGAACGATAAAATTGAAGCGATGGTCGAACTTCAGCTGAGATTACAACATCTTGCGCCTCACCGACAAAACAATGGAGGGGAGCCCAGATCCCGTTGACTATGAATCCGAGTTTCGGAATTATAAAATACGACGAAGAATTAATGAACCGGCTTTCCTATGTACTGTTTTAAGGAAGAACTAAAAGGTTCAAGAAATTGCTACACCCCCTGTCCGAGAAGTGCGAAACGTAGAGAAGCTGAAAAACTTGCCATTGGCTGCGAAAACTAAATCTGAGCACTACCTCAAACCATACTTTCATTCACTTATACATCGCTAAAGCTAAAATAAAACCAAACTAACTAACCTAATCTAAGCTACAAACTACATCAAAGGGTGCGTTATGGAAAGGCTCTTTCCATAACGTCCCAAGGCATACCCCAACCGTAGAATTTCCACACGTGAAAAATTCCACTAAACCAAAAAAAAAACGTTCCTTCCCCAATTTACACGGTAAACTGAAGCAATATCAGGGGAAAAGAACAAAAGGTGTACCACCACTAAAAATATAAGCAAAAATTGAAATAGGGACGTCTGAAGGACTAACTAAACAAATGGTAGGCCACTCTTGTGGTACAAAAGGCAACCTGAGAAGTACGACTTAATTCAGTGTTGAAATTAATTTCCGATAAATTATAAATTGAGACTGAAAATAGGGCACCGATATCGACGAAATATTCACAACGGTAACAAATATCGGTAAGGCCACTCTCAGTACTCCCAATAAATTCTCAACAGAAAACTGATCTTAATAATCATACAAATTCACGACAACAATTAACTGTGAACTACGTTAGAAATTTTTGCAATTTGCGGGATAGTGAATCTACCAAGGATTCACCCGATATTATCTTCATGCTCAATATCTGAATCCGAATCACTATAATTAGCAAGGTCTGCTTTAAGATGTCGTACATGCCAATTTCCCAAATCCCTATTATCCAGGTCAACTAAATTGTAAACTAAATCTGACATCACTTTATGCACCCGACATGGAACATAGGTATTACATAATTTAGCTGAGAACTTATTAGCAGCATTAGAGAGCGGGAAATTTCGTTTCCAGACCTTATCTCCTACAGAAAATATTACCTTTCGCTTACCCATATCATAGTAACGTTTGTTCCGCAAATAAGCTTCATACAATCTTTGTCGTGTACGACTATATAAAGACGGCAAATTATCAAGATCATCCCTCCATTTCAACCGATCAGTAACCTCTTCGAGGTTCTGGTCATTGCCACTGACAGGTCCGTAAAAATCCCCAGTCGTGGGAAGTAAACGCCCGAACAATAAAAATGCCGGAGACACCCCAGTAACCTCATGCTTTGCGGTATTAATAGCGTGGGCTATCTTATAGATATTTTCGTTCCAACAGACGTGAGTGTCGTGTATATAACTGCAAATAGCTGTTAAAACAGTACGGTTTGATCTTTCCGTAGGATTAGCCTGCGGGTGACGTTTTGCATTAAACCAAGGAGTTATCTTATATGATTTTAAAAAGTTAGTATAATGACTGGAAACAAACATGGTAGCATTATCCTGTACTACTATTTGCGGTGTACCAAAAATTAAAAAATATTATTTTCCATAAAATTCATGACTCCTTTTGCATTAGCTTCTCTAAGTGGGTGTACGAAAATGAACTTAGTGAACCAATCACTCACCACCAACAAATATTTATACCCTTGTTTAGACTTCGGAAACGGACCCATTAAATCTAGAGAGATTAACTGAAAGGGAAAGTTGATCATTTTATAACTGCCCATTAGACCCATTCGAGCCTGATTAGAACTTTTATTGGCTTTACAAACGTTACAGTTCAGACAATATTTTCGCACCGACTGTTTTATTTTTGGCCAATAATAATGTTCCGTAATCCTAGCCAAAGTTTTTGATATTCCGAAATGGGCAGAAGTAGGCAAGTCATGATTTTCCTTCAAGATTTTGAGGCGATTCGCAGTGGGAATAACCAATTTCCACTCAGATAAGTTAGAGTCAATTTTAAAACCGTGGCGGACATGTTTATACAAACAGTCATTTTGAACTTGAAAATCAGGATATTTAGACGGAAATTTCCGAACATTCTTTACCATTTCGGAGTACCACGTATCGGGTGTCAACTCCTTTACATCAATTAAATCGATACTACGAGACAGTGCATCCGGTACAACATTAAGAACACCCTTCCGATGCTCAATATCAAATGAATACTGCGATAATTTCAAACTCCAACGAGCCAGTCGCATGGCCGGATCTTTCAAATTTTTCAACCACAGAAGAGAATGGTGGTCCGTAATAACTTTGAAATGTGTGCCTTCTACATACGGTCTAAAATGTTCAATCCCAAATAATACTGCCAAAGCTTCCTTTTCAGTGACCGAATATTTACGTTCTGTTTTGGTCAGTGATCTAGAAGCATAAGCGATGGGATGTTCGAGGCCATCACATTCTTGATACAGCACACATCCAGCGGCATTCATACTCGCATCGCATTGGATAACAAACGGTTTAGAAAAATCAGGACTAGCGAGTACGGGGGCTGTTGTTAATCGCTCTTTAATAATTGACAAGGCATCTTCCGCTCCGGCTGTCCATTTAATGGGTTGACCCTTCTTCTTACCATGTAAGAGATTGTTTATAGGAGCCGATATAGCCGAAAAATCCTTTATAAACCTACGATACCAGGATACTAGGCCAATTAACCGTTTAATATCCGATGTAGTCTTAGGAGTGGGGTAGTTTAGCATGGCTGAAACTTTGTCTGGATCGGTGCGTAATCCTCCAGCGTCAATTATGAACCCTAAGTACTTCAATGAGGGTCTACAGAACTGACATTTTTCTAAATTTATCGTTAGACCAGCGGATTTCAATTTTTTGAAAACATACTCCAAAGCTGTCAGATGGGACTCAAAGGTAGGACTCGCTATTATAATATCATCCAAATATGCAAAAATGGTATTATCTCCGGACGGAAATAGTGAGTCCATCAACCGTTGCATAGTCTGAGGTGCATTGTTTAACCCAAAGCACATTTTTTGTACTCAAAAAGACCCCGGCCTGGTACTTGAAAAGCTGTTTTCGGTTGGGAATCCGGAGACAAAGAAATTTGGTAATAAGCTTGCTTAAGGTCCACACTACTCAAAAACTGAGCGTCACGCAGACTACTCAAAATTGAGTCAATCAGCGGCAATGGATAACTATCCTTCACCGTGACCTTATTCAAAGCTCTCCCATCAAAACAAGCACGATATTCCCCGGAACTTTTCTTCACCAGGAGCATTGGTGAACACCAAGGCGAATTAGATGGGGTAATTACACCTTTATTTAACATATCATCAATTTCTTCATTCAAGTGAACCTTTAGAGCAGGCGAGATTGGATATTGTCGCATCTTGAATGGCCGGGCGTCCCCAGTGTCAATATGATGTACAATTAAATTCGTATGGCCCAACTTATCAGAGGACAAAGTCTGGAACAAAGACACAACCTTTTGCAATCGATATTTCTCTAGAGGTCCTAAATCATTCTCTGACTTTATAACATTAACAGAGGCGATAGTGACACATTTATTTTCAAAGCTATACGAATTTTTAGCAAAATTTACACTTAATTTAGATAATTTGCAAAAATCCATACCCAAAATTAAAGCTTGATTAATGGACGGTACAATTAAACATTTCAATGCAAACTTTTGATTATTCAGTATCACGGGTAAAATGACAGAGCAAAGAACTGATTGTGGAGCACCGTCAGCGGTCGTTACCTGGCAAATATCGTGTTCCTCGGCAGGAATCAAATTCAGAGCATTTACAAAATACATTCCTGACCTACCAACAATAGAGATATTTGCTCCAGGATCAAATAAAGCCGTTACGGGAAATTTACCTATTTCAACATTTAAATAATTACGATTGTCGCTTGGCCTGTGAGCGAAAACAGGTGAACTACTTTTAGAGGAATAAAAAGTTTTAATCTTACTCAACCAATCCGTCCATTCCCTTTTCGAAAATTTCACTGAAGTGGATTTTGACTGCCAGACCTTCCCGCCACTACAGGGGCAGACAGAATGTTTTTTGAAAAGCGTTCGCGCTGACATCGGCCACAATTCCGCAAAGTGACATCCCGTTGACCACATCTATAGCAAAATACCTTTCGAGGACTGGGACAACGAGCATAACGATGTCCTTCCGATGAGCAATTCCAGCAACGAAGAATGGAGTCATTCTTCAGGGAAACGGTACAAGTAGATGTTGTTGCAGGAAGATCTGAGCAAGCCAGCTCCGGTTCCAAGAGGTCATCCTCCTCGAAGGGGGTTGGTACCTAGAAGCACGAATTCTTGAATGTTCTAACGCTTTACAAGCTACTTCTAAATCATCTAATGTATCAATAGACGAAAGTGCTAAATGAGGATGAAAAAAAGGAAGCAAATTTGACTTTACCACCTGTAGTTTTTTGTTCTCGGAGGGCTGTTCTGACAACCTATCGAATAACCCTGTCATTGCTGAAAAAAATATAACAATCAGTTCATTGGAACCTTGCGTTCGACTTCGAATTTCTTGCCAAAGGGCTTCGTCATAATCGGCATCTAGGAAATCTCGTTTCAATCTCACTACTAATTCTTCCCACGAAGTTACTGAATGTTGCACCCGTCTAAACCAGGTGAGAGCTGGACCCTCAAATAAATCCACGGCTGAATCAAATAAATTACCCACCGAAACATGACGTGCTTTACGTAACTCTTCAACGCGTAGTAAAAGGATGATAAGCTAAATTTAGATAGATTTCCACTAAATTTGAGATTCCACTGGCAAACAGGAATAGGCCGTACCGAAATTGGTAAATTACTAGTTAATAATGAATTATCCCCTTTTGGACTAGACTGTGCAAGCAATCCGGTCGGAAAATTTATTTTCGGACCCCCTGTACATCATCTAGATCTGAAACTTGCTCCTCGAATGTCCCTTCTACTGATAATAATTCGCTAAACAATTTTCTTTGTAAGTTTTCGTCATCTTCTGTAGTTAAATTTAAATTTTTAATTCTGCCTGAAAGATGCGTTAACAAAGACTCGATTTTACGATATGGTTCGCTACATCTATTACCAGAAAATGAGTCGACTAATCCTCTCACATTCGATAAGGTTTCTAGTATCTCAGAATGGTCTATTTCTAAATCATAATTATTTCTATGAGAAAAAGACGAACGTTTATGCAGTTCTTGATGAAGTAATCCCCTTAAAATCCTTTTTTTATCATCTACTTTCTCCTTTTCAACATCGAAACCCCTTAATTTTAATTCATAGTTTAATTCCCTAGTTCTCAAATATCGTGCATCCATAATGCAAAAAAATGAACTTTCCTGAATCAAAACTAACTACGCAAAATCAAAATCTTACAAAAAAATAATATTATTAGACAAAAAGGATTTTTAGTAGGTACTGACCGTAAAATTTCAATCAAGTAATAATAGCAAAAAAATTCAGCGAGCAAAAATTAATCTTATGAAAATAAATGAAAGCAGTTCAATTCAAATTCCCACATAGGAGGCTCAAGCTAACATATCACCGTTCATTGAGAGCTATTGTTAGTACACCCGAAAGAAAGCATCAACATTATTAACAATATAGAAAATTTTGAGGCCCCACGTTTGGTCGCCAAATGTGTAAGGTTCCTTCTTCCCCGACCCTAAGATTCAATCTTAAGAAAAAAGTGGAACTTACTAGCTCTAAATTTAGGTTCTTAATTTCTCAAAATATTCTATTTGACATTTATAATGTAATATAAAGTTGTAAGGAGGGCGCCATGATACTCCCCAAGCGCATTTCCAACTCTCAATGAAACGACAATTGATTTTACTATGCTATAATAATCTATCCTTTTATGACACTTATCTTTAACAATTAGGATCTGACTGAAAGTTTTCTGTCGGTACAATCGATACTGGCTTCCCCCTGGTCGATATTTGTTCCTGCTATTCTCGGGGTTCAACCCCTGGACAAAACTTCTACAGCCTCTGGATCACCACTGGTACAGGCGATACTCTTCAATAACCAAATTGATCTGGCGACCCAACTGCACAGCGTAATCGGGAACGAAAGGTGGCAACGTAAAGGGGTTCCTGAAGGATGTTCAAAGGTATTAGGAGTGGATTTTCGATAATGTCCTTTGCCAGATCCGTTTTCTAATTTAACAACATTTCTACTACATAATACAATACGTGTGTGATTCAAAGCACATTCATCTTCCTAATTCTACATAGTTCAATATTACAAAAATGGTGTCTCAAACCCACGATGTGTATATATATATATACTATATTCTAAATTTGAATTTTTTCGAGATTGTTCAGAGAGCGAAGTTGCCGCTCACTAAATACATTCCCCGCCCATATAAATTGTTTGAATATGGCGTGAACTACAAATTATCCCACGCAAACATAATTTTCTTCTATAATTCTCTCACAATCTCGTGATAACGAACGGTAGAGCGGCATGATAACCAACATTTTTATTCAACAATTTAACGATCACAGCAATACACGTATAGTGCAAAAATATCAATTATCATAAAATTGTCCATAACAGTGCAAACTTTAATGATTTGCTGTCGGTATTTTCGTCAGAAAAAGCAGTAAACCTTGTACCGCCCGTCCATATAACTCTATTCGACTATTAGAGTTAAAAATAAAATTAATTGTTGCTAGGAAGTTTTATGATAATTCGCAACAAGTCGATTTTCCCGGCTAGCGTTTTCCGCTTATTAAATTGTGTAAAATAGGAATGCAGATCGATCAGTTAAGCCTTGACGTTGACGGATATTGCTCGAGCCCCTTCTACGTTTTCGACAAAGGTGATAAAAATTTTGCCTACAGATTTCGTATTGTATTGTTATGTTCTACGTTAGTGAAATATGGAAAGAAAGCTGATTAGTGATCTTGATGTGTGTTGTGGAATTATTGTGACAATTAAAGTTTCATTGTGAATTATCGGTGTGTTTTCTGGTGTTTTCACGTGTTTCGCAATGCCGAATGGAATCAGCAAAAAGGAATTGCAGAAAATCACGCAGGTATATTTCATGACATTTCGATCTGATACATTTTCATAAAATAATGTTCCCATGAAAAAATTTTAATACTGATTTGTGTTAACAATTGTTTGACAGAAATTCTTGTTGATAACTAAGTAGTTAAACTAACTTTTCACATAGTATATAATCGATATTATTGAGTAGATAAATTTCATGAAATACAGTAGCTTCCTCGGTTTTTACTAGAGTATTTATCTATAAATATATGAATTTGATATATACTGTTTTGTTGGGAAATGCGTCTACTTAATATAATGTCTAAATATGTAAGAAGTTGGTTGTTTAATATTAGAAAATTTCAACTGTTATCCAATTCTCAAATTTCTCACGTCTATGAAGTTCTTAATTGTTTCTCGTAAAGCTATAAATTGAACCATTTCAGTTACATTTTCTGACATCGTCTTTCTTTGTAGAATTTAATATATGACCAAAGTAACTGTGAGTCCTTAGTATTTAAAGCCTTTTCTGGCATTCAAAATGTTCAAAATACAAAAATTTATCAATGAACGTATATAGTGATGATAATTCTCATGCAAATCGTAACTCTCTTCTGCCACTAAAACCATGATTAAAAATTTCACAATAAAATTGATATTATCCAGAAAACAACGGAAAAATTAAATGTATAACGAAATTGAATATAGTTATTCCAAATATGCAATCAAAAACTCAATGTACCCATCGTAACCAAATTCTAGGAGAATTTTATTGATTTCTGAAAGGATACTCTCAAATTTTTCCTCTGGATACAGACGTCTTCAATTATTGGCAGGATCACGAAATTCACCGATTACAATATTTGAAGATCCTCAATGATGGCTAATCGCTAATGGAATATCTATTTTCTAATAAAATTTGGAAACTAATATGCGATAACTTATATTCAAATAAGTTATCGAACACCAAGAAGATTCATCTAGTTTTCTCATTTCACATTCTACTTCAAATTCTCATTTCGACAGTAATCTATTGATGTTAAATCGCACGAGCGAGGTGGCCAATTCACGGCTCTACAATCAATCGTCGCAGCTGTACAATCAATCGTCAAATTACTACAATCAATCAATTAGATTATTGAATATAAACTAAAATTCAAACAATTGAACTTTTGATTCACACTTTATTGACAATGACGCGTTTTGTCATTACAATGACTTCTTCATATCTAACAGAATACTCTATATTCAGTATTCTTTTACCATCTAAGGAAGTCGTTTGTGACGACGAAACGCGTCATGCTATGTTGTCAATAAAAAAGTGAATCAAAAGTTCAAGTGTTCATCACATCAAGTACCTACATCAAGTAAACGCCAACACTATTAAATAATTAAATTATTGCTCTACTAAGTTGACTATGTGAAAATTTTGTTTCCTTATCACTCTGTTTAGTATATATTGGTTAATAAATAATTTCTTAGATTTTTTTTCAAAATCGAATGGTGAATCTACAATTGCTTATGCTTTATCATTGCCGATAATGAGATAATTAGTGAAACATTTTTCAACAAAGCATGAACATCATTCATTTCATTTCCTCAAAATAATTTCTATAAATCTTCAAACGTCACTATGGAGTTAGTCTATTTATGAGTTTTAAAACCAAATCTTGAACTCTCAAGTTGACTATAGCAGAAAACAATGTTGCCCATACGAAAAATCTCCACATTTATTAAACTATTTCTCTAATATGCGCATATAAATAAGACGTGTCGAAATCCTAGAACGTAGATGTTGTTTATGTTGTTGACTTCATTAGTGACTCATTTACGGCTGATTATCATTAATTATCAACTAATTGGTTTGGCGATTATTAAATGAATCGCAGAAATTATCCAAAATAATTTAAAGTTTTAGCTAGAGTTCTAATAAATAATTGGAAGAGAACAAAGGGGTTATCTCATTTGGCCTGACTTGTAGGAGTCCATGTAGTTTATTTTCGCAGACTTTCATGATAGAATCGTTATATTTAGAAGTATCATAAATAAAGCTGCTATACCAATTATTTCCATCGAAAACCAATCAGATTCACTTTGCTCAGCTCTGAAATATGGATGGAATCAATCAATAGTTGAAACTTGCATTTTCCACGCAATACATAAAATTTAATTTTAGCTTCGCATTTCTCAATGTTTATTATGAAGAGGAAACGTTCAATTGTGTTTGAAGTTATGTAGAAACTGTAATATATATTTTAATGACTTTTAACGTCACGGTGGCAGCTTGTTTGATGACCCATATCTAAGTGTCGTACACCTCGATGATGTTCAGTTATTCAATAATAGAAAATGGGTTCCATCCTGAATTATCAACTGAAATATTGTATATGAACCACGTGATGTGGCATTAATGCTGATGGAAATAAGGTGTAGTCGAAAATTGTAATTACCTATATTTAATCGCGCACGACAACATTACAACATTAGTAAGAATTACATGAATTAGAATGTGAATGTATATATATATATATATATATATATATATATATATATATATATATATATATATATATATATATATATATATATATATATATATATATATATATATATATATATATATATATATATATATATATATATATATATATATATATATATATATATATATATATATATATATATATATATATATATAGATATATTTATATATAGGGGTGGGGTGAAAAATTTCCGGCCTGGCCAAGAGATGGAGTTACTAGGTCTACTTTTGGAGCAGCGCCCTACAATACCATTCCTACTGAGCTTGTATATAAGGTTTCAGCTCAATCGCTACGTTAGTTTGCGTTTGAGAGCACCTCGCGCGAGAAGCTTCCGTTGTTTTCGTGAGAATGGAAATTAGAGAAACATGCTGTCATCAAATACTTCTATTTGAAAGGTTTTACACCACAACAAATAAAAGAAGAGATGGATTTAACACTAGGAGACTCCTCCCCAAGATATTCAAGTATTAAGCACCTCTGACGAGTCTTGCTCAGGACACAACTTGAGGTCACAACTTCAGAAATGATTGAGAAAATCCATCAAATAGCATTGAAAGACTGCAGACTTTCAGTGCATTAGATAGCTGAGACCTGTAGTATGTCAGTAGAGCGTGTGCGAAATATTTTGCACAACTATTTGAACATGGAAAAGCTATGTGCAAGATAGGTGCCGTGTTTGCTTACATTCGACCAAAAACTGATTCGAAAAAACATTTGTACCGAAAATTTGGCGCTGTATAGGCGTAATCCAAACGAATTTTTGCGTCGATTCATAAAGACTCATGAGACTTGGGTTCACCACTACACTCCTGAAAATAAAGAACAGTCAAAACAGTGGGTTGGAAAGGGGGAATCCAAGGAAGGCGAAAACAATTTTATCGGAGAACAAGGTTATGGCTACTTTTTCTTGGAATGCGAGAAGAATTATGTACATTCATTATCTTGAGAAGGGTAAGACTATCACTGGTCAATACTACGCAGACTTATTGCGTTTGAAGGACGAGGTGCAAACTAAACGACCTCATTTGGCGAAGAAAAAAAATTTTTGTTTCATCACGATAACCCACCAGTGCATTCGTCGATTGTCGCCATGACCAAAATCCATTAATGACATTTGAATTAATGCCGCATCATGTCTACTTTCCAGACTTAGCCCCCAGTGACTATTATTACCTGCCTCCTAACCTCAAAAATTGGCTTAGCGGTGAAAGATTTGAGAGCAACAAAGAAGTTATCGAAACTATAAATCAGTATTTTGAGGAGCTTGATGCATTTAGGTTTAAATCTGGTATAATTAATTTAGAACACCGTTATGAGAAATGTAGCAGTTTGATGGAGATTATGTTTAAAAATAAATCAAAAAAAAATTTAAAACATCGTATTTCTTGGCCAGGCCGGAAACTTTTCACCCGACCCTCGCATATATATATATATATATATATATATATATATATATATATATATATATATATATATATATATATATATATATATATATATATATATATATATATATATATATATATATATATATATATATATATATATATACGGGGAAATTATATATATAAATTATTATATATAACTATATGAATGATGAAACTCTCAAAATATGGTCTGCACGAATGTTACCAAGTTTGTAAAAACGTTGAAAATAGTAACTTATAACTTAAAATACCAAAGTTGAAAATATCTATTTTCCATAGTGAATATTCCGTGCATTCCGAAGAAAATCTAACTCGTCGAAAATACTATTCAGCACTGTTCCATCCTATTTCGGAAGTCATCAGTGTCATGTATCAAACCATCGAATTTCGACTTCATTTCCAAACGCTCAAAAGTCTATCTCTTCAGAAGACGTGATCTCTCTCTGTAAAGGAAACAAGATAAATATTCTTCAAAAACTTAGAGATTGCTGCAGTATGTCTGAATGGTCCCAGTGCCAAATATCTCCGTTTCGGACAATAACGTCAAGATTCATGAATCATCCATACTAGTCAATACTGAGACTCCTCTTAGTCGAATTATCGAAATATTTCAAATAAAACTGTCTTGGATGTTCGATGATGAATATTGAATATTAATCGGAGATTTCGCTTCTGCGTAATAATCATACTATTTATTTCTGTAGAGCAGCCCCACAGCATAATAATATAATTTAGATGACTATATACAAGTCTGTAATACACATTCGTTTAATGAATGTTCTTATTACAATGTTCTCAATTCTAGAGATTGCAAAAAATGAGTTACTCAATTTTTTACATAAATCATCAATGTGTGTAGTCCATCTCAAATTTCGGTCTACATATATTCCAAGAAACTTTGTTAATTGGGATGATGATATATTGTTGTCCCCATATTTAACATCCAAGGTACTAATTCCATTGCCCTTCAGACAGAAATGAACACATACAGTTTTTTCAACGTTCACCATCAGATTGTCATTCGAAACCAATTTACAAACTCCTTCACAATTCATTCACATGCCTCCAGAAGTTCTCTAGAAACAACCACCAATGAATCATCGGCAAATAGTACTTTCAAATATGAAATTTATACCTATTATTCTATATACGAATGAACTTATATGTTCATTCTTCCTATTTCGATGAGTGTTATGTACAAGTTGAGTGCCAAACTATCGTTGATAATATGCGCATCGCTGAGTGCTACAAAAATTATCTATCTTCTTCGAACATAACGTTCTTAAATTAGCGTAATAAGTTTCCATATAGGGCTTCAACGCTGAACCACAAATTATACGGTATATCTGACTCCGACGGACACCTCGTTTGAACAGTTAAACGCGAGCAGAACTAGAAATTGGTTTCGATTAAACATACTTCTGAGGAGCTCATATTATCTGACCGTTGAATCAATGCATTTGTACGATTCGCTGATAATTACATATATCCGACTAAATACAAGTCCGATTTCTACAAATGACCCATTCTGTTCAATACATCATTAAGACATCTCTTACATATAGAACAATTTTATTTCTCGCTGAAAACATGTCAGATATATGGATATTATCAATATTAACAAGGAAACTCAATTATCTAAACCATCATAACGCCGCAGTTATTGAATACACGTATTACTTACACAGAACACATTGGCACATAAAGTGGGTAAACTATGTATAAATTGCCTCCTTCGTGAAGTGAAAATGATTTTATGGAATCCGGAGAGTTCAGGCGGAAGCTGCAATAGAACGCTAGATCCATGCTGGGAATTCGATGTGTTATATACGTATATAAAAAAAGACTACAATCACACGTTGTATCTTTCTTAGAGATTCAAAAATGAAGTGAATTATGTTAATATTCTCTGTCACTGACAGTTTTTTTTCATATAAAATCGGAATTGACTTTCAGTATATACATTTTTTCGATCCTTAAGTTGAAAGTTACATATTTTCAATATTGGAATCATAAAAGTTACTATGAATTCTTCGAAGATTTTCTCACAGTCAAGAGAATTCAGTACCACACGTAGTCTAGTTCTAGTTCCTCTGAATAATTCTTGTTTTGAATAGTTGGGGATAGCTATGAAGCCAATATTCTTGATTTCATATAAATTAATTTAAATAAAAATTAATTCAAAACATGACAATATCGTTTCGCCAACACAGTGGCTTCATCATATGTTGATGATAAACTGAGCTATTACATTGTGGACTGCGTATATTTATCCTGAAGAGCATGAGGTGGGAATGATCATAGAACACTGTTCTGCTTTTACAGGGGTATGACTATAGAACAGACATTACCAAAGACTCATGAATTGAACATCATTAAACAGATCGCACAAAACAATGGATATCATCATTGTTTCGTCGATAACATTTTACGAAAAAAGTTACATAATAAAGCCATTTCCCAAGTATTTAGATTTTTCCAATTATGTATTTAGATTTTCATCAAGTATAGGCCGAATCGATTAATGATTTGATATCAATTGGTCACCTAAAATTGCAAATAATGACAATAAAAACCTTGTTCTTTAAATTTTTTTTGAATATTCTATTTTTTACGCATTTTCCAAAATAAGGAAGCGTTATTAATATGATTATGTGATGGGAAATAAAATTATTGATATAAAGAATTCTTTTAGAGAATTGTGTTGTAAAATATTAGTTACTTTTGTGGCTAGCTTCTTCTAAAGGTACTATTTAAATGAAGAGACTCTTGATACACTCATTCTAAAAAACAAGTTTTCTGTTTTCTACGGTGAATTTGTAATTCTTATAATCGTCTATTACACGTTTTCTCTAAAATCCCGTGAGACATCGTACATTGCACATACACAAAAAGTCGATAATTCATAGTTAATTGTGCTCTAAATTAGTTAAAATTCGTTAATGTAGTCAACAAATTTCATGTATATTTTCCCTCCTTTCATAATTTTTTGCATGAATATTTCGTTTCATTTTTCACAAGGTTCAAGATATACTGGAATTGAACCACACAATCTTTCTTCTTTGTGGATTGGAGCGAATACGAATACATATTAGTAATGAAAAATTATTCAATTTGAAGATTTTGGTCAATCTTTCTGTTAGATTTCAATGAATACTTGTAGTGAAAATAGATGAACCATCATAAAAACACAAGAAAGTTTCATGAGGAACATGTTTGGTGTTCTTCATGGTGGAATTCTGGAACCGGAGCTTTTCAGTATGATATAGGGCAGAATGTTTTGTCAACGCTGGACGATACTTAATTACTAAAGTTTTTCCATCAATTTGAAGTCATTCATATTTCACACAAGTGATTTCTAGGGTCCAATACGCAATGCAATCCATTCATAGAATTAATAATTGATAATTCCATTTACGCCATGCGATTGATTGAGTCAAAGAAACATTCGACGAATTATTAATGTTATTGGAATAGATCGTACACGCAATTTGATTTCTTACAAATATTTTCTCTGAATATCTCATGTAATGTTGCAGGTATATTTTAAACTCCTTCAATTATTTTGTTTATGAAACTGATGAAATTTGATACAGCAATAAATTTATATTTTATTAAATTGAATTAAATACTAGGCTTAATGATTCACGATTATTTGCTCGAGTTTTAATCGTTTATATATTTATGAAACATTATAGAATATGCTCCTTAAGCTTAATGTTTCATGATTATATAATCGTGAAACATTAAGCTTAGTTAAATGAGAGGTAATGATATCATCGTCCATTGAATTTATTGAATTTATTGAGCTTAGTGTTTAATTTATTTCAATATTTAATTATATTGTAATATGCGAGAATTCAATCTCAATTATTAAAAATTATATTTATGTATTTCAACTCTCTATACAAGAGTTCGACACAAAATTTTCCAGAAGTATTTATATTGCAAAATAGCAATGACTGGATTTTGTATATCTTCTTCACAATTTTCATTTGAGAAGTACGTATAAAATCTATATTCTTAGTTGCTGAAATTTTAGAAGTAGGTATTCCAGTAAATCAATATTTGATCTTATTACTCGTCTATTTTTAAGTTTAGTTTGAAGACATCGTAAATGAGGAAGTAGAACTTTACGCAAATATTTATCTATAACGTGAAGTAATATTTGATTTATTCCTCATATTTCACGTATTTCTCAATAGGAAAAGATGTTCCAGTTGAATAAATTACAGGATTTTGAAGTCTTTTTTATTTATTTTTAATCCCAATCTGAACCACTCTCGACACATAAAGAATGATGTTAAAATAATCAATTTTGAACAGTAAGGAATCGTTTGTAACTAAATCTCACATGTTTGAAAAAGGTTTGAAGATGATCAAAATGTATTCAATACTCGTAAAGGAATTATAAAATTTGATAATAATTATCAATATGGAAAATAATGACGTGTTGTGAAATGAATACTGAAAATGTCGAGATAGGTTTATCAAGACGATTGGAATTGGAATAATGAAATATAAACATGGAGGTTAAAAATATTTGATTTCATCACAGTATTTTTCAATAGGGGCGCTCTTTTTCTATGCTTCCGAGACAGTATAAATTTAATAAATTCAGAATACTTTTGTTGTTATAACTTTCACACTCAATCTATTTCCTGTTTTATCTGTTTTATGTTTCAAGTAATTCACCTAATCATCATTTTTTCATTTTTATAATGAAAATTTGAGATGGATATTAATAGAAATTAAGAATTAAGTAGCGCTTTTTCAGTATGTGTTGTTTGAAATTGAAAAACTGTATCGGTTTAGTTAACCATACAAATCCGATCGCGTATGGTGGCCATTATATCACCGAACGAAAAATCAAGAGTATTATACAATTGAATTTTCAGGAGGCGGTCACAAGGTACACCGACACCAGTTGGCGCATCCACAGGCAGAACAAAAACGTCAAAAAACCGTCGATAACCGCCAAATCCAACCAGAAAACCGAACGGACTTTAGCCGACCCATCATCGAACGAAAGCGACGGTGGCGATTATTCTAAATTGTCGATACCGAAATCGAATAACCAATCGAAAAATGACGATGTCGACAGTTCGGAAATACGGAATAGGAGTTCCGACAATTACGCCGAAATTAAGACGGTAAGACGTTTGTATTGACACGTGCGCCCGACTAACATCCGCTTGGATTTGAGGTTTGTTTATCCCGCTGAAGGAACTAACACTCCTGTCTTTGCCGTATATATTAACTCAACACATCATCTGCACGGAATGATACAAAACAGACTACTAACCATTTTTCATACCACTGTGTTGTCTTCATCTCAGTCTGGAGGGCGTGCCAAATGTATTTTTCTTTCAGCTACTCAGGATAACTCGCAGAAGCGCTAATGTAAATCAAATTAACAATTTTTTAGGTGATAAATATTTACTTGTAGAGCTTGTACCAATTTCGAGGAATAATAAAGGGTTTTAACTTCAGGTCATGTTGATTCTCATCCGTTCCATAAACTTACAACGCAAGCACATTTTAACTCAATAAGATCAAAGATATTAATGAATTAAGTGTCAATATGATATAATAAAAACGTAGTATGAATATGTTGTCGATTGTTTAACACAGGGCATCTCAAACTTTTGTCATTCACTACCCCATTTATGATTACGAGTTTCTTGACGACCCCAAACAAATATAAAAGAAAAGTAAATAAATATTTTTTGATAATTTAATTATTAGGTAACAATATACATATGGGCCGTTCAAGTATTATGTAAGCACTATAGGGGGACGGAGGGGTCTTTGCTCTGCTTATTTTGGATGACATGGGGATTAGGGGGTCTAGATGATGATTACGTCATCAGTAGTTATTTACTTTTTTTACACGTTTTTACAACGCCCTCACGTTATCTTTGCTTGAAAACAAAAAGCATTTTCTGGGATTCCCGCAAATAATTGATTTGTTTAATTACCACTAAGTAAAAAGTGAACACGCACACTGATAGGAAAGTTAGACCTGCAAGGCTGGCTAATGAACTTATGTGCATTATTCAAAATTTAGAGCGCGATGATGTTGAATGACTCGATGAAAATGACGTGAAAACATTCCAAAATTGGATGAAAGTGAGCAGACTCGCAACGCTGAGCAGCAAAAACATCCAATGTCATCGAAAACTAGAATCATGGATCGGGTATGATGGTCTGAGGACTGTTAATTCGAATAAATATGTGTTAAAAAATTTGAAGTAAGTTTTTATGTTTAATATTACTTAATATTATAATATTCTTGTACTTTACTCTATGTTGAATACCGTATCAGTAAAATCTAATCTCTATCCAAAAACTATTTTATTATTTTTAGAATTATTACTTCTGCTCATGAATCGTTAAAAATATCAATATATAAATTAAAAGATATTTACGTAAGCATTGGGGGGGAGGGGGTTAAGAGGTTTGCTTACTTTTGTTGACAAGGGGGGTGGGGTGTAAATAATTGTAATAAATCTGCTTACGTAATATTTGAATGGCCCCATATGAAAATATATAATTTTAAAATTCGTTTTGAAACATACAAAAATCTAAAATTAAAAACTACACAAAAATTATAAAATTGTATTTATTATAGTTTCAAAAATAAAAGTGGATTCTGACCGTATTAATTCGCTCGAATATATTCAAGTAGTTGCGTGATAAGTATTAAATTAAAATATAAGTAAAAATTTAATGAGGTGGATGTGCCTCCAAAAATCTCTTGCGACCGCAGAATTTTGCTATGCGACCCCATATGGGGTCGCCACTCATAGTTTAAGAAGCCCTGGTTAAACACATTCCAAAGAGTGAAATTGTTTTAATCTTGTTGATGGCACAACAAATATACAAATAATACAAACTTATATAATTTCAATAAATTCAAAATTAACACACTTGGCTCAATTTTCACTAAATATATTGAAAACTTTACATATGTTTCGGGTGGTTAAACCATTATCAAGAATATACAACATTATTTCAGTAATATTGTATACTCGTGATAATGGGTTAACCACCCGAAACATATGTAGAGTTTTTAATATATTTAGTGAAACATAAACGAAGTGTGTTAATTTTTAATTTATTGTTTTCAACATGTTTCACCGAAAGATAAGCGAAACCTCCGCGTCATTTATTATATAATCTCATTTTATTTATAATTTTTTTCGAGTGAATTAAATTTTGTACAAGGAAGTGCTCTTCCAATTATTGCGTAATAATTTCAAAATTGGGCACAATGTTTTTCCATTCACATTGAAAACTGCTTTCATTTTCAGAGAACTAAATTGATAAAAAAGAAGGATGTTTCTGTAGACTAATTATTCTCAAAATGTAATACATATTATTAATAATTTTAAAGAGATTGTTCTGTATTTGTAATTTACCAATTAGAGATGTACTAAATTTTAACCTGTGTGAATTAAATTTTCAGAACGATATTGACATATTATAGAAAGATATTCAATATGCATAAAACAGTCTATTATTACAAATAAAGCATGTCTCACACGATATGTTCAATGTTAGATTGAAGAATTTACAAGAAGAGTTATTTATGAGTTGGCGTTTGTCCAGATTTTGATTGTGTTCGTCATTAATGTTGTTAGCCACGTGTGTAAATAGCCTTATTTTTATTTGTAAAAGGCCCGGTTTTTCACCTTCAGTTAAAGCAGCAGATAAGCTTTATCTGCTAGTTATCAAATTTTTGCGACTTTTCACTTCCAGTTAGAACAAACGCTCTGTACTCAACCGACAGTTAAGACCATAGGTTCAATTATCTTTTAGTTAGATATCCAGATGTTTAACGGAATATGAAGAGACTGGGCCAAAGATCTTCGAAATAATAACGTCAAACATGATGAACGACTCAAGAAGCTCTATCTCTTGAATCTATGCCTCAACATATTTCTATACTTAATATATTTATGATGAAAATTGGAGATAACCACACTTATGCACGTCAGACAGAAACCACATTAAATTTTATTTGGAAATTTTGCAGAATGAATCTATGAGAACTTTTCAGAAAAATCACAAAACGTTTATTCTCTTCACAACTAATTGGAAAATTTCATTTGTTTCAATATTTTATGAATATAGTCCTTTCAATATAAAATTTTCGTTTTAAAATATAAGAAAAATTAATAATATGAGAAAGCTTCATTTGTTGGAATATCTATTAATTGTGAATGCATATTAATGAATGTTTAATTAATTTTAATATAAATACATTTGATAAAATATATTTATTTTATATTTCGTCAAAATAATACAAAATAAATATTGACAACAGTTGTCAATTGTTGGTAGTTAGTTATTTACAGAAAAAATCAATATGATTTTGAAATTCGATCAAGTGTTGTGAATTATACGTTATTTCAGAAATTCTTCAACTATTGCACTGAAAAAGAAAAATCGTTCAAATAAAAATGATGGGTCTTCACACAGTATTGTTTAATATAATATAAACAGTGTTGTAAAGATATGGAGGAATTAACAGATCATTGAATATTTTCAAGTTTTCCGTGCTTGGAACGTGGAAAGCTGATTAAAATGATCCTCAATAAAAACGTGTTTCCATAGATTCGTATCAATTAGATAAAATAGAAGCAAAGCACGAATCTATCACGGCGACGTTCAACTGGGCCAACCGTTTCATAATTCCAACGCAAGAGAAACCTTGATATATATCCTTCCGTTGTTGAGTCAATAATTCTCAAATATAATAAGAGGAAATGGGATGAAGAAGGATACCTATTGTTTATCGCAGAAATTCTTTCACTATAAATTCTTTTCTGTTAATATAAATCCAATGTCGAATGATAATTAATGAAAACCGGCAAAATAAAATACCTATATACCTACTGGATTTTGTGTATTCTGTTCGACATTTATGATCTTTTGGCGGCCGTTGTCAAGTCAGTTCATTTTACTGTGATATATTCGAGACAAATCAATAGATAACCTTAGTGTATGTACTAAACGCAATGTAATACGATAAGGAAACATTTACAAATTACGTAAGGCTGTTTCTTCAATATTTTTGCCCCCTACCCCCATGTAAGGAAACATAAGGTTAGAAGATATCCACCCCTCCCTCTTACCTAAGAATCGGCTATTACAAATAGAGAAGACAATTTGATGCAAATCAAAAAGTTCTAACGTAATGACGTTGTATGAAAAGTAAATAACTAACAATGTATATATTATAGTTTATTAGGAGTAGTTTATTGAAAAAATCTAAAATACAACTTGAAAAATTAAAAATTATTAATATAGATAATTACTAATCAGCATATGTCGCAAAAGGGTTTGTCAACCAGTCTGACGTAGAGTTGACAATTGGGATACTATTTGATCCATCTACTGTTCCATCGACTTGCTGCACTTCATGTGAAATTACTTCTACTTCATCACTATCTACCCACTCAGTATGTTTATCGAGTTTTGAATCCTCAAATACACAGATGATCTCATTCTTTCTTTTTTTTTAAGATTGATTTTGAATCAATTATCCTTTTTATGGCTCTTTTACTTTATGACCCAGTAATTTCATGTGTGAAGTCACCCTTTTTTATGCAAAATACATTCCACAAATGATGCATACTCTGTTATATAATTCATCTCTAACCGATGGACAGTAATAATCATACGTCATTGCTTTATATGTTTGGTAATCGATAAGTGCAGCGATAATGTTTGAAACAGCGATAGATATGAAATCGTGTAGGTTTTCAAGGCCGGTGTCCATTGTGAAACATGGTGATATAATCTTTCGGGCTGATTGGACTTGGTCAACTGGAAGTCCTCCTCTTCCAGACGTTTCATCTCTAACTGCGAGAGACATCTTCAGTGGCGGCGAATGCTGCGACATAGTTGTGTACTGGGCTACGTCGAAGCACTCGCCGTCACTGAAAATGTCTCTCGCAGATAGAGACGAAACGTCTGGAAGAGAAGGAGTTCTAGTTGACCACGGCCAACCAGCCCGGAAGATTATATCACCATGTTTCACAGCGGAAGATATCTTTGCTTCTCTTCATTATTTGGTAGCTTGCAAAAAACCATATTCTTATGTCACAGAACATGGAGGAGGAAAAAAACCGTTACCAACTACATCGCGCGAATTACTTCTCAAAGCTTTACAACAAATTTCTTCATTATAATTGACTACCTATATATTCGTAGAATGGGTGTCTGCAGAGTCTTCACGTCGCACCGACTTTGGCGTTTGTTTTACTCCGGTATATGCATAAAGATATTAAAGACTATAATATCTGTAAATATCTATATGGGTATATCGCGTTCATGCGACGCCAACTTTTGGTTTTTTTTTAGTGCGGCCGAATACTGATGATAGCTTGTATAGAAAGCACTGAGTTTCATTCGTAGCTTCACGCGCTGTTCTTTGAATTCGAGATGTTATGCGAAACAATTTAAAATCGAAGTCAGCACGCAAAATAGCATTTAAATATAGTCGATAACCTTACATAAATATGATGAATATCCTCCCTTCCCTGATGTCTGATTTCATAAGGGATTGTCAACCTCACCCACCCCCAATAGGCCTTACATAATTTGTAAACGTTCCCTAATACAGAATTATGGATCCAAGGAATTTCGGCTCAATTGTGGCTAAATGTTGTCCATAGTAAAATGAAGTTATCTGGTCAACGCGCTATTCGGATCTAACTTCAAACTGATGGTAAAGATCATAAAATTATATCCCACTCTTCTCTAAGTCACGTGTGGCCTCCATGAATGATTTTGTGGTATATTCTTCCTTCCAAAGCTTTTAATGTCTTTTCATGTGATGTTGAATTGATTGTTGTTCCTTCTTCTTTTTTTAATTTCTTTTCACGGGAAGCAATTATCTCTTATATTTTCCTCTATACTCGATTTCACCTTTATTCTTTTTAGATTCATAAGAAGACTGATTATGAGTCATGTGAATTTTTCTCAGAATTAATGCTTAAATACTGGCGGAACTCCAATTATAATAAAACTGATCAGTAAATGTTCGAAGAAAATATATATTATATACTTATATAGTTATAATATTTTTAGCAATATTAAATTAAATTGAACTCTTGGCTTAATGTTTCACGATTTATTTAACAATATGAAATAGTCAACATGTTTCGAGCGTTAAATCATTTTCAAGACATTTTCAAGGCTGGAGTCTTGAAAATGATCTAATGCTCGAGACATGTTGACTATTTCATATTGTTAAATAAATCGTGAAACATAAGACAAGAGTTCAATTTAATTTAATATTCAATTATGTTTCACCAAGAGTTAAGCGAGAATTCAATCTCAGTCAATTTTAGCAATAACAGGCTATTCGTAATGCAAAAATCTCCATTTTTGTTGGCGTTTCGTTGTATATCATACTTTGTCAAAACTACTGAATAATTGGATTTTATGAATTACTATAGGTATCAAAACGTCAAACGTAATTTTGAAAAAATTCTACTCGATTTTTTGGCCACTTCGGTATTCAGAGGAATATTGCTGGCTTCGGAAGTTTATTAGTCTTCTTCACCATGAGGAAACCTCTGAAAAAGTCGTGTTAAGCCAGGTGATTCAAATGAGTGTGATATATTTTTCAAAAGTTGAATTTTACATAGTTGAGACTTTATATACTCATCCAGAAAATTTATATTCAAATATTCATTTTGGGTTTATGTGTGTGAAATTGATGGTAGATCAGGAAGGAATGAGTTTTGAGATATGTTCTTTGATGATTGTTGTGTATTGGTTCTACGAGTCTTATTTGTAAGGTTTATCAAATCGTTGTTGATAGAATTAAGATGTTTTATATATGTTCTTTCATTTATTGTGTTTTCAAAATTTTGAGAATGCGTAACATTTCTGTAATTTCTCTACATTTTTTGTCTTAACTCATTTGCCAAAATTTTTGCATTACAAATAGCCTGTTATTGCCGAAAATATTATGAATAAATCAAACAGGAAATAAAACCAATTTTGAAAATTATATATATATATATATATATATATATATATATATATATATATATATATATATATATATATATATATATATATATTTCTCTCTGTTCGCCATTTAGGAATTTGATGAAACGACCGGGCAGGAACTGCCAAAATGGAATCATGCGTAGCAGTGCAGGAATCTTCTTACAATACGTGTGGTGACCTTACATATGCTGTGGGTTGAACATAAGGGTCTAGTTTTTGTATTCTCAATTAGATATTATTTTATGAGCTCGTTGACAGAAATTCTGAATTGTGTTAAAGTTATCGTTTTCCGTGCAACTTTTTCTTTATATTTTAATTATATGTGGACATTTCAATTTGTCTTGTTTTTCAAACGTAATATCCATGAATTGAAAGTGTATCGGCGGGTAATCCTACCAGATAGAAGATATACGTTCGACTCCCGGGTGACATAGATATTTGGCTCTGAATTCACTCGTGAATAGAATATTGTTAATTATTTTGATTGCAATTTCAGTGGCCATTTGAAACTGGTGCTACAATATGAGACCAACTTTAAGGACTGACAAATCACGATAGAAATTCAATGATAGTTGATGCTTCACTTCTGCAAAATTCGCATAAAAAAAATTTTTTTTATACTTAATGGCCCAGTTGGCTTGTTTTCTATAGCTTTCAACGTGAACAGTAGCGGCTTGCCTTTCCTTTGATGATTTATTCTTCAAAAATCAGATTCAATAACAACGTTGAGTATTATTTATTAACATATCTCTAATACCACGCCACTAATGATTTTCAAACCATTTTAATGAATGCTGTTCTATTGCACTGACATGGCATGACATCGGCCTTGCTAGATATCGATCGTAGATTACATTTCGTATGGATTAAAGGCTTCCATAGTAGTACTTCCAATATTGATTGAATAAGACTCTCTTTTCTGAAATGCTGATATGAAGATTGATATCGAAGTAGTAGAAATGTTACCATTTACATTCATTGGCGATTTCGTGTTTATCTTCTCTTATATTTTTGTTTAATCTTAAGTAAACAATTTGAGGAGGAAAATTCAGAATAGATTATTCATTCTTTTTCCAATTCAAGAAGTAATAAAACATATATGCATGATTTTTTCCAGTATCTGCAAATTTTAATATTAGCAATAAGGTCTCACAATTTCTCAAATGTTTTTGGATTTTTTACCTCTACTTAATAGTAAACACGATAATTTTCCTGTAATAAACGTTTTCAGTGGAAACCCGAAAAAGGCGTTGTTTGTTCATATATCTCATTCTAGTTACTTGAAAAAATTTCAAAATTCTGTTGGGGCGTGCTATAAATTTTTCGAATATGAAATGAAATAAAATTATATATGATATATTGTATCAAATCGATAGTTATATTTAGAAATTTGTGGAATTCTGTCGATACTTTTTCATGAGGTGGTATTACACGAAGGAATTTTACATCTTGTTTATTTTACTCATAACGGGTGATTTTTTAAGATTTAAGTTTTCAGGTTGGCGGCACTTGTTGGTAGTGGCATCGAAACGTCATCTGTCAAAGTGAAAAGTTTTCAGTATACTCTGCCATTTCATCATGGAAAGACTTACAAACAAGCAATTATTACAAATTGTTGAAATTTACTATCAAAATTGTGAAAAATGTGTATCGTTTGTTACCAACCTACCTACATAATCGACCTGGTGAATCAACAAGTGCTGTTATCACCAAATTTCGCACCAAGTTCACTTTGTTGGACATTAAACCATTGTCTCGCATGCGTACAGTGCGTACTGAAGAGAATATTGCAGCCGTAGCGTACAGTTAATGAGGATGTGAAATGTCAATTCGTCGCCGTTCTCAGCAATTGGGCATGTGTTATTTAAACACTTGGAAAATTTTACCTGTTGATCTGGGTTTGAAAGCCTATAAAATTCAACTTCTGCTAGAATTGAAGCCGAATGACCTACCACAACGTCTAATTTTTGGTGAATGGGCCCTAACAGCTTAATGAAAATCCGCTTTTTTATCGAAAAATTGTGTTCAGCGATGAGGCTCATTTCTGGCTTAACGGATATGTAAATAAACAAAACTGTCGCATCAGGAGTGATGAACACCCACATGCCATACAAGAATTAACGATGCATCCCGAAAAAAATGACAGTTTGGTATGGTTTATGGGCTGGTGGCATTATCGATCCATTTTTCTTCAAAGACGATTGTGGAAGAAACGTTACCGTCAACGGTGAACGATATCGAGCCACGATACCCAACTTTTTTTTGCCTCAGTTGGCCGAGTTGAACTTGATTGACATATGGTTTCATCAAGACGGTGCCACATGCCACACAGCTCGTGAAACAGTGGACATGTTGAAGCATGAATTTCGTGAGCAGCTTATCTCTCGAAATGGCCCTGTGAATTCGCCGCCAAGATCATGCGATTTGACGCCTCTGAATTATTTTTGTGGGGTTATGTAATGTCGTTAGTGTATGTGGACATGCCTCCCACGATTGAAGCCTTACAGGATAACATAACACACGTAATTCGTGGGATATAGGCCGAAATGCTCAAAAAAGTGACGCCAAATTGGACCTTCTGAATGGACCATTTGATACGGAGCCGCGGACAACATTTACATGATGTTATCCTCAAAATGTAAATGGCAAAGGCCAAGTTATCAACTTCATTAAAAATTTTGAATATATGATGCAAATTGAGTGCTTTATTTTATTTGGAAAAAACTAGGCTTAAAAAATCACCCTTTACTTTTACACCCTTCCTTACTCAGGATTCGAACCCAGTATATATGCTTCACAAACCGTTAAGCAATCATTCGATCATTGACGATAATTGATACATACTTTATAATAAACGAAAGTTGAATTTGAATTGAACTTTTAGGACAGTAAATGAAAATTTCTATGGAAACTATATAATTTTTCATAGAATATCAAATATATTTCGATATAAGGATGTGATGAATGAGTATATATTTCAAATTGTACGTTGGTTAGTCTTCATTTCCTATGTGAAAAGATTTGCTTACACTTCTTGAATTCAAAAATTAATTTAACAAATGGAGAAACTTGATAAAAATTGAATGCAAACCAAGAACATTACTGAAATTTCAATAATTCAATGAATGAAATAATATTTGAAATTAATAAAAAAGATTGAATAAAAAATTCTATCTACTTTGAAAAAGTTCAGATGAATTATACTTATTTTTCGATTAATTGCGTCAAATTGTGATATATGACATGCCTATAAGGTTTGTGATGTTGTATAGCCTGTATTCCCTTGTTCGTCAAAAAGTTCTACTCATTCATCTAGGTCAAGAAATGGTGATGACTTGGATATTCATTCAATCTCCCGGCGACAGCCTGTACACAAGTTGAAATATCCCGTATTATAAACAGTAAAGCATTCATCTTATTCGACATATGATTAATTATCAGTTAATACGTAAATTATCAGTTATGTAGAGATAGATTATAAGGTGATGATATCATCCATTATAATTATTATAGATTAACTCCAATATAGTATGAATTTTTCGTAATTATTTTTGGACATAATATCCTTTCAATGATTCATTAAAAATTATATTTTGCTGCCTACTTACATATTATTAGATCGTAGAAACAACTGGGGAACTGTTATTGAAATGGAAGCCAACGGGTTCTATTTCTCCGAATTTAAAGTTTTTCAAAATACCCATGCCAGTATTTCTCGTTGAATTAGTTATTTGAAATACATATTGAATTATTAAAATGGTGTTGGTGATTATCTCATGACTGAGTTGATGTCTCTCTTTTTATTTTTACTCAATGTTATCATAATAATTAGGTATTTTAGGTCATAAAATTTGATATTTTGAAGTTTTAAGTCGATGCCCTTCTTGTGTTATATATTTCCAAATTGTTTTGGTCATTGTCGAATTAGTAAAGCAATACGTTATCAATTAATAATGGGATTCGGAATACCTACGTATTCCATAACATACACTTTAAATTCTATTTATGAGACAATTATTGGAATAAAGAAGAAATTTTTCGAAAAACAATGTAAATACATGCAACTTAAAACGAAATGAATAACATAAAAAATTCAAATTAATTAGTGTCTTAAAATAATAGTTATGTAAATGAACTGTCGGCGCAATTGGAGATTTGAATATAATCAACGGGAGAACCCTTTTAGGGGTGTTCTTATTTAAGTTTTAAATCCTGCATGCTTAAAGTTAGAACGCAGTATGCGGAACGTAAATAACAAAAAGATAACAGAAGGATCGATATTCATTTTAGGGTAGGGCACTTCAGCTTCTTCAATACCATTATCCCATGAAGTGATTACCAACAAATTTTATTAGTTAAGTGGCTTTTTGTGAATCTGGGCCAAACCCTGACCTATTCAAACAGATAACTAGGTTGGACGAGTGGAGCATTTCCTTGATTTATGATAGTAGACATGCAAAAATTTTACTGGGTGAATCTCTAGGCAATACCAATTCTCAGATCCATTAGCTTTGAAAATTGTACCACCGTTTAACTATTTTTAAGTCATTATCAAGAGTATACAATATTACCTAGTAGTATTATTAGTAATATTGTATACTCTTGATAATGGGTTAACCACCCGAAATATATGTAAAGTTTTTAATATATTCAGTGAAACTTGAGTGGGTTAATTTTTAATATTATAGTTTTTATTTTTAAGTCATTATTCAGTGATATGGTCTGCAAAAGAAAAGCACGTTAGGTTGAATTCTCTCTCCATACCTCGATATGCAGATATATTGATATATTAGTTAGGGTTAAGGGGAATAGTCATACGTGTTACAAATAATAGGTAATATTTTTTAAATTCCAAAGATTTATATCTTAATAACAAACACATATCTTAAAGGTACAGCTGTCATGACTTCATTATTATACATATTTTCGATACTTGTTTTCAATTCGTTTCGTATTGAAACTTTTGATATTGATGAAGGATTTGATTCTCTGAAATCAAGACAGGAATTGCATTTATTATATCATGTGATTAGTTTTCAATATGAATCAATAACTCACACCGTGGAAACTATAATTTCAGCATTAACTTTCTGATTTCATATAACAAGGCCCTGTTATTGGAACAATAATATTGAACAAATTATTAAACTGTCTTTTGTTGAACTCATCAGGACGCAATCACTGATTTTATGGAACAGGGGTTCCCAACCAGTTTGACGCACTCCATTTGGGGGGCGTAGGATAATCCAAGGGGCCTTAATATTTATTGAAATCCATAATTTCGCGCAGTGCGAATGATCTAATCTTTTTATTGACTAATATGAACCCTAGAATTCATCAATTCATTGATAAAGTGCAGGCACAAAATACCCACTAATCATTAATTGTATATTTTACTTCACTTATTTGATTATATGCCCACTTATGATTGATAAAGTTCATTAAAGCTTTCATTGTTTGTTTATTTCCATCGTAGTTGAGTTCTGACAAGGGGGGGCGTAATAGTTGAGCGTACACTTGGGAGTCGCACAGAATAATTGTTTGAGTACCAGCGTAAATTTCTTTTTGTTAAATTTAGTTTTTTTTCAGTAGACGGGAAGGTGAGCTCAGAAAGTCCATTTTTGCAAACTCTAAAAATTGGCTTTTTTATGAAAGATGAAAAATGTATCAAAACACTTTTTCTTATTGAACAAAAAACTCTCGATAGATGTTACAACAAACCAATTGTTCTTTCAACGGTCTCAAAAGATTGATTTTCATTGACGTTTTAACGGTTTCCGTGTATTTACCCGTTCATCAAAAATCTCTACAACTGGTCGGATGTTTCAGAAAACTTGCGGTCGGCATTCAAAGTAGAGGAAACGTCTAACAAGGGTGCCGGCACGTGTTCTCGGCATAATAAAATCTCAAACTTTGAGGTGTTGTAATCCGAACCACATGGCCTGCTACTATGAATATCCCATGAGAGGGAACAGCCACCCCTTTCCTGTTCATCTTTCGTACTTTATGTTTTATAACGGTCGTTACAGATTGCATTCAACAAGATGAACTGGTAGGTTACCAGCGATTCATACCCCCCATGGCCCAAGTAACAAAAACTGCTTATCTACAAAGTTGTTGTCGTCAGTTTTCTTTTCATCAAGTAAAAAGTGTCATTATAAAGGATAGCATGCTAAACAGTATTGTCAACTTTTTTCGACAGGGGTTGATTTTGAAGAGCTTTGATTTCTTCATCCTTTTGTTTGAATGTAAACAGGAATGAATCTAGCTAATAAAGAAAAAAGAATTTTTTTAGTGTAAATAAGTTAATTTTACTCAAGTAACCTAAAGTTTCATATTTCATACAAATAAATGTTTCATGCAATTCATATTTTTTGAAATATTCCCTAAAAACTTTGTTTTTTCTGATTTCTATTATCCATAAACTCTCACTGCATTAAATTTACAAGCATTTATTTTTGGTATTAGAAGACTTTTATGATAAATGGCAACATCTTAATAAAAGTTACATATTTGATAAAATTCGGTTTAAAAATTGGATTAGAGTCAATTCACGACAAAAATTGGTACGAAAAGCGGGGCATTTATTCTGAAGGTCGACATCGAACCAAAATTATTACGTTTAACAACCCCGATGGAAACTTGATGCGAAGGCAAATGTATAGAACTGTCAGCATTTTCGAAGTTCTTCGAATTAAAATGAATTCTTTTGTATTTATTTTTCATGAAGAAAACGTAGAATACGTGTAAATAATATCAAATAACAAACAAATAGCCAATTCATGCATTTCGGTATAAAAAAGCTGATTTTTAGTATTGAAGAAATTTAAAAATATGTAAATATCCGATTTTATTATTCAGTTCTTATTCCAAAACAGACGTTCGTCTGGTGATATCTAATTACATTTTCAAGGTAACCGGAAAACAATTGAAAGAGTGTATATGTTGATGAATAAATAAATAGTGATGGTGTTTCAGTTTATACAATTTCACAACAAAAATGGACAGGTAATATCAATCTGTTTAATTTCCATTAGGACAGAACCAATTTCCAACAGAACATTTATTCTCCTTCATGTGCTTCCTTTCTTCTTAACTCAGTAATTTATGATCAATTCAAGGATTCATAAAAATATGATATAAGTGTTAGTATAACTTCAAAACTGTTGAACGAATACAAGGTATACCTTATGACCATTTTGTTTTTGGTTTGAACCAGGACTTTCTTTTGTAAAAACACTTTCACTAGATAGACACTTCTATATTTTCTTATAGTTCTTCATTAAGAGAGTCAGATTATCATGATATAAAACTACTGTTTCAAAATAAAATTTCTCTTCAGCTAATTATTTTTGTATTTATCAAACGAGCAAATTTGTTTCAATACATTAAGGGAGGCTTTCAGAGAAGTTTGAAATTTTTGGCCATTTTTTGTATTCACATCTATTATAAACATCGCTATTTATACTGGAATATGTAACTGACTTTTTGCATACGTCCATGATTTGTAATTATTTCACCCAGTGAGCTTTCGTAGAAACTTTTCGATCGATCTATTCGGTTGTATTTTGCATCGTAAATACAACAAAATAATTAATATTCGTTTATTTTCACGAGTCTTCATCACAATAATTATATCTAATTTACACTCAATATGTATATTGCATTTTTTTCGATGCTTGTCTTATAAAATTCGGTAGCCGAATAACGTACTTTCCACAAATTCTTTATCAATGTCAGTGCCATTGACTTTCAATTTAACCGAAGCTACCAACTGTAGGAGGAAGAAACTGATTGATCCGTTTCTGACCAAATTCTCTTACAGTTGACTGATTTCTACTGCAGCTTCAATTAACGATGAACGAACACTTTCAATAAGGGAAGACAATTTAAAAAAAAACGAATTCTAATCGTGATTTTGAAAAAGCCACGATTAAAATTCTGTTTAGAAGTCCAGTCGACAAAATCTCCACACCTTCTTCAAAAGCGGGAAGTTTTTACGTCCTGGGGTTATCAAAGGGGACAAAGGACACACCATCTAAAAACAGAAAAGTTCAAAACGAGACATCTGGTCTTTTTAGGTTAACAAACCAACCATAAATTAAAGCTTTTGTTTTCCTAGTTTGAATATAATATTGATTCTGTTTTATAATCGTAGAATTAACAGGTTTCAAGTTCGTTATTATTAATTGAATTGCGAAAATACCAACAATTCCTTGCTTTTGTGTAAGACTTTCGATAGTTTATGAGGCAGGACATACTGAAATAGGTGATGAAATTTCATTTTAAAAATTTAAATTTGAAACAATTTCAAAAGTTTGAGAGTACAATATTGTTTCGGATACAATCCTTTCATCAGGTGGATGAAATCTGATTTCAAATCTACTAGTATTTGAGTCTCTTTTCTAAAATTTGTTATCAGTTTTGAAGGTGTTAGGAACTCTGTAAGAGTTGTATGAAGAAACAACATCAAATTTATCACACATAACTGTTCTTGAAGATTGTTTTCAGTGTTAAATGTGTTGAACTTTCCACTAATCGGTCATGAATTCATGTCTTTAAAGAATTTCGAATCCTGGAAAATTTGGTCCATTTCAGAATTGACATTGAATTTTTTGAAAAGTATATATTCACATGTTATTAACAAATCTTTCAGATCTTGACTGGAACATGAAAATCCAAAACGTCAATAACTGATCCAAAAAATGTAATCTTTATACACACTACCGAGTACATTGACATTTTAAATTAAATTAAACTCTTGGGTTAATGTTCCACGATTTATGCTGATTTTGATTCCATAGAGTTTTGCTTGCAGGAAATCTTCATATATTTTGTTGTTAGTTTTTTCTTCAGTCACTCCTTGTTGAACCAAATGTGGTTATTGCAAGGTTTAAAATTGATGAGAACTCTTCTGTAGTGAATAGCGAGATATGCATTGCTACCATTTTTAATGACTGAGATTGAATTCTCGCTTAATTGAATGACTGAGATTGAATTCTGTATATAAAAATATCGATATAATAATGTAGACAAATTTGAATATCTTGTTGATCAAATTCAAATAGCCATATCAAGCGTCAGTATCTTTCATAGTTCTGTTGTCAACATTGCATTTGCGATGGTATTTATCTAGAAGTTGATCGAGGGGTTGAGCTACGTCGACGATCGAGAAGAGAGCAATTTAAACAAACGCCACACTGGAATTCTTTTACGGAAAGCCGTTGTTTACACTTCTCTTAGGGTAAGTGAAAATCCGGTACGTCGACCATGTCCGAGTGTAAACACTCAACGAGACGTCGATAATTAGTAGACCGGTTGAAAATTACAGTCTCGATTTGGACAGCGTGTTATTTTAACCGTCACCGTTTTACAATTTTAACAGCAATTGAAACGTCGGAGATGTAGCTTGAGATAATTCCGATATATGGACTTGAGAGTTCCGATCGGGATAATCTGATATACATATTCATATTTTTCGTAATCTCGCAATATCGTAAATTGTTATCAGAGATGTCAGTCGTAAATCGATAAGTAAGGCTTTATCGATATATCGATATACATCAATATTTTCTTTTAGAATTCTGATCAACCATTGGAATTAATGTAGAAAGAAATATTCATTAGATATTCATTTAGATGATTACTGAAATGTGAAAAAATTACAAAGAGCTTCGCTCTTAACTAGTTAGGGGCCATTCATTCATTACGTAAGACTATTTTCGCTAGTATTTGACCCCTTCCCCACTATTATAAGAAAAAATTAGAATATGCCGACTCCCTCGTCCTGTTAAATATTTATTACGTAAGAATCTGAAAGAAAAAAACAATTTTTCTAAGTAACAATTTTTAGAAATGTTTATTTGTACTTACAAAGGTGCTAATAATTTTTCTTTTTTAATTGTAATAAACTTCAGTTTTAATCATTAATCTTAAAATCATACATCTGAAAATCATTACCTACATAATATTTTCCGTCCAGGGGCTCAAAACCCACTCAGAAAGTGGATCTGCCACTGGAATATCTCTAATAATAGGTGGTGCTTCTAGTTGGTTACACACGTCGTCGACGTCGTCGTCCAACCATTCCACATCAGCCCCCATGCGGCACAAAACTTCTTTGCCTCGCCTTGAATATATGGCTGAAGCTTTTTCTTTTTCCATCTTTAAAATACGGCCATGAAGTTTTTTGTGCCACTAAACAAATTCTTTCTATGAGCGCATCTTGTGCTGATGGACAGTAAAAATCGTAAGGGACGGTCTTGAAAAGGGCCTCAACTTCCATGTTTAATGATTGTCACACAAACAAAGATGCAGAGTGATTGGATGCTTTATCATCCTCTGGAGAAGGAAATATGAGCGAAGGATCACTTCTTAAAGGATATGGTGGAGAAAAATACCGCGGATCTCGGCACTCGCGCGGTTGCCGCGCTTTTTGAAACTATAATTTTACATTGCGGATTTGTGATCTTAAGTAAGAACTATCAAGACTCCCTCCCACCCCCTTGTAAGAAAAGATAAGACATGGCCGACCCCCTCCACCCCTAAATCGTCTTACGTAATAAATGAATGGCCCCTCACAAAATAATTTCTTGTTAGATAGTTTTGAAGCTCTACGTTTCGAGATATCTATCGAAAAATAACTGTCGCATAGAAAATATTTCATCTCAAGAGAACATAACTACCTCCCTATTGAAAGCTAGCATCAAAATTCCTCTTCACTGACTGGCCAATTCATTTCAATGTGTCGAGATGTTGCTAGATTTCGTACGTATTGACAAAGACAGTTATATTAGATAACCCTAAAGATAATAAGAGTTGTTTGAGTGTGAGTATCGAGTATGCCATCACTGAGATCCAAAGCTACCAACCTTCTTTCATTGCTGATATAAATGACCGGGAAATACACTAAAGTTAACATTGATTTGTTGATTTTAATCTAGAATTTCGGTACTTCATCGTCGAAAAATCGTACTACAGCTTCGTAAATTCCAAAACCACAAAGTTGAAATTATCCAAATTGTCAGGCGTTGTCATCAGTGCCATATTTAAAATTTTAAATAGTTTTTGAAGTATTTTCACTACCAGAGAAACAAGTCCAAGTATCCGAAAATGTTAACGTAACACGAAACACAATAAATAAAATATTGTAAGTATTGATATTTCGTTGAACTCTTTGTGAAACATGGTGAAATTTTGATAAATATTACTTTCTTTCGATTATTGGCTAACAACCCGAAACAATGGTCAAGAAATAATTTCCATATTTGTACATTGTGAAACCTTGTCATTTATGTTTTTGTTAAACATCGAAAATTCATCATGTTTCATCAAGAGATCAACGATCGATCAAAGATATCAACGACTGATCAATACAACCTTGCCAAATTTGTTCTTAATACTGGATGTAGCGGCAAATCTATAATATCAAAACGAATCACAAAATGTGTTGGAAAGCGTATAACTCAACCACGCTTGGACCTATTATGCCAATTCTCTCTTTAAACGTTCGTTGAAGTCCAAGGATGGTTTTGAACCATTTTAAATTCGAATCATTGCCGGGAAAACCTTTAAAACAACCCTTTTCTTTTTTCCATACAAACGTTCTCTAACTAAAATGTAGAGAAAATTTGAACTTTATTGCTATTCAGTAAAGTTCATATTAAATTACAAGCACTTTGTTGTGTAAGCAATGTAGGTTGAACGGCATGTTCAACTATAGAACGGATATGTTAATCACTTCAATACATCAAACATGTTAATATAGGAAATTTTTGATAATTCGACTGATTTGAAATAACAGGAAGGATTGCAGTCCCTTTGTGAGTAAGTCCTTGGCTCCACACGGGATAAATATTGAAAACAAGATAGTGTAGCTCAAATAGTAGAACATGTCCTTCCGGCTTTTTAAAAAATATTCAGAGAAAAACAAATGGGCGTACCAAGTTCGCCGGGTCAGCTAGTAGATCATAAAATTTCATCACAATTTCACAAATTGAATCAGCTGTGGCCATCAGTTATATTAGTTTTCTCTAATGAAGCCAAGGTTTGGTTAGACGCAATTTGAAAAGAATAGTATATCCTTTTTCACCTACTTTTGAAGAATTTTACAATTTATTAACACAGGTAGAGGCGTGTCTCAATTATGGACCCTTAATCGCTTTGAATTATGACGTTGGGGACATCCAGCCGCTCACTCCTGCACATTTTTTGATCAATTTTCTTTCCTATATTTTGCCCGAAAATTATCACTCAGATAGAAAAATAACTTTAGTTGACCGCTGTAGTGAAAACTCTCCAAGTAAGAAACAAATGTCAGACAAAACAACCTAGTCTTCAACAAAATGATTTACTTCTTATAACTGACGTAAATAGCCAGGGTTATTGAAGTTCTGAAGTATTGAAGAAGAGTGAAATTACGCACTTCTTCCACTGAACTGACTAGACCCCTCACCAAGCTTATCTTTTTATCTAAGGCAGATAGCAGTGCAGTTTGATTGATATCAGCTACAATTGATAGTAGTTTTTTTGTTGTTAATTCTGATTTGATTAACTTAAGTTATTTCTGAGCTTAATCTTGTAGAATTGTATTTTATTTTTTTACTGTAGTGATGTATGTCAATTTTTCTTATCAAAAAACTGAAGTGGGTGGAATTTTCGAGATTGTAAACTAGTCTATACGCAAAACAACATTCCCCTCATGCATTTAGTATTAAGCGAGGGTTGCAATTGTAACCACAGAGTGTGCGTCAATAAAATTAAGAGATAAATTCAATCAAGAAGCAATCATTTCCCCGTCCAAATTTACAGTCCATTACAATATAAATACATAATCGGAAATTGCGGAAAATATCCATACTATAAAAGTACGAACTCAAAATTAAACTTGTGTTTTCTACTATTATAATCTTAGATCTTTTCGTCTTTCCTCAAGGATCTCGTAGTTGTCGTAAATCTCTTTACGTCGTTGGTGACGAACGCCAATGGCGACTGCCCGTTTTCGTAACAGGCACCTGCGCCACTGTGACCATATGGCGGAATATAGAGAGAAGGCTCGGGTTGCAACTTCTCTGCGCCTTGAGGAGCAGACAACGGGTCCTATGGCATATTCAGTCGCGGAGTATCGGCACGCCAAACGCCGCAGTCTGCTCGAATCTGCGGGGTAACTTGGTCCATTTTATAGCGAAGGAATGCCGTCGCGGCGCGCGAAGTTTTGACGCGAGCGTCTACTTTTATTCCGGTCACTCACTTCGGCGCTAATCTAATTGTCACGGGTGTTATTCACGCGGGAGTATTGCGATCAGTGCGCGTTTGTTGGAATTGAGTTTCTAGATATATCAGGTGAATATTATTTGATTTTAATAGTGTTTGAGTAGAAACTTTAGATATTTTCGTAGTTTTCAATTTAATTAGGCAAGAATTGTATTACTTCATTTATTCGTTTGTGAAAATGTTATATGTTACACTGCTTTGATGAGGTTCCATGTAAAAAATGTGTTCCGTACATAAAGAAAGGAAAAAGAATATGCTGTCAATAGTTCATTTAGGTTATTGGGATTTTATCATAAAAATATAACATTATATTTGATGTTAACGCTGTATTACTTCATTTATTCGTTTGTAAAAATGTTATATGTTACACTGTTTTGATGAGGTTGCATGTAAAATATGTGTTTCTCACATAAAGGAAAAAGAATATTCGGTCAATTGTTCATTTAGGTTATTGGGATTTTATCATAATGATATAATATTATATTTGTTTTTAACGCTAACTTCGATTAAATCTACTGCGGCATTCCAAATGAGGGTAGCTCCATGGAATATATCTGAATTTGCTAGATATATTTAATATCAAATGTGGGTAGTTTGTAGAGGTTTTCGGACATATTGCATACTCCTGTTTTAATAAATTACCTTCAGATTTCGAGTTTCTTCATATGCCATAGTTTATATAGCTGAGACATCCAGATTGTTTCTAATTATAAAAGTTGACAAAAATAAAAAGGATTAATCTTATTATAAGGATTGTAATCAATTAAAACTAGAATAGGGTAATCGGAATTATTGAAATTGTATAACCTCAACTACATATAGTCTTGATAATTTTATTACTCGTTGTTGGTTCGATAGATATTTATCCGATATTTTTCTTTATATCGACAATGATAACATAAGTTTTGTTGGAACTACCTATAATCAAGAAAGAAATCTAATGTTGCTCAGGTATATTTTTCGATTTTACATTAGTTGTTAGCGCAAAAACAACAATTATCATCACTATCAATCCTCCTTAATTGTGATTCAAACTATTTTATATTTCTTCTGATTTTTTTCTTAGTTTTCCATGTATTATTGCAACATTTTGAAAATTACATGTTTATTCTCCTCTAGTGAAATCTTGACTCACTGGAGGAAAATAAGCAAACGTCAACAAAGCATTATCTATTCAGCTTATTCAATAGCGCATTATTACGTAAAAGATACGAAGATAACTGAAAATGCAACTCCGACAAAAATTTATTCGAAGGCCTTGAAGTTCGCATAAGCCCAGATAGAAAACGTGGATGTAATATAAATGAAATGAAAAACTGAACTGAATCATTAAATTTAATTGCCATCAGTTTGATCAATATATATGTTCCCTAGGTGAACGTAATATTGATATTCCTCTGCCTAATCAACTACGTTCACTATCGCACAACAAAATTACGTTTTAAGTGAATTTTTTAGGTGAACAGTGTGTTCATTAGAGAAGTTATACTCTAAAATTTTGGGGTACTATGTATTACGACTTATGGTTGCATAGATGAGAAATTGATATCATATGAGTGTTCTTATAATAGAAATGTCGGAATCAGAATGTCAGTCTCCTCACTCTTTGTTTGTTTATTGTCTTTTAGATAATGAACAATTTCGAAAATGGACTCTTACTAATGAAGTTACATACCTATATAAATGTAGATTGAATAAGCAACACCAATAAATGTTGTTGCTCGAAAATCAAATCGAAATATCGATCAGTAAAGTAATCCGTATTAGCAATACGAAAATAACGATAACTGAAAAGTATACATGACGAAGAACACATTTACTACACTTTGAAACATTCAAAGATTCGATAGAAGCTCTTACACAGTACGTAATATAAAATAGGTAGTACTTGGTATGGAGTACAAATTATTTTCAAAATAGGTACATAAGTCATAAAATATATCTGACAAACTACTCCGTTCACTTTGTCTCCACTAGGTGTCGGTATTATTTCTGTAAATGCACACACAAATCTTCTTTAGGTTCGTTAATTTTGTTAATTGAAGCAAAACCTATTGATTCCTTCTAAATTCAAATGGTGAACAAGAGAAATGAATGAATATTCAGCAATTTCTGAATGAGAAATTTGTTATGAATAATGAGAAGTTATGTTCTGAAGGAGATTGATTGACTCAACATCCGAAAAACGTATATTTTACGTGAGGCGTGTATCACATGTGATGTATCAATTTGCCTATAGGCTGTAGATCCTTCGGTCACGCCAGAGTATCTCACACTGTACTTATCCAGTAGGCCTGTCAATCCCATCGGGCTATTAATCGACCTACCGGATTTCGCAATTTGACTTCGAGTCACGTAGAAACCTTGCGATCTTATGCGAAGTTTTAGTGCCACAAAAATTCGGAGAATTGATTTCTCTATGAAAGGATTTGATATGTCAAGATAAAAGTAAATAATGTTCAAGTGTTGAATCATTTTTACTGGATTATATTTATCTGATGGTATATCCTCTCTACTATCTCTCTAAAAGTCTATGAAAGATCCAAATTATTTCAATAACATAGTAAGCCATGACTATCGAAAAACGAAAATATTTTTTATGGTGGTAATGGTATGAGCACAATTTGATTTTCATTAGTTTTGTCTGGAAATCTAAATCCGCAAAAAGATTCTTGTGGGATGTTACATTTACTGCACAAGGAGTTTGCTGGGCAAAAAAATATAGTTTCAACATATAGATTTCTTGAAGAATATTTCGTCCACTCGAATGTTTTGAAAACAATTATATTCGCAAAGAGTATAGCACCTTTTTGTAAGGATCAAACTTCTTAACCATGAAACAGTGGAAACCAGAAATGTATTGTAATTTATCCAAGATACTGTATCACCTTATTTTAATATATTCACACAAGATTTATTAACAATGTCATACTAACATAGCAGAATTGGACGCGGTGGAAATTAATTATGGCCAACAGGCTTACTACAACCCTTGGATTATTTAGTCATTTCGTAGGGAGTCTTGAAGTCTTTTGTATACATTAATTCAGTGAGCTTCAAAAGTTAGATAATTGAAATTTATACGGGCTACTAAAATAGAAACACCATACTCTGATTTAAGAACTATCATAGTAGTGCATAATTAAATGCCTTAATGCTAATATACAAGCAGAAAATTATTTACAATGACCGCAAATTTAATCCCAGCATATCACAGATTTGAACCTTCCATCTTAAAGACAAACTGGTTAGAGGAATAGGTTCAGCTGGCCTGATCAAGAACTCGAGCACTGCAATAACCCCAAATACTTGGGAGTAGAACACGAATAGAATACCCTTTTAGACAGCATTGCTGATAAACAAAAAATGTGCTAGGAATAGCATAATCAGTAAACTAACAGGACGCCATGAGAAGGCAAGCCAAATATACTACGTAAGTCTTGGTAAGTAAGGCTGTTCTCAGCCACAGAATATGCCGCACCTGTGTGAAAGAATTCAGCAAAAGTTAGACAGGTAAATGTCGCCATAATAAAAATAGCGTGCATTATATTAGGGTGTTCAAAAGTAACAGCAATAGCTAAATTATATCCAATCATAAAAATAGCAATCCTAAGAGAGATAGCTGCTGAAACTGATTCATCCAAGCACATAAGCAGACCCAAAACAACCACTATATGATTACCAAGAACGAGAATCCAGAGTAAGGTCTTGGACTGAATATCCAACAATTGGTGATCTAACAAACTAACCAATTCAAGAGGTCGACGACTTGGTCTATGCGAATGAAAACCATCATCAACTCTGCGTAGAAACGATGAAACTAGCAAAAAAGTCCACCGGTTTTCACCTATCTTCTGCTATGTGGACGACTCTTAAACGATTCAAAACTGATAGCAAGATTCAATGCAAATCCCCTGCTTTAGGGTTTCAGCGAAGAAGATGAGTGAGACTACGGAATGACCCAGAACTACCAAAACCTGATGTCGTGGGCAAACATGTACTTTGAAAGCACAGCGATCAGCCTTAAGCAAATGACAAAGCCTGCTTAAGATTGATTTAATATAATACTAAAAAGCCACAGAGAATAAAATATTCCCAAAATAGATGGCAGAATGATGCGTTGAATTTTTGCCAATTTCAATCGAAATCATTTCAAAATACAAACCAATGGACATATTGAGAACTTGTGGTTCTCAATATATCATTATGGAAAACAACATTTTCCAGTCTGGGCTTAGATTTTGTGTTTTCCCCAATAAATAAATGAATTCCAACTTTGAATTCAAATGATGTATTTCTGACTTGAAAATATGCAGAACGAAATTTGAATAGTCAATTGACATATAAAATGTCAATATGTCATTGAGCACCCATTTAGTTGGTGCAAAATTGTTTGTGGTTTTCATGGTGATTAGCACAATTATAGAACGAAGATAACATTTTATCTTTTTTCCTATTTTGAAATATATGCTTAACGCGCTCGAAATCTTATTGTATATTGTAAACGCGCGCTTTTCCATCGTGTAAACATTACATCAATGTCAAAACGAACTTGAGTTTTATCCCAAATGGAGCTTTTTAGTGGGTCGAAAGAATATCATGAAAAAAAGTGTGAGTATTAATGGCGAATAGATAATTTGAAAAAAGAGTTAACAGTTACCTTCAAAGTTAAGAGGATGTACACGTATTTTCAAAATCAAGAGAATGTACACGTATTTTCAAAATTATTCAATATTCATGAACTATTTGTCGACATAATGCACAGTAAGTCAAATTGGAAATAAATTTTCGTCACACAGAAAATAAACCTTGCATACTGTGTTTCTATCCTCTCGATCCAATATCAATAGTGTAAAATATATTATTTTTTCGGGTTAATGTTTCAATAATTTTATTAATTTTGCAGAAAATCGAGTCATATAAATAATTTATTATATATAATAAAATCATATAAGTAGTAAATTCATCAATTAAATGAAATGAATTAATACTTTACTTGAAAATTTAGTTAAAAATTATTGTATGAGTTTATCAAGATTATTATGCTAATACGATAAGATATACGAAATCATTTTTGAACATTAATCTGTCTTTTAGGCGGTTTCCGTGGCTTAGTCGGCTTAGTGACTCAGTAGAACTCGGGTTCGAGCCCCGCTGAAGGCATGGGTGTTTGGTTTGTTTATGATTTGAGTAGTTTAAATAATAATGAGCTATGCTGGTTAATTTACATTGATTACAAGCCCAATGGCCGTTCGGAACCGGCGTTAAACTGTAGGTCCACTGAATTACAAAAAAAGTCTATTGATAATTTGTGAGGTTACTTAATATGTAACTAATATTAATCAATATTAATTATTAAAATTAATTATAATAATATTGATTACCATTAGCCCTCCAATAGCCCTCTACTTAATATGTTCAATAAGAATATTCCAGTTAGCAGATCAAATTGATTACCTAGGTTTTAGTTAATTTACATTCAATTTTAATTTTCATATTCAAAAATTTTAACTTTCCTTTATTTGTTTTTAGAATTCTTAGTTGTATATTTGTATCTTTTCTATATTTAGTTGGAATACCTGACTTAAGAAATTGATTTTCTGTGTTCATCTCTAGGTATACGACCCTTTTGTTAAATATCAGTGTATTCTATGGTCCTCATTCCATTCCAGTTAGTCGTAGAACATACCTGGTATGTTCCGTGACTTAAATAAATAAGTATTGACTTTGTAAAATTACACATAGTATTAATCCAGCATTTGATAAAGAAGTAGTTCTTCGAAACGTCGTCATGCGTATTCATATTAAATTATGAGAAAATTCTAAATATTGTTTTATTAAAAAAATCTATCTTTCAAAGTTAGTACATTGAGTTGATATAAGTTGAGAAAACTACAAGCAGACTTTCTCAACAAGCACTCTACGTCTGAATATTTCATACCACTAAAGACATAGTATATACCTTTTATTCATCAGCATTATGATATCAAGTCTTAGGTATGTAGAAATCTAGTTTTGCGTAACTTACTTACCGGCTTATTTAAATTCTAGAATCAAGAGCCAGTTGTGTGGGTCGCTATCAAGGTTTGTACAAGGGTAAACTAGATTTCAAGTCATTCTAATAATAATTCACATTTTTTTCTCTTATTAAAATCCTTAGTCGCAACACTCAACTCAATTTGTCAGTCTGTGAAATACGTGAGTATTTATCTAATTGCCTGAAATTCTCATGTCTCTAATGACATTTTAACAATCTTTGTCCAATCAAAAATTGTTAGCAATTGGGTGTGTACAAAAATAAAAATATCAGAGGAGTCGTTATTCCCTTGGGAATTTGTTTCCTTCAAATCGAGTGTCTAGTTTTTGTTGGTGTATAACAGATTATCATTAATTGGACAGGCATGGCTATTTCACGAATTTCGTTGCTTGAATGTGTAATATCACATGATAATAAGCAACGACAACAATATTTATAATAATAATAATAATAAAATAATATAATTTTATTGAGAAACATTCCTTACATAGTAAAATTTCATTCATTTCAATTGATAAATAATTACAACTAAGAGAAATGCTCTCAAAAGAACCGAATTCAGTTTGGAGTCTGATCTTCCATTCAGCCCTTGAGCAAAATATTGGTTCAAACAAAAATCTTGGTTAAATTCATATTCACAATAATATACAATTTTGATTGAAAAGAAAAGAAAATAAAAATTTCCTCAGGGATATTAAACATTTGAGACAATTTCACATGGTGAAGAACATTAGTGTTAAAAAAATATACAAATATATGATACAAAAAATTGATTCAAACATTATTGCCTACATCCGAATCATCGAAGTACTCTGACACACTATAGTATGCCTTTGTTGAGAGCAGAGATTTAACTCTCCTCTTAAACAAATGAGCTTTCAGTACTTTCAAATTCGATGGTAAATGGTTGAAAATTTTAATGCTCTGACAATAGGGAGAGTGCTCAAATTTAGCTGTTTTATGCATAGGAATACCCCTGTTTCTTGTAGCTACATAAGTATATTTCTTGTAAAATACTCATAGATTACAAATGCTGGATTTTAATCAAAGTAAGAGCTACTTTCAAGATCGTATACCTAGAGATGAACACAGAAAATCAATTTATTAAGCCAGGTATTCCAACTAAATGTAGGAAAGATACAAATATTCAATTAAGATTTCTAACAACAAATAAAGGAAAGTTAAAATTTTTGAACATTGAAAAAAAAAAAATTAACTTTCCCTTTATTTGTTCTTAGAAATCTTAGTTGTATATTTGTATCTTTCCTACATTTAGTTGGAGTACCTGACTTAAGAAATTGATTTTCTGTGTTCATCTCTAGGTATACGATCCTTTTGTTAAATATCATTGTATTCTATGGTCCTCATTCCAAGTTAGTCATAGAACATACCTGGTAGGTTCTGTGAAAATAGCTATAAGTATTGACTCTGTAAAATTACACATAGTATATTAATCCTGCATTTGATAAAGAAGTAGTACTTCGAAACGTCGTCATGCGTATAAATATTAAATTATGAGAAAATTCTAAATATTATTTTATTATGGCTATTTATTTTGTCCAAGTATCGGCCTCATCAATTATCAACAACAATATTTGTTTGATCAATTGACGGCAATGATTACAAGTATGTGTGGAAAACACTTGATAATACATGAAGAACCCGAAAGTAAATATGATTGTTTTTAATGTTATTCAAATAAGTGTTTCACTTATGGATTACATTGTTGAACAATGTTCAAATATACGAAAAAAGTAAACAATATTACAGCATAAATCATGAGATTATTATCAACAATATGATTCAATTATTGAATTATCCTCTAGTCGCTCATATACTCTGCATAAATACAGATAATTTATACAAATATACAATTTCAAATCATCAAAATATTTCAATGAAATCGAGAGTAAATCGAGTAAAAACACTCGAAAACGAGTATTGAGTTGAAGTAACAAGAAGAATTATTATTATTGTTTGATGAAATTGAAATGCAGAAATTATATAAAAATTAAAATAATAATTAAACAAGTGGATACATTAAATGATTCGATTGGTATTGAGAGATATGTTTCAATTTTTCGATTATTTCATTTCAGTCTGTGGGATGACTTGGTATTTTTCTTTGATTTTTATATCTTGGTCTACATTTATTGATTCATTTGATTAGTGATTAATTTTTCAAAAATCACAGAAAAAAAACCTGAAAAAGTCTGGAGATGAAGAAATTTTGGAAACCTGAGTGGACCATATGTATATTTTTTGTAGTTGAATGATTGTTAACTATACAAACCATTCTCACTAAGAGGTACTATCGACCTAAGAGGTATTATTAACCAAAAATCAGAGATTACAAACAAAAAATATTTAACATTGTCAGATAGTCGTTCTCTCCTATCATTGAAATCTATTAATTTAGACACATCTCTATCATATATACAAGGGCAGATTCATACATACATTTGAATACTGAGAAACAGGAGGGTTGATATTCGTTTTTTGTGGGTAAAGGCACATAGTGGAATCGGTTATAATGAAATGGTGGATGAAGCCGCTAAAGTAGCATCGGCGAATTCACCTGAACCGTATTAATGTACTTGGTCAGATATATATATATATATATATATATATTCGATTTAAAGATGAAAACTTGAAGAAGTGGAGGTCAGAATATGAAGGAAGTACAGTTGGTTCGATGTATAAGGCTATCCATCCTGTTCCTCCCACTAAGATCTGGTATAAGGATATATGTAATCACAAAGAATTTGTTAGAGTTATTTCTCGTTTGAAAAGCGGACACAGTCTATGTCCCCAATATTTGTATAGGGTAGGAAAGTCAGATAATCCATTATGTAGTTGTGGTGAATTGGGCACCTCAGAACATTTGATCTTGTCCTGCAATAATTTTCGGAACAAAATAAGCATTTTGCTCATGAAATTGAACAGAATCGTTAGATTTAGTCAACCTTTTAATTTGTGTTTTCTTTTGTCACTGAACAATATAGATGTTTTTAAATTGATTTATGATCATATTAAAAGTATAGGATTGAAATGTTAATAATGCTATTAATATTATAAAATGTTAATGCTATTACTAATGGTTACCCATTAGCTTTTATTCTACCCTATGTTTTTATCCCTAATGTGGTTTCCTATCCAATCCGTGGCTTATTTTCTGTTTTGAGTATGAAGATGAAAATCGCCTTGATGAGCCCCTTGGCGTATTGTGTCCTTGTTATGTCCCCATTCAGGTTTTTGTTCTTAGTTTATATTAAAAATAGTTTATATTAAAATATCCTGTTGGCCAATGACCTATAGTCAAAGCCATTTTACTTTTTGAAAAAAAAAGGTACTGTCGGCTAGAAGGTACTGACAGTTCAATTGTTCGCTTACAATTCAAATTTTATAAAAACATTTGGCATTTTGAACTATTCAATTAACAGAATAAACTCTTTCATCCAGGTTCTGGTAATTAGTTTAAAAACGGAATACACTAATCTCGAATCACCAAGTCTTTCAAACTTGTTATTCTTCAAAGGTCTTTATCTAATGAAAAATTCAGAACACATACCCACTAGTACCTACTTATATCCAATCCTGTTCCATTAGTTCAAGAGGAGCACCTGATGATTTATCTTATTTAACTTGTCCGATTGTCACGAGTTCCGTTCTAAGTTATTACCGAGAAAGAGATATAAAGCATCACAACACTCAATTATGCAAATGTTGCTGTTTTGCCGGCAGTGATAGTTGTACTGAAATAAAAATGACGCAATTCCATTTAATATTTGCCAGGGAACATATTAATATGGAATTCGTTAGAGTGACTATAAAGGACTATAAATTCCTGCGGCTGAAATAATATGAGAGAAGTCCGCGCTTTATATATGCCGTAAAAGCTGAATTTGAATAAGCCAAACTGGATATTATTTCTTGTTTTATGGCCACATTTTTGGCTATCACGTTATTTTTGAGATTCATTTCAGGAGATATATTCAAGAGAATGTCTCTTGAATGGATAGGACATGTATTAGAAATTCCTGTATAAAACCTACTTAATTTTTTTCGCTTAGTTCTAACATTTGATCATTCGATTCTGGAATTGTCGACGTCTATTTGCTTAGCTCTGACATACGCTTGAGTTGAGTCAGGTTGAAATTTTGATTGGATGAGATATCGATATGGCATCAGAAAAGATTTGTAGTTTTCAAAACTTTTCAGTGTCTAAATTTTCAGTTACCCTTCCGTTAAAGGGCCATCAACTAATTCCAATCAAACAAAATGTAGTTATTCTACTACTGATTTGCTTATTTGACAGTAGTCTTGATACAGTGAAACTATTTTTTAACGTATAATTGAAAACATTTGGTTAAATTCCACGAACTTTTTAATATACTCCACATATATGTCCGGATATTTTTCCATTATTTAAACTTCAATATGATACTTGCTGCATCAAACACTTGGTGATGCGTTAGTTGCTCGAAACATTTTTCGAGATTATTGAAGAATTGTTCAATTTTTAGCCAATTATACTATACATTTCAAATGTTTTTCTGAGAGCTGTATAGTAAAAATTAACATTTTGAAGGTATTTTCATATTCTTTTAGAAAAATATAGCACAGTAAATGTGATTTTTACAATATGGGTCTGTTTTCTTATATCAAAATGCAAACGTAATTCTATATCTGAGATCCTGTCTATAGTTGATAAAAGTGATTACATTTTTCTTCGTTTAGTTATAGTGACTTTAACTTCTAGTGTCATTTCATCACTAGTTACATATTACCTCATTTTCTAAGCACTAGATCCCACACTCAAAAACAAGAAATGACAACAATAAAATATGCATAATAAGTAAATATAAAAAATAATTACAAATAAACAATCTTATGAACAAATAGATAAATAAATGAACGAATAAATAAATAACAAATGTGTAGGAAAAATCTTTCTCAGTACAATCACACCTTTGATAAAAGATCGATTTCTTTGAGAAATGTTAAGGCACCAGTTATGGCCCCTGGATCTTCAAAATTGTTCACCAATGACCTCTGCACAACAAAATAATAAATAGATCTACAAATTTATAAGACTGTTATCTTTTCTTCATACATGTGTTCCAAGATGTCCTCGAAGAACAACTTCAAATATTTTTGGAATCAAAATTTATTTTAATAATTGATGAGGCCGATACTTGATGTAAATCGATAAACAAACTTTTACACGTATATTAAAAATAATACTGCATGACGTATTTATTCAACATATATGTTAACTTTATTAAATTTAAGATTTTATGAAGGAAGTAAATTGGAGAAAAATTAGTGAAATGGTGAGGGTTGCTAGATTGAACTCTCGTTACCTTAAGATATCAAATGTATCTACCAGCAAAATATCAATCTGTTCGACCTAAATAGGAAAAACTAAATCTAAAAACAATACCTACTTTAAAATTTAAGTCTAAAATCTATATATATAAATATATATATATATATATATATATATATATTATATATTCAGATTTTATATTTTTGTTTCAATTTATAGCTACTGGTTCTCTCATACATATCGTTATAATTCAGCTACGATTTTTTTTTTACCAGCAAAATATCAATCTTTTTGACCTACATAGAAGAAACTACATCCGGAAACAATTAACTTATAATCGTCTATAAGCTATTTCTTTATTCAGGTTTGATATTTTAGTTTCAATTTATAACTAGCTGCTGGTTCTCTTAAACATATCATTATCATTTAGCCACAAAATTTTTATATATTGTGAATGATAACGGAAAGTTCCAGTATATGGAAAAAACCCTAAAGTTATATCCAAATTATCATTATATTGTACGTGAAAATCTCAGAGTGAACATCTTTTGTGGCCAAATCGATTCTGAATCTTTGTGAATACTGATACATATAAAGGAGTCTCATCATAAATGCCACATTGTAGAAAGGTTACTCTAAAAACTTGCTTCCAAAACGTCTAAAACAACAAAAAGCTTTTAGAGATTTATTGTCGGTTCAACTGAAATTTCAACCCAAATTGACATATGCCCAATACCAATACTTCAATTCTTATTTCTGAAACTTTTCCTTCATTGATCTAGTTGATATCAGGAATGAACATTTTGAAATGATATTAATATTCCTTCAAGTAAAAATTCTTCAATGAATAGGCTTTGAAAAGTAATTTTGTTTTCGAGATAACGGCATTTTCGTGGGAATGTTTGAAAATACTTAGCTAATACGTGATAAACCTTTAATTGGAATGGTTCTCCAAGAACCAATACATCGGTTTTTTCGTGACTATAACCTTGAAAAATAAACTGTACTTATATACATACTTACCTATACTATATTCCAAAATATGGGTTTTGGATCTGTTAACGTCCTGAAATCAGTAATAACAGTCCTCAATCCATAAATGCTGACAAGTCTGATTGAAAATCTACCATTATATCTGATCACGATTCCAATTGACACTTAACAATCATAAATCCCCCTCAACTCAATGAAAGATATAATGGTAACGGCTTTATGAAATCTTCAATCAGATTCAACGATTTCGTCGAGACTTATTGTCGCCGCATAAATAAATATGCGACATTTATAACAGTCCACGTGGAAATAAAAACTCGTATTTGTTATCCTTTCTGTTGCTATATTTCCACGTGCATAATTTAGAAATACCTCAGACATATATATCCAGTGATCTATTTCGAAATCGTCTAATTAGCAAAAACTGGCTCAGTCGTCGATTTTTAGACAAAATAAAAACAGGAAATTCTTGGTCGAATAAAAAATATGTGACAGGTATCGGGTTTCAATTATACAGATTGTCAATGCGAAAAGGATTCATAATAAATTTCGTCGAAATTCACCTATTAATCCTAAAATACATGTATAAATACATAACATCAATAACTGGTGTAGCCAATAAAATTATTATCGAAAATGAAACACTTATAATTTTTCAGCATGTAACACAAAATAAAAACTTTTGATCTTGTGCTTGATTGAAATCAGTGATGTATTTACAAGCAGAATGAGTAAACTTGGGCATAGGACGGCAGATTTTAGGGGGCGGTAAATTTGGCTTGAAAATTGTGTCTCACAGAATTTAAAAAAACATTTTAATACTTCATTACTATACAGTACACTACACATTCTAACATCTGTAGGTATATGAAGAATTAATGAACCATCTGTAAAATATTAATTTTTAGTTAAAAATAATACACTAAACATTCTATTATATAGAACATTCAGATATATAAAGAATTAGTAAACCTTCTGTAAAATATACTTTTTAGTTAACAGAACACTAAACATTCTAACATCTGTAGGTATATGAAGAATTAGTAAAACTTCTGCAAAAAATACTTTTTAGTTAGAGTACACTAGACATTCTAACATATGAAGAATTAGTATACCCTCTCTAAAATATACTTTTTAGTTGGAATATTTCATACAATATATTTGGAAATCTAGCCAAAATGTATTTTTTGTGTATCTCCAATAGATCGTAGATCTATGAAATAATCTAAAAACTGACACCACAAAATCATAGATCGAAAACATTTTCTCACAAGGAGAAAAAATTAAGTTAATTAAATTGTAATATTTTTAACAGAATAAATGAAATTGATATAATTGCGAAGTAAGGTATGGAATTTCAAATGTCAGTTGAGGGTTGCAAAAATTGAACAATTTGGAAATCGGAAAGTTTCCCTGGAAAATAGTATTATTAGTGTCTCATATAACATTTAATCTCTATTAATTCAATTAATTACGTGTAATCAATAAAAGGGAGATTCAATGAAATGTCATTTCTCTGATTTGAACTGAGTGTTCAAATCAGAGTTCATAAATCTAACAAATTTGAAAATTGAAAGCTCGTATATAAATTATGTCTATCATGTTAAATAATGCTCCTGCACTTTCTTATTAAGTTTCTTATTTTCACTTTATAAATGCTACAGCATTTCTAAAAAAAAAACCTTCCATGTTAGACCAGTCAGTGTTCATTTCATTTAAATACTTAATAATCAATATATAAAAATTGAAATTGATTGTTCGTAGTTTTACTTCAATATAACTCAAAAGTGTTATGTATATACTCTATTCATTTCCAAAAGGTTTAGGTCGAAGCAGACATAAGGGCTGGAATACTATGAGTATAGCTTTCTATCGTCAGAATGAATCGTCGTCAAAATGTCATATGTGTGTCTTTGTTACATTTATGAACATTTATACCAGTATAGACCATATTTTTTTATTCTTAGAAGTTAACAGGTGTTTCTATCAAATATATTGAATTGAAATTATTACTGAAATTGAAGTTTTCATTTTGTTATGTGAAAGTTACAGACAAAATTAAGGAAAGTTAAGGGACACCACGTACGATTGTTTATTAAGTGGCCTCTAAGAAATTAACTGAATGCAGTTTTTTGTAGAACCCACTTTACTAGTTTCCGCTAAAATGTGATTTATACATTTCACACGTCTCCAAGCTACTTAACTTATTGTCAAGAGTTTTTACAACGTGATAAGATGCACATCTGCGGACAGAAATTCTAGATAACATATGTGCCGTACCTTTAGCAGATGTACAGGGTTCGAATCAGAGGAGAGGTATGGAGGTTCTCGTTTGTCTGTAAGTTTAGTATTTGGAAAATTGACAAATCTCATAAGTAAAGAGTTCATAAACGTGAATAATCGAGTCAATTTATGCAGTTGAATAGAAATATTCTGTAATCAAATAGAACAGAACTTCACCACATTTTTTAGTAGTGACAAGGTCTATCCCTGTGATTGAAAATTATTGGAATCATTCTTAAATACGTTTATTGAAACCAAAATTATTGAAAAACATATTTTCCCAATGATTTATATGGTTTCTGACAATTTTGCAGAAAAGACGGTTCACAAAGGCGATAATAATATAATTTTCATCAAATACAGGGGCTATATGACGAGAGAAATTGTTCACCAGCCAAATATTAGCCGACTATGCCCCTCAGAGTGATCATTTTCAAGAAAAGTCATATTTGAAGTGAAACATGACTAATTTCCTTTGAATAATGCCTTTTGAAAACTGATGATATGAGTAATGAACAAGGAAGTTAACATTTATAAGCTTTCTTCAATATAATTGTGATTTTTTCTGTCTATTTTTCTTCCTTATTGGCTTCGATACAAGTATATAATTGGAAAAATTAATTCAATCAAAAAAGGGGAATATATCTGAAATGTATAAAAAAAATCTATTATAAATACAGATTTCAATTTCGCTAATTTCCTATTTTGAAAGTTTTTCTACGTAGGGAATCATTTTCTTCGATCAACTCCATTTTCGAGATCTTATCGAGCAATACGAACTGATTTAAATTGTCCAGTGAATATTAATCCAGTTCACTTATCCGAAGCAACTATATCTATAGTTATATATAGTTAACCATCAACTACATCATCAAACAAAACAAGAAACTAGATTTTAGTACGGAGTAAATCGTTATTTCAGGAATCAGATTCATTTCTTTACGAATCATATGCCAAGAAAATACCACTAATTCGTATCACGTTCGTATAAATCGAAATTCTTCTGCTTCGGTTGACAGGTGCACTGTGAATAAAAAGCACTTTTTGAGTTCGACATGCATTGTTGGAATCCTTTACTTGGTCCTAGATTATATCTTTGCAAATTGACATCAGTTAAAGCTTCTCAAACATTAAAAGGTGCGGTTTTGACGAGGGTGATCACAAGTCTGAATAAATTAAGGCATTAATAATTGTAGCAATAACATGCATAGAGATTTTCAAATCAGAAGAGTACGTATAATAATAATAATAATGATAATTTCTTTATTTTCAACAGGTAAAGAGTACGTATAATAATAATAATAATAATAATGATAATTAATTTATTTTCAACAGGTATGACACCCAATTACAGAAAATAATAACAATGTTGAACACATAACTAAATAATTCAAATGAAAAAGATATAACAAAGAGCTCAATCTAATCTAAAAATACTCAAATACCTAGTAACTAATAATTAAATATTAGCATTTAATGAAATATTACAAAGAACTCAATCTGAATCAATTCATTTTAGTCAATTCCCTTTGTTCACATAACTCCTAATAATAAATTCTATGGAGTCAAAGTGAATGTCACAATTATTGGCATATCTATTTAATGTAGACTCCATAAACCAAAATTGTATTAGGGAGTTACTCCTCGAAGTATCTAGGTGGAATAATTCTGTATTACTAGAATTTAGCCTAGGAACACGAAATTTCAAAGCGGACAAAGAGGACAATCAATACTATTGTACACTAATTTGTACAAAAATTTCAGTAATAAAGTTTCTTCTCTTGGCAAGTAAACTCTATTGAAACGTTTTTTGTATTCTTCCAATTTAATTTTGTTATTTGTAATTCTGTATTCTGACAATGTTTCATATAATATTCACGAAAATTGAGTAATTTATGACATGAATAAAAATCAAATTGTTTGTTTTCCATATTTTCTAATTTAATCTGTGATCTCGTATTTTTCGTTGAGTTGTGGTTCACGAAATTCTCTTTCTAATATGTCCGTTATTTTTTGTTCCTTCTATCATTGATGCAATTTTTATATATTTCCTCTTTCGATATAATATTATCTTATCACACTTCATATTTTATCAATCATCATAGTTTTGGTAACACTTCATAATTTTCATCGGCAATCCCACTATTTAATGAGATCGTTACCCCCAATATTTGAAAACTGAACTTTTGCTATATTACTTTTACTGAATACGTAAAAAATATATTACTATAGATGACGCATTTGTTAAAAATATACATGATTTTCAGAATTGAAATGGAAATCTTTAAAATTCTGTAACCTCAACAGGAATCTATTTATTTATTCATTTAAATATAAACTTAAATTCAAACACTTGAACTTATGATTTACACTTTATTGACTACATAGCATGACGCGTTTCGTCGTTACAAACGACTTCTTCTGATGCTTACAGAATAAGTCGTTTGTAACGACGAAACGCGTCATGCTATGTAGTCAATAAAGTGTAAATCATAAGTTCAAGTGCCTGAATTTAGGTTCATATTCAATTATAATGGATTTAAATCAAGTGAGCGCCAACACTATTAAACATTTATTCATTTAATCATTTATGCGAAAACTCAATAACTTAAGCCAATTACTGTTTGAAAAAAATAGAATAAAACTCACAACTTATGCTAAATTAAACTAGAAACAGAACTAAAATCCCAAATATGATGTGAGGTTTTATTGTGACAATTACATATGAACGAGGTTACCGTGTGGGCCAACTAAAAAGAAATACAAAAATAAAGTAAAATAAAAGAAATTCTCTCTCAAAAACGTGGCTAGCTCTTATACTAAAAGCTTACCCAAAAACGAAACGAAAATCTCATATCTGAAAACTTATATCTAGACATATTCAAATACGCAACAACAAATATGTAGAACACATCATGGAAAGGCTCAAAGTCAGCACAAATGTGATGAAATGGTTAGAAGACTAGAATATTAGTTATAGACTAAATATAAAGTTATAGTTATTAGACTAAATATTAGACCAGAAGTGGATAAAAAACTTCACTTCGCAAAGATAATATCAGAACCCGAAAATTCATAAGGGAAAGAACAATCAACAAATACAAATCAACTTTTACAGTAATATAATTCCCAAATATTTTCTAATTGTTCGCAGTAATGAATATGGAATTCGGCAGTAAGTAACCAATATGATATTTTTCTCTTTGTTTAGAATATATTTCTGTAAAGTTATAGTTATTAGACTAAATATTAGACCAGAGGTGGATAAAAACTTTACTTCGCAAAGATAATATCAGAACCCGGAAATTCATAAGGGAAAGAACAATCAACAAATACAAATCAACTTTTACAGTAATATAATTCCCAAATATTTTCTAAGTGTTCGCAGTAATGAATATGGAATTTGGCCGTAAGTAACCAATATGATATTTTTCTCTTTGTTTAGAATATATTTCTGTATACTATATGTTACTTCATGAAATAATTAAAATTGGGAATCTATATATACTGTAGTGAATGAACGACAATACGATGTACGTTAAAACTCGAAACACCCCGTACAATACCTAGTCCAACAGACGCCACTACTGCCTTTATTTCGGTCTCTCTCAAGTGGTTTCTGTTTTAGAGTTTAGGTCAAGCGAAGTGATCGGTCTGGAAGGCGCTCTCTACAAGGTCAGTCTCATCTCACAGGGATTTGCATACGAGCGTAACAGACGTTATAGAATATCTGTGAGAATGGGACTTTACCTGCAAGGTTTCAAGTTTTTCAACATTTTAGATCTAATTTAAATCAACTGCGTTGCACGCTATATTAAATGATGGACTGGGTTCTCGAATATTTTGGACTTAAGGGGTGCAAAAAAATACATTGAAGTTTTTCTCGAAATCATCTCTTTTCCGGCGCATCCATCAAATAAGTGGATCAATGTATGGATTGTTTGATTGATTGATCTTTATAAGCCTTCTCGGCTATTTTTAAAAACATTAAATATTTCTTACATTATAGAAACCGTTTTTATAACATTAAAATATATATATATATATATATATATATATATATATATATATATATATATATATATATATATATATATATATATATATAATAATTGTATATATTTTTTATATTGAAATTACATTTCAGAACATCCCAGTCGAGTTCAAAACTTCGATCCAATTTTCACTATAAAAAATATTAATACAATCGATCCATCGATGTATATCGAGCAAACCTGCTCTGAACTCCTACATTTAATTGAAAAATTCCCATATCACAATTGAACTGAAAATTCATCGACTGACACTCCTAAAGGCATTTTCAGTTGAAAAATATGTGGCATGAAAAATTTCCTTTGATACTGACTCTAAACAAATAAGTTTATCAGTATAAAATCCCATAAAAATATGTCAATTGTTTAAATAGTGTTTTCTCTCTTATGGTGACAGAATAAGAACTTCAATTTGTGTATTTTGTTCAAATAACCTCGTATGTGAGTACCAGAGTGGCCCAAACACCCTCACACCTGCTTGTTTACTACATGAGGTGACGTGAGGCTTCGACCTTGACCATCATTTACATTCTGACCGGTTTTACCTCGCCTGCAATTCAGTTGTGAGCCTACCGGTGCGACGGTTGGTGGTTTCAATTTTGATACGTGCTGTATTATCTTGTCAAAGATAGATATCAGTTCGAGAAAGCGTTCCAAAATTATCTCGCTTAATGAACACACATCAAATGACTGTAAGAGATATAGCTGAAGCTGTTGCTGGGGGAAAATACAGCATTTCGAGAATTTTAAAAACATTTGAGGAAAGTGGCTCATCGTCTCCAAAAAGAAAAGAAAACTTTGGCCGCAAACGCAAAACTACTCTAAGAACAAATTGTTGATAAGAAATAGCAAAATTAATCCGAGAAAGACAAGCACTGATCTTCGAAGGGATTTGATGGTTTCTGGTGTGGAAGTGAGCACCTCATCTGTGCGAAAACAACTGCTGGACGTTGTCCCTAAGGCAAGAAGACCAAGAAAAAGCAACTGGTTACCCAGAAAATGAAGAAGAAACCTTTGGCATGGACCAAAATTTACCGTGCGTGGACTGTGGACGACTGGAAGAAGGTGGTTTTGAGTGATGAACACATTTGCTTGTTCAAGGGTACAAATCAAGTGTTATTAGATGAAGTGATGGGGAAACTTTGCGGTCTGATCACATTCAGCAAACAGTAAAACATCCTTCGAAACAAATGTTTTGGGGTTTTTTCGCAACCAATGGCACTGGACGATTAGCTCCAGGGATAACAGGGACGATGAATTCAGTGAAATATATGGAAATATTGTGCACCAGGATTGTCCCATTCATGGAAACGTTTGATGAAACATTTCAGCACGACCTGGCTCCCTGCCACAATTCCAAACAAGTGCAGGCCTTTATGTGTGAAGAATTAAATTGAAGTACTCGATTGGCCGGGGAATTCACACGATCTCAATCCCATTGAGAATTTATGGAATATTTCAAAGAAACGGCCGGCAAAAATGGATTGCACTACAAAAGAAAAAATGATTATAAGTGCAATTCAGGTGTGGTTTCATGATGACGAATTCACGATGATGAAGAAAATCTGCGCTACGCTAGTGAAATCGATGCCTAGGTTCAAAAAGTTATTTCTACGAATGGAGGACATACTTCATATTAATATGAAGAATTTAGGCTATTTTATATGTATTTACTTCATTAAAAAGTAAGATTTTACGAAAACATTGTTTTTTATCTTTGTCCCAATTAATTCGAACAGCATGGTACTCCCTGAACTCACTCTTCGTACTAAAGAATGAGATTTAGTTTGAAAGAACCTGAACTCTGCTCAAATGTATTTGATGTGTTTTTAATGAATATTATCATTATCGGTAGTAACCGAATACTCCATCCATAAATAAAACTCGGCATACTAAAACATTGAGAAGGCAATGGAATAACTTATATATATTTTCAAAAGGTGTTTAATTGAAAGGAGAACTGAACATTGGAGAAAAACTAGTTCCGTAGTTTTTTCTTAAACGACCGAATACTCTCAACAACTGAATGTAAAGTTCCAGAATGAATCCTTCTGGTTGTTGGAAATGATAGAATCAATCGCAATTCATCTAGACATGAAGTGCATATTCTAGTGCATAATAAATCAACTAAAAAAACTTCAAAAGTAAACGTAATATTATCGTCTACAGAAGTTAGTTGTCAGAAAGTTTTTCTTCAAGCACATTGCTGAAAACAATGGACGAAAGAGACATATTTGTCGTTATGTAACACTTTTGCTTTATATAACCTTACATGAAATTGTAGCTGCTACAATGCGAATTTAAATGCAAATGTTGGTTTTATGTTGGGCGGTGGTCGCAATTTTATTGTATACACTGGCTACCTCAAATGCGCCAGATAAAACTGTGTGCTATATGAATCAAGACATGAACGTGACGTACATATAAAGCCAACATTACATAAAATGAAACTTTATGGTATAAAAATCATGATTTTCTACATATTCATATTTTTAATCTTCAAATATTAAATTTGCAAACTTTTGTTGGCCATGAACGAATTTAAGTAATGCCGAGATGAATTTGGAACGCAATTTATTGTGTTAATTTCTATGAAACGGTTACATTTACAAGTGTTAATCAGACTACGAATTCTGCAGGAGTTTATTTACCGAATTATTCTCCAAAGTTTTTTTTCTATAATTTTCTGCATCTTGGTTTGTAACGCTATTTGTTCTGTTAAGTTCTACTAAAAATAGAAACAGCATATACTCAACATAAATATGAAAACAATATGAGTTCAAGAAAATTGATGGTATATTTCTGAATAATATTTTCTGAACGAATGAAATTTTCTGAATGTTGATCAATTCCATCCTACTTCTCATTTCACTTTATGAATTCTTCGAATGTAAATTTATGCAATTCTAATTGAAGGTTATTTTATTTTCGTGACATGTTTCGATGACGTAATTAAGAAAACTTTGCAATTGTCTCCGCAATGTAAAGCTGTCATGGCTAAATTATTCAATCTTGATACAGCCTTGTCCCACACATTATGGAAATTTTGCTATATTCATACAATATATATATATATATATATATATATATATATATATATATATATATATATATATATATATATATCATCATCATCATCATCATCATCAACCTCTGTACGTCCACTGCAGAACGAAGGCCTCCAACTGTCTTTGCCAAGATTCCCTGTCGGCAGTCTCTCTCTTTCAGGAATCTCCCAGCCAATCCACAAGCTCCTTATCCCATCGATCGTGAGGGCGCTTTCTTGGTCTTACCCTGTCTCTGGGCTCCCAATCATCAACCACCAACGACCAACGCTCATCTCTTGTTCGGGCTAGATGGCCTGCCTATTTCCACTGTCCTTTTTACACACTCCAACGACATCCTCCACCTTTGTTTGACCTCTTATCCAGGTGAAGCGTATTCTATCTCGTACGGTTCGGTCCATCATGTATCTCTCTGGGTTGTTCGAAGCTTCTGGATGTGAGCAGATTTCAGGGTCCAAGTTTCGCTGCCGTAGGTCATCGCTGGTAGTACGCATTGGTCAAACACTTTGCTCTTTAAGGATAGTGGCATATCTGATTTGAAGATATGTTTCAGTCGGCCAACCGTATCCCAAACTGTTCTGGTTTTTTGCATGATTTCCGTTGCAATATCCCTATTTTCCGTGATAATTTGTCCCAGATATGTGTATTTCTAATGAGGAGCCGTCCACCTCCATTTGCTCTCTGGTGCAGAACGGGTTCAGCTTCATCTTTGTTTTTGCGGTGTTTATTTCCAGACCTATTTCCTTGCTCGAGATGTTCCGTTCAGTGATGCGCTCTTGAAGATCGGTAGCATCGTGGGAGAACAAGGACTATATCGTCAGTGAACCTTAAGTGGCTAAGGTAACGGCCATTTATCTTGATTCCTTTCTCGCTCCATTCCAGCTTCTGGAAAATACACTCCAAAGCAGATGAGAAAAGTTTTGAGGAAAACGGGTCTCCCTGTCTAACGCCTCTCATTATTGGCAATTTTTCCTAGTATTCGTCTATTTTGATGGTTGCTGTGGCATGTTCGTATGTATTCTGGATCAGCTCGGTATAGCAAAATGATATTCCTATACTCAGTAATGAGGTTGCAGCTAGAGTTCTAAGCAGGTCAAATGCCTTCTTATAGTCAATAAATGCCATATACAGAGGAATTGCAATTCGTTGCATCTTGATATCACTTCGCGGATGATGAAAATGATCCATCGTGAACCCTGCCTGTTCTATTGGCTGGTATAAGTCCAGTTGTCCTGATAAGCGGTTAGTAATTATCTTCAATAAGATCTTATATGTTATGTGGGGAGTAAACTTATCGGTCTGTAGTTCCTCAGGCCCTCTGCATCCCCTTTCTTATAGATCAAAATCATGGACGCGTTGTTTCCACGAGTTGGGAATGTTTCTATACTTAAAAATTATTATCAAAATTTAGCGTAAGTATATATAATTTATACTTAAAAACTTTCATATACTTCAATACGTTTTTTCTTATTCACTAACTTGTATCCCATTTGATTGCATTAATATAATTTGTTATTTTTTGCCTGTATTTGGATGTATATCTGTTTGGAATAAATTCATATATTCAAAAAAATTTATAAATGTTGAGATAAATGAACAGAAGAAACTGATTATTTAATGCATTTTTATTTGTCCTTTTCATCTAAAGAATGAAAAACAGGCATCATTGACCCACATTTTCAACATTTTCATTGAATCACATTGTAATTTGGCAATGAATACTCGGTATGTAACTCGGAAATAAAGTATTTTCAAAAATATATAGTTCCCTTTTTCTGTGGATTGGATAAAATGTTCAATCTGTAATTTGAATAAGTGCTTTATATTTTCTGTACTATTCGCGTGAGATCATATCCTAAAATATTTTTATGTTGGCCACATCGATCGCGCCCCGTATGCATTCACATACTCGTGTTATGTTTATGTTGGCAAAAGCGATCGGTATGGGAAACAGAGCCAACTCCTCCGCCGACCCATTCAATTCGCTATCGGTTTTTGCCTCGTCGTAAATCAAACAGAATTTCGAGGACGGCCGCGTATTCGACCGAAGACCGTTCGCATCTAATTTTGCATAGCAGGCTTTTCTATATCGTGAACTGTCCGCCCGCCGCGCCGGTAGGTTAGAAAAAATCGCGAGTGCCGAGCGTGGCTTTTTGCGAGCGATGCGTCTAGAGTGCTAGTTCTTTTTAGCGTTTTTACCAGTGGGTCGGTCGAAGAGAGTGCCGCGACTGCAGGTACCATGAAATTGTAATTTTTCCGAAGTTGTTCGATGGGTGGTGCGTTTTGAGAACATTTTGAAGTGTTTTTTCGGATTGATACAAGATGAAAATTTACGCTCAAAATCGGCCTGTCGATTTGTTTCTGTGGAATTGGTCTGGAGTAAGTTTTTGAATTAATAAAAACTTTTGAGGGTTGATTTTATTAAGTTGTAGTCTTCGAAATGAAGCTAGGTTGATGAATTCTAAACTGTTGAAGAGCTAATTCTATAACTCCTTGAATCAGAAATTTCATATGAAGAAAAAACCTACAAATATTCATTTCGTATTATTAACAAGTATATAGATTTCTGGTGTACCAGATTTTTTCAGTCAAAAAGCTATTGGGAATTTCTAAAAGATCTTTGCAAATTTTCATCATAATCTGATTGATCGATCTTAAGCAATTAGAGATCAAACCTCAAACATTCATATTCACAGAATTGAGTAGTTAAAATATGATTTTGAATCGGTATTTAAGTATTTTCGCTATTAAAATACTTACATATATAAATAAAATAAATGAATAAAATAAATTTATCGAGAAACATTCTTTACATTGTAGAATTACATTAATTTCAATTAATAAAATAATTACAACTAGGACAAATGCTCTCAAAAGGACTGCATTCAGTTTTGAGTCTGATCTTCCATTCAGCCCTCGACCAAAAATATCGGTCCAAACAAAAATATTAGTTAAATTTATAATTTACAACAATATACAACTTTATTTGAAAAGAAAAGAAAAAAATTACCTCAGAAATATTAAACATTTGAGACAATTTCACATGGTGAAGAACATTTGTGTTAAAAAAAATATAAAAACATATGATATAAAAAATTGATTCAAACATTATTGCCTACATCCGAATCATCGAAGTACTCTGACACACTATAGTACGCCTTTGTTAAGAGCAGAGATTTACCTCTCCTCTTGAACAAATGAGCTTTCAGTACTTTCAAATTCGATCGTAAATATTTGAAAATTTAAATACTCTGATAATAATAGAGTGCTCAAATTTAGCTGTTTTATGCATAGGAATAAGTAGTACATTCCTGTTCCTTGTCGAATACTCATGATTACTATTCAATTTAATAAACCTATCTTCATTTTCTTTAACATATAACAAACATCTATAAATATATGAACACGGTAAGGTGAGTATGTAACCATTAATGAAGATAGGTTTACAAGATGTTCGTTGATGAATATTGAATATTAATCGAAATATTCGCTTCTGTGTAATAAACACCCTATTTATTTCTGTACAGCAACCCCACAGCAGAATATTATAATTTAGATGACTATATACAAGACTGTAATACACATTCATAACACAGTTTCTAGGTACGATGTTCTCAATTCTAGAGATTGCAACACGAATTTTTACATCATTTTTTCCCATTTCGATTTTCTGAACAATGAAAATTTGACAAGAATATGTTTTCCCTTTGTTGAATTTCAATGCCTTTTATCAATGAAATCAGCTCAAACACAAAACGAAAAGCTATGAAGTCTACTGGATTAGTAAAACAGTACCTACAATAAACTTCATTAAGTTGAAAACACTTGGGAAAGTATAGATAAAATAGAAAAGATATAAATCACCGATATAAAACACTTATAATTTCACTAACTTTCAAGATCATTTCTGAGTGAAATACTCTGTATCACCTTCTCTCGACCATTTTCTAATTAAGAACGCACGATTTGTCCTTCTCTCTTTGAAAAATATTTATCAGAAAAGCCAATATAAATGCCGCCATAAAATTTATGTGAATCGAAAATTTTATCGTAAAATTATACCACGTAATACTTGGCGGTATTAATTATTTATTGATTAATCAGAATTCTTGATTATTTTTTAAACATTTTACAACCTATCTATTTATATGACAACATTCTTGTCCAAGGTTGACTGTTCTCTCCATTTCGTATTCTATTTTTACACGAATACCTTCGAAATGTCGGGACGATACCAGAATCCCATTCTGCATAATAAATAATTTCACGAACTTCTTGTTCGAATTTATCAGAGACACTGACGAAGAATCTGAATTAGAGTTCATACGAGGGGATTGAAAAAGTTATTCTACTTATAGATAAGATTTAAACTGATTCATTGAAATAAATTCAGTTTCACATTAACTTCATCAATACCATTTCCTGTAGCATCGATTCTATAAAATTCACGAAATAATTCACTCTTATTGATCTCCTTGGCACATATTTTTTCAACAAAAACACAACCTATCACATTCGAGAAGATAATAGTTGGCGGTTTTGAAGCACATTGGACTTGCTGAAAATATCATATATCGCTGTTTCATCCTATTATGTAAATCAGTGGCTTGCATCCAAATAATCAAATTTCGATGTTCTCCTCAAACGTACATAGATCTATTCGAAATGCGTGAAACGTATGGTGTACTACTCACGTGAGCTCCCTCTTTCGGAGAGACGATATAAACTCTCTCGAATACTGTAGAGTGTATGCGTGACAATATCAGTGCGTACTTCCATGCAGAGATTGCAAGCTTTGTAGACATTCCATCAAAACACCTCAGTGATTTTCACTAGCATTGTTAATCGAAAATAACCGAAAATTTCGAATTGAACTGCCAGGCAGCCTCTACACAATTATTGTCATCGAAAACACAGGTCGTTCATCCAATTATGAAAATCATCGGTAGCATGCATCTAAACAATCAAGTTTCCATTTCTATTCCAAACGGACCAAGGCCCTATCTCTTCAAAATTCGGAAAGATCTGGCGGACTCACTACATGCCACTGATGATTTCCATGAAATAATGAAACAGCGCTGTGTGGTATTTTTCTTAGAAGTGTTACTATTGAAAATTAGGATATTTGTTCCGCAAATCTCAAACTAGCAAAATTTCCGATCAACCCTCGTACAAATGTAACTTTCAAGAAACAAAATGAATACTGAATGAGTGTTGTGTGTAATCTGGCTCCTGGCAATCCAAGCTCTAGGTTACGAACTACATAATCTGGGTGACAAGCAAGGCATTTATTATTCAAATGAAACGTCCTATTGAAGTTGGATCATTTTGGCGGGGCAACTATCCCATGCATATCGAATTTCTATTTACATTTCATTAATAAATAAATAATACCTTAAGCTTATGAGTGTGCTCTATAATTTCGTAAAATTGCCAATTATGGAAATATAATTATTCTTATTATTTTTCGACTTGAATTTGCGTCTGTCATTATTTTTTTATTTATTCGCTGAATCTGCGTGTTCAATTCTATATTTCAAACAATAAACTGAAAAAACTAACGCTACAAAACACTTTTAACCCAATTTCAAAGAATTGATTCAATGAAACGTATGAATATTTGAAACTACCAACTAGTTGAACTACAAAAATTATGGTAATTGTCGAAATAAAACATGAGTGATTTCAAAAACATTCTTGTTCTCATAAAATTATATAAAAAAAATTGTTGACAAAAATTAACGAAGTGTTATCATGTTATAAGATTCGAATTATAATACCAGTTTTTATGACTGAAATATGTTAATTTTGCAAAACATCCAAAATGTTATATTGAAGTAAAATATTTGGACAGCCAATTTATTTCTTCAGTTTTTTCATACCTATTTATACCTCTGCCTTCTCAGAATTGTTATTATGATTTTCGAAGTTTCCAAATGAACCCGTCTGTTCAAATTTTATGGTTCATTTTTATTATTTTTTCATTCCAATGGTTGTTGGCATTTATGATTTTGTGGATAATAATTTTCATATAAGACATTTATATAATGTAATTCTCTAACATAACATTTTGTGGATAATAATTTTCATATAAAACATTTATCTAATGTAATTCTCTAACAAAAAAGCAGCTCATAATTCTTCGGATTCTGATATGGATTAAACACATGTCATGTATCATCTTTGTGCATAATGTTTTCCTTAATAATGAAACCTGGTTTGTTGTGGGATAATTATTTCAATATAAAAAAGAAAAACTGAAACGAAAAATTTCTGGTACTCTATGTTTCTTAGACGAATGAGAACGAGCATTACCACATTAAGAATTACATACATACTTCTCTCTATTCAATTCATTTTTGAGTTATGGCGTTGTTCTGTGGGGAAATTGTGCTAGTGCCTTGGTAGTTTTCTGGTTGCAAAAAAGGCAATTCGAATAATGGTAGGCGTTGGTTTCTTGGATTCATACAGACCATTCTTTATAAAATATGAAATAACTAATGCCCTCGCCTACATTGTGGATATATAACGTTCTTTCAGAAATACATAGGGATGTAGATACGTTGATCAGACAGTCTGATCTATATAATTACAATTCAAGAGGGGCAAATATATTCCTAACAACTAAATATCTTCTAATTAAGTCAAATAAAAACTCCATTGAATATAATTTGAACAATATCTTTCCTTCCCATTTCAAAGAGCTTTCTTTCAATAAATTAAAAAAAAAACCTCAAGAAATGTTTTCTGAGATTTTGCTTCTATTTAAGGCAAAGTCTTTAATATGAACATGCTCTCCATATCTTTTTATGTGTTATTTTTTGTGCATTATATCTATTCTTTTTTCAGTTTTATGGTGAATTAAATACTTAAGTTTACTAAGTTTATACTTATTAGACTTCAATCATTAGTTTTACCTAAGATTAAGTGTATCTTTACCTACTATTGTATATGATTCTCTAACTTATATTAATTTTATTTTCGAGGAGTGGAAGAATGATTTGTCAAACTCCTACCATTTAAAAAAAATGGCATTTCTTTTCTCTACAATAAAGATTACTATTACTTTTTTAAATTTTCTCAGTATTACATCCACACACAAACAACTCTTTCCCAAAAACACGAAGCTGAATTCAAATTCTGCGTCAAAATAACCAATCGAAAGTATTAGTAAAAAAAAATAATTCCGAATATCTTATTAATATTCTCCCATATGTATGTAAAATGTATCGAAAAATATTGATATAATTTTGCATGATGCAATTTTCGAAACAGAAGTCGACAAAGAGTTATTCAGTTGATTTTAGTGAATAAGGAACATATCATCGTACTGTGGCATTGTTACAAAGAAGGGTGCAATAATCTGTATTTCACTTATCATATTCATTTTCTCAGTCTGCTGTCATATGAATAATACGAGTAATCTTTCGATTTTTGTTAGGATATTCACATTGACAATTTCTGTTTCGTTTTAAACGCTGCAAATTCAACATGGTCTGTTTTCATATATTATTATATACTTTCATCGAGAGTACTTCATCAGTATCAATAAACAGAAAAACTCGATTAAACGAAATAAATGAAAAACTCGAAAGATAACACTGTTTGTTTTGTGCAAATACTACACGTTTAGATAATTTTCTAAGGGATCTATTACCACTTAAATCTGTAATTAAGTCGTCGTTCGAACATTATACCAAATCTCCCTTTTATTATCGAGTCGTAATTTTCAAATAGCATTCATTTGAACAGTTCTTTGTAATTCTTCTCTTCTTGTTCACGGAACATATATATCTATTATTATTTCAGGATCACCTAGTATCTTATTATTTAAAGCTATCTGGTGAAAATAAAATGCTTATTCTATAAAATGAAAATTGCAATTTCACGGTATTGTATGTAAATCAAGGGCTGTATGAGGCACCGTTTCATACATACTGTTTAAATAATTCATTCACCAATTTTTATACTAGAGGCGTTTCACAATGTAAACTCATTTCACGGTAAATATCGCGCTCCTCCACAAAAAAGTCAGCTGTTTTGTAGTAACAATTAATTTTTAATTATTACATGAGTACTCATTTACATAAGTACAAGTGATCTTGTTCACTCATGTTTCTCAAGAAGTTCAATTGATATTGTCATTGAATGGCAAAATGCAAATGATATTAGAATTCCTTTGAAGAAATTGAATTCCAATTGAGATATATTCAGCGGCTATCAATAAATTACGTCAAACTTTAAGGGAGGGGGAGGTGGTCGACGAAGTGTGACATTATGTGACAAGGTGGTGAGAGGGGTTCTAAACTTTGTGATGTCACCTTTTGAAATCTACGTGTTGAAACACTTACTTTCCATTGTTAACCATCAAAACTCCAAAAATATTGAAACTATTTGAACCCCAAAGGTAAATTCGCTCCGCTGTTACTTCGGCTAGTTTTCGATCTCCGTCACATTTGAAGCAAGCCATATGCTAGGCTATTATCTCATTGTCGAGGCATATTTGTTAAAGCGGTCATGTTTCATTTGTGCATCATAATAAGTAGAATATTTTGCATCATTCAAGGCAACTTATCAACATATAAGAGTCAACAAGAAGTTTTGCCAATCGTGAATATTTGTTCTCAAAAAATTGCTGTTTGACATGCCAGAGTTTGTTTGGCTTCAAAGCCTTTGTTTGTATGATGACGGTGATGCTCTGTGGTTGGCTGAATAAGATATTGACACAACAAGTGTTCCTGACATTAACAACCCAAACCAAAAACGTGCTTTGCCAGTTATAAATAATTTAGAGGACTGTCCCATATATATGTGACAGTCTCTTTTGTTAAAAATAATAGTGCTCTATTCCTAGTTATGAGAGGGGACCACACTTCTAATACACGTAATGAAACGAAGATAAAGTCACCTAACACCAAGGTGACATATTTGATGAAGAACCATCACCAAAATATATAACCACAAAGGGTGAGATATCTGACGTCTGAAAAAAATACTTAATATATGCGCCAGGAAAAATCCCTATTACAGCATGAATTTTCTTTGATTATAAACTGGCAGACCTTTGATTCGTGTTTTGCCATTAATCATTTTTTTAGCTGAATATAAACTTAAATTCAAACACTTGAACCTTTGATTTACAGTTTCATTGATAACATAGCATGACACGTTTCGTCGTTACAAACGCTATTAGCATACTGCTATAACGTTATCAAATGCTATTAGCATACTGACTAGTATACAGTGATTATTCTAGTAGCATCTGAAGAAGTTGTTTGTAACGACGAAACGCGTCATGCCATGTTATCAATAAAAGTGTAAATCAAAAGTTCAAGTGTTAGAATTTGAGTTTATATTCAATTATAATGGATCTACATCAAGTAAACGCAAACACTGTTCAAAATTTTTCAGTTACATTGCTATTAATTTATTATGTTATTCGTTTTATTCATCAATTGTACTTTTTACACGAACTAGACATCTTCTACAACTGAATTTTTGCGTGGAACTGATGAAATTCATTTGATTTTCATCAGTTCTGAGTGACTGACGAATTCATCTCATTCTGGCCTTTCTATGGAACCACTGTTATCCTTTCTGGTAGTATTCGTACACTAAATACTAACGAAATTGAATTGAATAAATGCAATGCAGAAAGAAATATCACAAAAATGATATAATCAATTTTATGCAGTTTTTTTATTTCAAATATGTCTCGTAAACTCGTATACTAACTACGGTGAATATAAGATTATACTAGTATAACCACTGAAATCCAATCAAAACATAAAATCTGCCATATCTCAGCCAGCATTCGAATTTAGGATACGAAAATTTACAGGTTTACTTAGTGTACACTATTTCAATTTCTATGAAAATAAGTTTTTATAACATGAAGGATTCATAACAAGAATTCAATACGAAGAGACGTAATAAATGTATAATAATTCATAAATATATCTAATGACTTTACAATGGTTTCATTGTAGCAGAAATTGATGAATACGCAAGCTTATTTATGAATAATGAATATAAATATAAAAGGATCACATAGAAACCATTCATGAATTTTTCATTTTAGTGACATCACCATGCCAGTAAATTATTCTAAAGTGAGCTCATAATATGAACCATGAATATCGATGTTGCAAATCTCATTCAAATATCACTTCAACTATATAAAAACTAGTTAAGATTATAATCCATAGAAAATCAGGCGTGGAAGAAGTTACATTTTGTTATGACAAGTATTTGTCAGTATCAATTATGTTAATTGACGGTCTTGTTATGCTGAAATTCTAACATACTCAATTTCGAATAAAAAACTTGAACCTACATGTGTACATAGGTGATAAGAGTTAACTATATGCTAATTGTTTCTTTTGATTTCCTTTATTTTGAGATCTTCTTCTTCATCCTTAATAGCCTCTGGACCTACCTCACATCCAAACACAACTAGCGTATGGTGCAACTCTCTTTTGTGTATCGTGTTTTCTTCAATCGTTTCAAGTTTCTCGAAAATGCAACAAAGTCCCTCCTTCTTTTACCTTCATCGAGATACATTTCGAAATGACATCTCAAAATGTTTGGACTATATCCGTGTCCAGGTTTAAGATTGCTAATTTGAAAAGTCATTCACTACATTAATTAAAACAGTTCAAACATTTTCTCCAAAGTGCCTAGACTTCGTTTCATTATTCTACTCATAAATCACATCTGTTAACCTACGATACAAGGGCAGTGTAATTCCTAGGATCTTTTATACAATGTGCACAATATCCTTGTAATGATTCAACAGACTCAAAATTGTCCGATATGGATGGGTCTTCTATTTTTAATTTATGCGGTTTCTTTGAACATCAAATGGATTGCTAATTCACCTCGAGGTGTATTTTCGGAATCTTGGTCCACCAAATGTAGTAAAATATCATCTCAAATTCTTATTATTTTTATTCATGAAATTTTCCAACGAATTAAATACATTGATGTGAGTTTCTATACAATATATGCGATAGATTTGTTGAAACAAAACACAAGTCCAAAATCCAGAAATATCATTCAATTATAATACTGGTTTTGTCCCTTGGAGTTATCAAGTGATTCGATAATGCCTTTATGCTAAAATACATGAGTTGAGCAAATAAATTGAGTTATGAGCAAAAAATTGTTGAGTGATTTTGATAATTTGAAGACGTCAATCTACTAAATATTTGGAGTGAATCAGACTAAGCAGCGACTATTTCATCTGTTGAGACAATTTTTTCAAATGAAATGCAAAAAATAATGAGGTCATATATCCAGAATTGTTTCAATGAAACAGGTAGTAAATCAAAAAGGAAAATATGCTTCTCCAACTACGTAAACAACCTATTTGCTTTCTATTCGTCCAGTGTGCTTGCCAACAGTCTCAGCAGGTGGAAATTGTCTAATTTGATTAGCTCAACTGACACTGAAATCGTAGTTCCAATATTACCTCCAAAAGTGTATCCCGAACATAAAACTACTAGTCATGACATATGCTATCCAATACCTCGATAAGGAGGTATTTTCACATTGAAATCATAGTTCCAATGTTACCTCAAAAAGTGTATGTCAGGAATGAAAATATGCTTCTTCAACTATGTACACAACCTATTTGCTTTTAATTCGTTTTGTGTGCTTGCCAACAGTCACATCAGGTGAAAATTGTCTAATTTTGATTAGCGCAACTGCCACTGGAATCGTAGTTCCAATGTTACCTCAAAAAGTGTATGTCTTGAATGAAAATATGCTTCTTCAACTCTATAAACAACCTATTTGCTTTTAGTTCGTTTAGAGTGCTTGCCAAGAGTCTCATCAGGTGGAAATTTTCTAATTTTGATTAGCGCAACTGACACTGAAATCGTAGTTTCAATGTTACCTCAAAAAGTGTACCTTGAACATGAAAAGATTCAGTCATGACGTATGCTATCCAAAACCTTGATGAGGAGCTATTTACACGCTGAAATGGTAATTTCACTGTTACCTTAAAAAGTGTATATATCAAGAATCAAAAAACGCTTCTTCAACTACGTCAACAACCTATTTGTTTTCAATTCGTTCAGTGTGCTTTCCAACAGTCTAATCAGGTGGAAATTGTGTAATTTTGATTTGCTAAACTGACATCGTAGTTTCAATGTTAGCTCAAATAGCGTATCTCGAACATAAAAACTACTAGACATGAAGTGTGCTTTCCAAAACCTCGATAACTAGCTATTTACACAAGTATGATCCTCCAATCGCGTGATGAGCACCAGACTTATTTTTTCAGCGTCAAAATCAATTATTGTTTACGTCCCATTTCCAATTTGTAACCTTATCAAGGGAAAACAAACAGTTGCAACGAAATTAGTACAACATATTTATCGATCATCTATCGAGTCTATCGAGATATGCACTATTAATAACAGTACGCGAATTCGCGAATCATTCGAATAGAGAAATATTTATTGTTCTTTGACGCCCCCACCTGCGGCGTTTCAGATCGAGTCAGCGAGATTTATAGTTACGTGCTGTATTTTTTTTTAATTATCTGCCCTCGTTGTTAGAGGCGGACGAGGATGAAATATAACGTTGTTTCAATGGGACAAAGTGCAACCAGAAAGGCTGCAGTGTGTTGTTGCATTCGCAGGAGGTACGCGAAGTTGTCGTTTCAAGAGGAATCCGCGAAATATTTATACCGTGTCGCGTTTACCGTGTGGCACGCGAGTTTTCACATCGAGAATGGTTCTGTGGTAATATATTTTTGTTGTGGAGTGTTTTATTAACGGATAACATATTTAGATATAACAAAATATCTCAATGTGAGAGGCAAGAAGTGGCGCACCTATAATCAGAAAATAACATTATATTCAAGTTCTGAATTAAAACACCGTGATCTATATCACGGTGTCTCTAGCATAGACATCTTGATTTTATTACGTCAGTCTTCTGACCGAGATTGCTACTTCTTCGCCCTCAAAAATGTTCGCGCTCTCTATAATTGTCAATTTTTGTTTCTTCACATTCGTTTCATCTAGCAAATACCTGAGAATTTATGTGTGTAAAACTGTCCATCGTTTTTCCAGCCACCGGTTTGTCTAAAGTGCACACACACGCCACGATCTACTACATATGATATTGCAAATAAATCCAATTAGCCAACATTTTGATGAAGTTTTGATCTGATTAGATGTGAATGAGTAATAATATTACGAAGTTATCATTTTCAGACTTTGTTCAATCCATTTACGAAAGATATCATCCTCTTTATATATATGACACTTGTTTTTTGTTATACCTAATATTTTCAAAAATATTGACATATTTTAAAAAATTGTGAAAAGAATACATCGAAATAAATATTCGTAATTAGATTTATTGGTTTTCAGAATTTGTTCAATCCATTTACTTCTAGTTTCACCCCTTTCAAATTATTCAATCCCCCTTCCTTCTTTAAGCTACTGATTTCAAACCAAGCCAACATTTTGATGAAGTCTTGATGTGGTTAGATGCGAATGAGCAATGTTATCACGAAATAATCATTTTCAGAATTTGATCAATCCATTTACTACTAGCTTAACCCCTTTCAAATAATTCAATCTCCCTTTCTGCTGATTTCTAACCAAGCCAACATTTTGATGAATTTTTGATGTAAATATATGTAAATGAATAATATTATCACGAAATAATCATTCTCAGAATTTGTTCAATCCATTAACGAAAAATACCATCCTCTTTATACAAGTGACAAGTGCTTTTTGTTATACATACCTTATATTTTTTGAAAATATTCATTCATTTTGAAAATTTTCGAATGGAATACAATTTTTTGCAATTTTGGATGTCAGTTTTGTTTCTCATTTCAAAGATTGATATCTGAAACTGTTACAACTCTCATTAAAACCTATTTTCCGAATGAAAAATTCGAATTGAACATTCGATAAAATTGTACTCAAATGAATATAAAATTGACCTATCATATCAATTTCGGTGGAATCTCGAATTAACCACCCAATCATTTTGAACATATTCATCACTCATTAAACGCAAAGAGCTATTTACTATTGCCCAGAAAAAGACTCAGGATACGAATAGAAGAATATTCAGTGGTTAATTCAGCGAAATGTCGCGGTGAAACAATTGATTTCGATTGAAAAATGAGGTAAAATTGAGTTATTCATTCAATATTGTACCAAAAAGATCATATTGAGATAAGGTACGAAATATTCAGTGACTTATTGAATCATATTCCTCATTACGTTTTCATTCAATATTGTACCAAAACAATTTTTGAAATAATGTACCAAAATATTCGATGACTTATTGAAACATATTTGTCATTACGTTCCATTGAATCTCTCAAATGCATGGAAATAAAATTCTCGATAGTATTAAATCAGATGTACGCGGTGGCCAATTACTATTGAACCTATTGCTCTGAAACCGGGTTTCCAAGATATATAGTGAAAGAGCTTCCTATTGTATAATTGATTCTTCTGAAGTAAATGAAGTTATCTTCTTGAAATTCCTGTTGGTTTTTGTTATAGTTAAAAATATCATAAACTGCTAAGAAATTTCTGGGACATTCGAACTCTTTCAGGAATGCGGCAAACTGTTACAGGACAACAGTGATGAAGATACATTTGAGTAAATAAATGCAGATACAAACATATATCTCTTCAATTACAAGTAGATTAATGCTGAGAATATTCCGGTGCACCTTTTAGTTTCAGGCTTGAATCGATTGTCCGATCTCTTCTGGGGCAGCACGCATAAACATTTATATTCAACATTAAGGTAATCGAGGAGCGAAGCAATAATATAGTTCAGGGTGGCCCGGAACTGACTGTCAGTAATAATAAGTTACAATTTCAATACGTAATTTGCTGGTTCAGCATCGTCAAAACTAGTCGTGAGTTTCACGGTTCAAAGAACACCGCTGTGGTATTATTCCTTTCGATAATAATTACGTTAAGGCAACGAAATTGTAAGTGATAAGCTTCTTAATAAACCGGGCGGTGCAGTAAATTCAGTTGCATGTCGGACCGCTGTTGGTTTTTATTTATGAAATATTTCATGAACATGTCGGAAATGTTTGTTATTTATTTTTTAGTAGCAAACCTACGCAGGAAGGTACACGACGTTTCCACAATTCATTTTGCAAGTGCTATAGGCGTTTTGCTGACAACTTCAGCTTCTTCAGGTGCTGGTGTCAATAGGATTGATTAAGAACTTGATGAAGCTGGAGTTTCTGTCGAAACGTGCTACACAGCTTTGAGTACAACATGTGAAAAAAAATGTTTCTCTTCTCTACACTTGAATTGATTCGAAAAAAAAGATCGAAAACACATCTGTCATATACTCGATTCAATGAAAATAATCATTCAATATGTGTATCTGGTTGTGTTTCCTGATTTAGCAGTTATTAGAAGGGAACCTACAGGGTGACGTTTCCGAATGGCCATTGGACATTCAATAGGATGCATTTTTAATATGTACTTCATTATAACTCAGATTATTATAACAAGTCAGAAACACACTCATACATCGATGTTTTACCTGAGATTCGAACTTAGATCTTCCATTTCGTTTTTAGGTAGAGAATTCTTCGGTAGACATCCTCTCCAGTTTCTTCCCTTAGGAGACAACTGACTCGGTCTTTTATTCTGCATGAATATTTTTATTTATTGAGAATTTATTGATTCTGTTATTGATTTTATGTACATATCTGCTCATATATTATTATCGATGTGTCATCCTGTAAGTATCATGATGAATCCATCATCTTATATTTATTTATCATGACTCTTATTGAGTTGTTGGCAGTGGAATTATAAAATTTACATCACTGAATAAACACTAATGTCCTTGATCCTCTTTCTGAATCAATATAAACCAAGAACTTTGTTAGTCGAAGACTGTGGACAGATTGGCTCGTTGCGGGAAATATTTTGGTTCGAATTCCGGTTCAGATAATGACGAATCCTATTTAAACGAATTCACTTAACTCATATATTAAAAAATATTCTTCAATTCTTATAATGTTTCAACTTGATAATCCGATTTCAAGTCTTACGATTTCCCACTTTCTCACAAGAGAATTTCCACTTATACCATATAAGTAGGATATGTAAGGAATTGAGCTCTGTGCGACCCTTTCCGAACTATCAGACCCCTGGCGGCTGTCCCCATGGCTTCGATTTTCACGGCAACTGCCTTCGTGACATTGTCTTCTGTTCATTCACAGCAATGTCCTGACAGTCCTTGATGTGGCAAGAACCACCGATTTCTGTAACTCCTTACAGAGATGTACGCCGAGTCCCAGTTCTCTGATATTTTTCAGTAGATTTTTTGGTATCAAAGAAGATGTTTTGGTATCCATTTGGATCCAAGTTAATTGGAACAGTCTTGAGCACGTTCGTATGCCTCTGTCTCTGCACTCAATATTCCCGATATTTAAAGATTTTTATCTGCATCTTCTATATAAGGTTTTTCACGTTTGGAATGACAGCCTCGATAAAAAGTTTTCCTCACTCTTGTGTCAACTAGGATCAGATCAGGTCTATTGTGGGGAACTGTTTGATCAGTCAAAGTAGTGCGGTTCCGGTAGAGTTTATTAATACTCAAAATTTCTATAGAATATGTAAATTTATTGCCAGTTTTTGATGCACAATCTTTGATATGGCATCATTCAAGGATTAATGGAAAACAAGGAGAGACTCCTTGTTTCCATCAATTAACACATACCCTGTTACATCAGAGACAATCCTGTTAGATTGTCTCTGATGTTTGGAATCCGTATCGGCATCTGTCGCCCTTCACTGTTGCTTCTGTAACCATGTGTTTCAGGTAATTAAGGGTTGAAATAACCTGGTCTTGAATAGCTAGGAGTGTGTCCCTCACTTTCGATTAGCATTCTACCAGAGACCAAGCAGTTGTTCGAAGCTTCTCTGTCGTTATTTTTCTTCCTGGTGTCCAGTGCTATGCTTTATGAAACTGACCTTCGCTCAGTTCCGGAGGAGCGAAGTCTTCAATTTGTTAAATCACTTTATGCATCTTTGAGTTGCATACTTTCTGTAGAAGTAGTTATGAAGAATCATTATTTGCTGACTCAATGAGTAACCGATATCTGCCGATCATCTACCGCACTCATGTCTTGATAGAGTAGTCCTTTCAACTTTGGTTTTTGGGTGGTGGTTAACCATTAAACTTTGTAAGCAGTGTTCTGATATTTCACTGCAGGATGTCAACATCAGGTCTGCTCCACTTTACTATTTCGAATGAGTAAAAAAGAATTCAACAGGATTAAGTGTTGATTTCCTTGAAGAGATGTTCACTGTCGAGTTTAGTTATCTGAACTTCTTTCAATTGCTTTGTGAGTTCCGTTGAGATTTCTTCCTCCACTGAACGACTTTTATTCTATGGAATTGTTTCATAATATTATGTCTGTTATTATTATTACCATATACTAAGACATATTTGTATTAGTTCAATACATTTTTTGTTGATAATAAATATCTAATCAGTGGTTGGGTACAGCTGACAGTATTGAAATTCCATAATTTTAGTCCTAAAATGCCAACTTCTGTTCTTCGGTTATCTTGCATGTGTAAAGAAGAATCGAACAAGAACTTGAATATACTTGCATGTAGAAAAAAGATTATTTTAGAAGAACTTGAAGGGGCCTCTTTGAAGTATTCTGATTATAAATTTGATTTAATTGAAATACGAATTATAATGAATAACATTTAATTATTGCCACAAATTCTGATTATACTCAACATTTTCAACTAGAAATGGGGGTTTCCTGTCACCTAATACTTCTGAGTATTCAAACTGCCATCAACAGCATATACGGTTTCGGAAGCAATATTATACGTTGTTTGTGACAGGTCAGGACAAATTATCGTTGATGATTTCTCATCACGCACACCAAGCAATTGAAATTAAGTCATTGATCGCTGCAGTAACAATAGTTCCAATAATGTCCTACTTTTCTGACCACAGTTAAATTAATCGTCGTCACGCATTCATTGCCTCCCAGGGTAATAAACTTCCAAACAGTTCGTAAAGACCAATTGAAAGTGCATCAGAAATACCGTTACCCAATACTTAGAGCTACATAGATGTATATTGAATATTTTAATATTCTTCGAACATGTATTAGAACATAAATCCTGTGAAAATATTATGTATTGTTTTACATACTATGAGGGAACTCAATTCGAAATAATTATTTTATATTTCTAACACATTCTCTTAGTTGTATTTTTAAGCTTTGAGACCCATAGAAATAACATTCTTGAATGTCAATCTCATGCTCTTCTAAGAAATTAGTTCAATATTTTGATATTTTTCGGATATAAATTTCGACATTCAAATCTAGCAAGATATAAGTATTTTTTCTTCATTCATATACATTAAATTGAAAACGATTATTTTCATATTATCATATTTCATATAATCAATCAAAAAAATTTTATGCTGTAAATGTAACGTCAATAGTTTTAAATTTCATTTTTTCATTCAAAACATATTGTATTTTCAAGTTGGTTTCGATTCAATCTATTATTCACATTATGCATTTTCATGAAAGAAATGCACAACGGCTACAATTTTTCGAGAGAAAAATCAATGTAGAAATGTATATCATCCTCCATAATTGGATTCTTAGAAAGGGCTTATGAAATATAATACTTATATATCCATTTTGATGAAAATTTTTTTATGTATTTTTTAATTTTTTTTACCTTATGAAAATTCATTATAAATGAAATAAAATATGAATTTGAAAAAAATCATTTCAGAGTACAATTCAGATTCATGAAAGAGCGAGATTTTGTTGTATCTGCACCTCTATTTACTTTCTTCCATTATTTAGTGAGGTTGTTTGTAAAACTGCCATTCGTTGAATTTTAATTGTTTCTGCCTTACCCATATTTGTTTTCCCATGAATTTCTCAAACGTGTTTTATATATTGACATTTTCTGTTGTACTAACGTATTGTTTCTTTTTTCCAGCATACACACGAAGACGTGGACAAAGATGGAGCTGAAATGCAGAAGGTAATAAAAAATACTTCTCTTTTCACGCGTACTTTGCTTATAGCCCGTGCTATTAGAGATATTTGTTTACACAGATTTGTTTACAATAAACTCTATAAAATAAAGTTTTTTCATGTAACTGAAATAACTTTTCAAGATAGGCTATGAAGATTTTAGTTTGGAATATGGATATTTTGTATTTTGAATTAACTCATTCAATGAAAACATAGATAACAAAACGTTTGAAGCAAGTTAATTGTATTGAAGTAGCTATATCATTGATTATGTATATCCCTAATTAATCTATTACGTTATATGTATTCCTATGTTCTTACCTGATCCATTTCTACCTAAGACTTTTTTCTTCGAATAGGTATTCCAATATTGTTTTTCAATGTAGTCTGGCCACTATCTCTACTGTTCAGATTAAGTTGATTAATTGAAATTACCAATTATAATTACGGAAAATACATCTTTGTTGCATTTTCCGTTGTATGGTGAATGTTATCTTATATCAACTGCTCATTGTCACATGAATAGTTATATCAAACTTTGAATGTATTAGGGCCACTAAACAATAATATACCTTCAAAAAAATATACATATCAGGTTTTCTTGTGACATTGGCGTGAAAGATTTCGTGAAAATTTATTATATTCATTTTATTGTTTGATTAACTTATAATTTTCGTGAATAGTTAACATTTGGAATGTCCCTCTTAAGTCTCAACAATAATCTGCCAGCACTCTCGGACTCAATTTTCCTTGATAGCGTTTTTCCATTAGAGATGGAAAAACGCTAAAGCCTTGATGGAACCTTTCACTTTGTTCATCACTCACATCACCCAAATTAGCCGGAAAAATCCAAATGAGAGTCCAGCATATGTATTTTTAAGGACATATTACACCCTGAAGCCTTATGTGATATTATAAGTTCATTCATTAATTATTACCAGGCGAGTTTTTTCTGATCATTCAGTTTGAAACTATATTAGTTGCCGTATTTGTGGAATCTACAAATATTCCCTCTTCAATTTTCGCTTCTCTGAGCTTAGAGAACTCCTTTTAAGATATAGAAATCCATTGCCATCTTTAGGCATAGCTTTTACAAAAATTTTTATAAAGCCCAGTTTTATGTGTAATGGTTGTAAAAGTATGTCATCAGGTAATCATCATGATGATTTCAGGTAATCATCAGGTGATTTAATGATTAGGATAGGTAATTTTAGGTGATCAGGTAATCATCGTGATGAAAAATCATCACTAAAGGATCATTTTTAGATTTTTATGGACTGGAGTGTTTCACACTTGGACCACACTTTCTTCTAACAGTGACTTTGACGGTCTCTGCTGTCCCATTCCAAAAGAAAGATCGAAATTTTGTATAACTAAGCTGTAGACCAAGGAAAAGTTTCAAGTGTGCTATTATATTCAATTTTTTCAAAAACAAATTTTATATTTGTATGGTATTTTCATACGAGCAACTGACACTAAAAAAAGTTTGTTTCTGCTATGCAGCAGCACTCCGACAATAATTAATTAAATATGTCGTGATTCTAAAATGAACTCTTCGTCTCTTCAGATAATATCTTCCTCTACCTCCTACAATGGTTTTGGAGAAGCCTTCACCACACAACCTAGACCGACGAAGAACAGCCCCAGAGGCATGCCAGGAAGCATGGACTTAAGTTACGTCACTGAACGAATTATCGCGATATGGTTTCCATCTTCCTCAACGTCGCATTCCTACAGACAGGGGCAGAAACAAGCATCCCACATGCTCAGGCACAAACACGGAAACAACTACATGGTAAGAGCAGAATAAAACTATGACTAAATCTAAATACAACTTCCTACCGATTACATCATAAGTCAACTTATTATGAGCCGAAATTAACCACAAACTAAACCTTCTGTTGGGAAAAAAATATGAACTGGTGAAAAAAAGTACAAAAGTATCTTTGTTATTCTAACAAAACTTGACAAGCAGTTTGAATACAAATTCAAAATGAAATTCAACTAAATTTTAAAAATATATGCCAAAAGTCAAATCTAATGTACCGTTTACAACATTGCAGTTTTCTACATATTTTTGATACATCAGTAAAATTTAAAAGGTAAATTATTATTCAGAATTAAGCAGATATAACTCGTAAACTTTGGAAAACAAGTGGGCTATGAAAGTCTTCATTAATCGAAATGATGAATTCATAGTAAGTTCCGTAATAAAATAATTAAATGAGAGGTAATAATAAAAACTTGTCTAAAAATCACAGACTGAACAATTCTTTATTCGACTAGTTTCGCCTTTTACAGCATTATCAAGAATGACTTCTTGATAATTCTTGATCATTCTTGATAATACTGTAAAAGGCGAAACTAGTCGAATAAAGAATTGTTCAGTCAGTGATTTTTAGACAAGTTTTTATTATTACCTCTCATTTAAATATGAACTATCACAGAGTAGATTCATCGTCCATTGAATTTAATAAAATAATTATTTCAACATGTACTATGAACTTGACATCATTCTGTTCAAAAGACAATTTAAAATAGTATTCTAGAGTTTGCCTTAAGAAGTTGTTCAAAATTCAAAAATACCTAAATTATCATCATAAAATAATTTTTTCCGACAATATACAGTAGCAAACAATTTTGAAAACTAATTGAATTCAAAAATGGCCTAAAACACATTTTTAGGCGCTAACTGAGTTGTTTTTCATACGCTAACTGAGTTGTCACTATTTAATTGACACCTAAAGAAACAGTGTTTCGAAATGAATGTGTAACCGTTATTTGTAAATATGTGTGAAAATTGCTGTTATAAGTATTTCATTATAAATAGTTTTCATCATTGCATACCCAAAGAATATGATTAGTTGGGATGTAGTTTCAATTTTGTTCATTAAACTATGTTGTCGTTATGGAATTGTAGTAGTTTAAACTAAGAATTCATTCGTCTGATATTTGACTTATCTTGAAAGAATATTAGGGCAATTGGATTCAAAATACTTGCAAATACTAGTATATTTAGCATACGAAAGAGGAAAACTTGCGTAGTAAGGAGGACCTCTTGGTGCACGTTCCGCAGTTTTTAAGATTTAATTGAAATATCCGAAGCCATTCGCCAAACATATTGAAAGACGAAAAGCAGTCCAGCGAATTAAAATTTGAATTATTGATGTAGCTCTTTCAGTATATTTTCACTGTTTCTATATCGAAGTAACACACAATGAACCTCCCTGCTCGCTGTGAGTGCTAACACTAAATGTTCCATTTGTTGAGCTTAAAGTGAAACAGCTGAAGTGAACATTGAAACGAAGATGTGATAAATTTTTTGAACTCAAGAGTGGTCCACATTAAAACTCGATACCAACTACAAATGAATTAATAAACTAGAAGAATATAAACCACATTCTTGCTTCTGTTCCGAAAATAGTATTCCTGAAGTACGTATCCAAAATCTTTGATAATATTCAAGAAAACATATTTCATCTACTAGAATCTATGTAAACGAGTTATTTGAGCAGATTCGAAGAAGAAATAATTATAAATTTTTAGAAAACCTATACACAGTAATATTTTTAAAAACAAAAATTGAAAATAAAAACAAAAAATTTTTAAATATGAATCAAAAGAACAAAATCGATTCTCATTTACCAACCACTTGATAGTGGAAAGTACACATTTAGTTCAGAGTTCAAATATTGAATAGGGAGAATAAAGGTTTCGAACTAAAGTTTCCAAAGGATCGTTACTAATCAATAAATTCAAAAATTTTAGTCTTTAACTCAATAGTCAATTAGATGTAAATAATGCCCTTCACTCGATATTTTAATAATAAAATCTGAAGTAGGTCTTGAGAATTACGTATCCCTTAGTTTTCAAATCTACATTTTATTATCTTGTTTTTATGTTCATGTATAATTTTTTATTGTTATACCTGTTTTTTCTCACCTGGTTTTTATGTTCTATTTTAATTCTCAGATTCTATTCTTTTTAGTTGTTATCCTATGGATAACAACTGTAACTCTAGAATAGTTATAAGAATCTGTATTTGTGATATTGCAGTAGTGTTAATATAACATCTATATACATCTGATGTAGAAGTTGTACATCCATACGCTCGTCATGCGTAGTTATTATTTGATAAAAGAGGAAATTTTATTTATTGTTCCATTGTGGTTATCAATTTTCTCCAAGTATCAGCCTCATCAATCACTAATATAAAAAAATATCAAATATAGAAAATTAAGATACATATTAAACTAAAACGTTTCCTCGCCTGTGCCTATATTCAAGAGAGAAAAGTGGCAAGCATAAATTCAACTCAGGCTTTTTATTTTAAAGATCAATGTTGTCATCATTGAGCCGCTGTAACTGTGAGAACTGTTCTAGATTTAGCCACCAAGCACCTGGTAATGATGCGTAAATGTTGAACTTAAGACACTGAAATGTGCCATGGTCGGTCTGTTCCCTGCTATAGTTCACAATTTTTGCATGTGCTTCCTACAAGTTATCTTATACGTCATGATTAATTGATAATATATGACGTGAATTGTAAGTTCGCACCCTCTACTCACATGGCAATGACTAGTAATGTTTTCCAAAGCCATCCTTCCTTACCCATACCCCATGTGATTGAACGATGATCCCTATGGTTTTCCTGAGTAAAATCATTATCTGTGCCAAATTTGATTTGTATCTGTTCAATAGTTTTGGAGTAATTGCACAAACACCTATCTAAACATGTGAACTTTCACACTTATAATATTAGTGAGATACATTTCTGATTATATATGAATACGTCTGTACTTCATATGTATGCAAATGAAGGTATCAAATTGAATCGAATCAAGTGTAGCGATGTGAGTTCCATTTAGTATTATTATGGACGAGCGTTTTGATTGAAATCGACGTGGTTGGAATGAATGTGCGTCTTTAGAAGCATGCATATTTGATGGCTTGCTGGTCGAGTCTGCAGCGAAATAATTGACGATAATGATGAAAAAATTGATTTACTTTTATTGGAACGTCAGGCGTCGCATAACATGATCACACGTTATGATAAATGGGCCAACGCACATGCGAATCCGGTTGTTCTAACCCTGGAACTGAATATTAGCGTCATACCGGTTATTTACAAGATATACGTCGCGCAATGTGATGAATCGTTTTATTTATTGCTGTATTTTAGTCTTTTTTCTCCTGGAAATTTATAGGTATTTTTAGGTCTCACGTCCAAACATTTTGCTGTAATCGATTTTGTTGAACAACACTTGTATTTATAGAAAGAAAAGTTTTCTGTGTGAACAATACCACTTCAGATTTCATTATATTAATTATGTGTAAACGGTATAGACTGTTGGTATTTTGCAACATTAAACATCCTTTATTTTGATTCAAGATAAAATTAAAATAAATAATTTTATAATTTATAATTGAATATTCCAGACTTATTGCATATAACACCAGAATGTCAATTTTGAATGAAATTGGGAGCTATTGACAGTTTTATATAAAAAATCTTATCACAACTGCTTCATAGACAATGTGTGATACGTTTTATTGAAATACTCGATATTTGCAGGTATTCAATTTGACCGAACCCAAAAGAGTGTTGAAAAATGAACATAAACACGTCCAAGAAGTTGGCTGGGCCCGAAATCTTGCTCCGCCACTGGAAAACCTATGCAGTATTTGTAAAGAAATCGAAACTTGGCTTTCAGCAGATGAACATAGAATAGCTGTATTGCATGCCAAGTAAGTGAATCTTTTTCTAACCTCAAATCTCCAAGCTAAACACATTGAACACCCACTATGTTATTCATACCAACATAGGCAGTATTAGCTCACTTTATTTGAACTATTCAATTATCTGTTGCTGACTATAATTTAAATTGCACAGTTTACTAAAAATGATATTTGATGCTTCAATACGAAATTATTTTCCTTGCAGAGGCAACAAAGACAAACTTGGTGTGATTGTCGCAGCCTACATGAACTACTCTAGTATTTGCGGTAATGCAGAACAAGCCCTGGATAGGTTCTCTATGAGGAAATTCTTGGAAGAAAATATAGGCTCTATAAGTTTGCCTTCGAATAAACGGTAATTATCATATCTTCCATTGTATTGAAAACTATATTAATAACTTCATGGCGAAAAATTACTCAAGAAACCTTATTCATTTTGTAGGTACGTGGACTATTTCTCTGGATTACTTTCACACACCATAAGAATCAACACGGCGCCATTATACTTGACACACGTCACAGTTTTTGGCACACCGGCCTTCGAACAAGGTGGTTGCAGAGCATTTTTGAAGGTCTATCAAGGGCAGGTTCCTTTATATACATCAGGTCAGTTGATAAATATATACACGTTAATATGTTATGTTGAATGAATCTATATTGAGATTAGACAAATTAATTTCAAAACAGAGCCGGTTAAATATATATCTTCTTCATACGACGGCTAGACATGCTCCATTCGAAATATTGATTAATACTGGAGCTATTGATTGATTTGTTGAGAGACCACTAGTAGCTCGGCGAGGTAGCCAGAAAACACTAGATTTCGTTAGCTTCAGTAGTAAGTTTTTATTTTCATGCATTTTCAAACGAATAAAAAAGGAAGAATTAACCAGATCCGCTTATAAGTTCATTCAATTAACATTCTTATTTGATTCAAACGTAATTTTGAAAGAACCAGGAATTATTGCAAAAAATTTTTTATCATTGATTACAGATTCGAAAATTCGCGCCAATTTTGAGTGAACTTCGATCCTTCAAATCTTGGACTGTTTCTATATAAAAAGTAGGTTATGTCAGGATTGCATCAGTGTGAAAAATGGACGTTGATATTCTCCTCTTACGAACTCAGAATTCAATTAGAATTTCTCTCTTGTTAAATATTTGTTCAAGATATCCTGTTCGTACAGAGAAAGTATAATTTTTGCACGTGTTTTTTTGTGTATATTTATATAATATGAATTTGTACAAATCTTCTTCGAGTACAAACTTTGGATTTATCTTTACCCTCTTACATTCTAACCGCAGGAGCTCACCGACTGCCTCTTTTAATATTCAAAATAGGTTTTCATACGTCTTTTCACATTTCTTTTCATTTCGGTATTCATATGTATTTCCTTCATGACTAATCAAATGGACATTTATTATATTCATGAAATTATCATATTTACTGCCATTTCGCGCATTGCCGACATTTCGAAGGCTCCTAGTTTTCTCAACTGGAGATTCCAAGAGTCTAATCTTCAATTCTTATTTATTTATTTATTATTCTCTTTATTATTTATTTATTTACTCTTTATTATTCAATCAATCATTATTACAAGTTTCATCAGTTTAATTTGTAGTGCTGTCATACATGATTCTTCATTCTATTTTGCCTGTGGCCATTGGTCCTCTGGAAAAGTGTCACCGAACGATAATAATGCCAAATTATCCAAAAGTTTTTCGAATCTGAGATTTTAGATAATTATTGAGTTGAAAGTTGACAAAATTTTCAATATGTTGGAAAAACAAAATAAGTTATGGGATATCTGAACAATGGTACACGTTTCAAGAGAACAACTGGGAATCGTTACTCGCAAATAGAAAATTACATGCATAAGGAAGATTTCTAGTTAATCCAGGTATATTAATCCGGAAAAGTCTCCCTCTTGTGTAACTGGCCATGAAAGCCAATCTTGCAAATTTTCTGGTCATCCAACTTGAATACCACCGAATTTCGAGCTAGTAGCGCTACAAGATGTGCTTTCAGTGCCAGTTGTTGACTTAACCAGTATGTTTTCAGGATATTCCATGATATCTGTGTCAGTGTTTTATGAAATTGATTTTTAGTTTTGGCATATACAACAATACTTGAAAGACAATTCTATGTGAACAGAAAACACCTCATTTTGTAACAAAATAACTCCTTGTCCTAGCTTCAATATTTTCCTAGCGCAATATCTTCTTGTGTAAGCGATTGTAACTGAATTGAGTAAATCAACGAGTAGGACCTTGATTTGAAAGAACGCAGGCTTGTTTTTAAGCGAACATAATTGTCCCCTTTCCTGTTGTACCAAAAGAACAAAGTATCGAACACGTTGAAGCGTGTTTCTTTGATCTATTTAAAGGCGCTTTTTAAACAACAACGTTCATGTCTTCCGAATCTCTTTCATCTAGTCAACCCCCTCGCGAGATTGTCGTTTTCCACTCTTTGAACACAACACGATGCCCGCAATCTATGGCGAGCAGCACGATTGTTCCGCATAAATTAGAAAAACCACGATTTCGTCGGGGACACGGTTCGTTAGTTGCAGCCAAAGCGAGGTGAAAAGTCGTTTCGCGCCTCGGTCAGCATCGACCACCCGCCCCAGGGACATGTATATGACATAATAAAGGGGTCAAAAGCGTCGCCGATTGTGAGAATCGGCGGCTCGTGTTAGAAAAACGACCCCAATTAAGATGAGTGCAGAGATATCGACTCCGATTGTCGTGGCCCGATGAACCAGAGACGTCTAGCCGCCGCATTTTTCACTTCCTTCTCAATTCGAAAACCAATGATCGACAACTTCCCGCTTACTCCGGTTAACGAGCGGGAAATTGATTCCCTCGTGGATTTCTAAAAACTCGGTAGGGAGATTACCATGAACGTCTAGTCGTAGTAAGAAAAACAGTATAACATCTTATTTATTTATTTTGACCAAGGTTGATAAAAATCATGATTCTTTGAAAAAATCATCGTAATCGTGTTAATTTGATCAAATTTCTTCGAATATAAATATAAGTATAACGCCAACACTATTAAATGAAAAAAATTTTTCAAATTTGTTACTTTTTTGTCTTTTTCTAATAATTTAATAGTCAGTTCAGTTAATCAGTAAAATGAAAACAACGTATTTCAACATGAATGAAATGAAATTCAACGTATGAAAAATGAAAACAACGTATTTCAATTCAATATGCCTATTTTGCCTATTTGGGGTGCATTAAATTGAATACCAAAATTATACTTTCAACCCAGCGGAAGGAGCAACTGTACTCAACAGTTACTTGATTATAGCCAATTCTTTCTCGGTAATGCCTCTGTGGTAATTTTTTCATAGCTATTATGAAATTATGAACAAATCTCTCCATAGTTTTTGAAGAAATTGTAAGGCTGAATCACTTTCATCTGTCGAAAACTTTTCCGGGGCTGTTTTTATCATGTAAGCTGAATAATTAACCGATATCATGACTTATCATCGGCAACGTCTCATAACAATCTTTATTTGGGTAATGTTTTGTGAATCTTCCGGTTGAAAAGCAAAATGTGTTGTTTTGGCCGATTTGGTTCAAGAAAAAATTTTATGATTCAAATCATTGATTTTTTTTAAGAAAATAACTCAATTAAAATCACGAATTGTAAATCAATAATCTTGATCAATTGATTCAAATCATGTCAACCCTGATTATGATTAGTTACATTTTCTAGCTAGCTAAAAAATGCGCAAGCAAGAAAAATGCGAAAAATTTATTTTCACAAAAGAAAGGAAGTGAACTTTTAACTCCCAAAACTATTGATTTAAAAAAACAAAAGTTGAAAATGCTCAAATATAATTTCGTATGTTTCGATGAGCCATGAAATTACTGTAATAATTTTCATGTTTCAGGTTATATTTTCGTAAATTATTTCGTAATGGAAAATTTTAATTCAAGTGAAAAAAAATTCAAATAGATATTTTAAATATACATTATATTCTATATACGATGAAATTTCGCGGACAAAACCACGAAAACCACCAAATCAAAACGAACCCTTCATTTTCGATTTCGAGGGGTTAATATCCTAAACGACCTCTAAACTGATGAACGTATATTTTTCAGGAGTTTACGCAGTGGCGAGGGGTGTACATCAATTCACGGTTAATGTGGCTGGCGAACAGCGGAAGGGACTCCAGCTCAGAGGCGACATCTTGATAAAATGCTACCACCGGAGCGAATCCGGAAGAGATGCAGTCTTCGCATGTCAATTCCACACGTGTGCTGTAACAGATTACACGTTGAGCTTCACGAGACAGGAACTGGATGTTGCATATAAAGGTAGGTGTGATTGTACTTCTTCCGTATGCTATTTTATTGATCGGATTGGATGAAATTTCCGTTTTCATGCTATATGTATGATGATTTAGCGGATATCAAATGTTCTATGAAAACTAATAACTTCATCTGAAAGTTTTGTACAGCGAATTACTTGCATTGATGTTTCGCTATATGTGATAGAAGTTTCAATGAGTCGGTAACTTAGTTACATCTTTGCTTCACCAAATTCTATTCAATAAATTCTGGAATTAATTGTGATATTTTTCATTCCATTCACATTTGTTCATTTACTTTAGATTCAATTCTCGACCAATAATATAGATAGATGTAAACAATACCCAGTTTATTTGATTCAGGAGGTCTTTTTTCAATAGAAATGTAAAATAAGAAACCTCTGAAATAAGAAACGCAATTTTGGATTGGCGAGTGGTTTTTGAGGGGCGTCTAAGCATTATGACCCGTATATTAGAAAATTTTGTTTGGATGGATCTTTATAAATTCTGCATTTCGATATTTATCCTGAATTGTGAACGTTTTTCACTTCATATAGAGGGTTATTATCATTGTTCTAAGAGCGAAGAGGAGGCCTATAGAGCACCGATTGGACCTACTGATCACGCCGATTCCGAACGGCATAATAACACGGTAGGAATCGAACCCACCGGCATCAGTAAACGGAAAGAGATAGGGTCACTATACCGTTCGACTACTAACCATCTTATTTAGGGCTTATAATCGTTAACCCTCTAAGAGGTTTTAACGGTTCTTTGACAAACGTAAAAATGTAACCAATTTGTAAAAATTTTGCTTAGTTTTTCGATCAATACCCAGTAACTTTTAAAGTCCTGACGTAGCAGAAGGAGTCTGATCCAAAAATTTACTCGAAACAAAAATACTTCTAACGGTAAAATCGCATAAAAAATATTATATAGTGTTACCTCTATTTTGGCGATATAATAAGACTTCCCCTTTACATATTTTGTTTCGGAACCTGTGTATTAAACGAAAAATTTTCAGGTCGAATCATTTAATGAAATTAAGTCAAATTTTGTGAAAATCGATATGATTTGCTCGAAAGGCAGGCAGATTGAACAAAATGCACAAAACGATGTTCTTTTTCTATCGCCAAAAATGAGAAAACCCTAAATTAACATATTTTTAGGGATTTTACACGAATAAACTCATTTGTTTGGAGTCAGTATGACATCTGACTTGGCAGTCCGTAATAATACCACTAGTGATTTTAATTTTCTCTTTAACTTCGAAGGACAAGAGGTTCAATTTTCAAGCAAAACAGATCAGTTATGGAATGAAACGGAGACTTATAACATGGGCTCAATCAGGACTGGTTTTTATTAGACTTTTGACAGACATAACTACTCATTTTGACATTTGTTACTTATAATTATTATTATATCAAGCTGTCGTATCTACAGTTACGTACTGGAATTGTTAGATCAACCATAATTTGAAGATAACCGGTGTATTTGCGATAATACTAGCTTGCTTCGGTTTGTGTTTCGTGATCGGTAAGAAAATGTAAAAATTTCTGCATGTGTGGTATAGTTAACACTATTTTAAAGGCTTCAATGCGAAGTCTCAAGTAAACCTTCATCTGACAAATAAGAAAAGGCCCCACGTGAAAAAGATACGAAGAAAGTGGTGGATATATGTTAATTAGAACAAAGAAATGTTTTCATTAAAAAAATAGTCCAGTAGTTCTCTTCAACGTTGAAACAAATCCAACACTGAAGATTTGAAATGAAATTTTCGTCTTTTAGTTTTCATTTTGATTCATTGAATATGAGCATTAGAGTTTCTATTTTGTTAAAAATTCCATGTAAACATATTCTAGAATTGTGTCGTGACTATTTTATTTCAATTATCAATATTTCTCATTGTTTATCTAAGCGGAACGCTTTCATCCTATCGAAAACGAAAGTAAATTTAACGATATTACAACAACATAAATTACATCATCTCTGTTTGCGATGTCCTATAAGCGTTTTATTGCTCACTTAGAGAAATAGCTTCCGAGTTTTATAATTTTCAGTTGCGTTCTAGGAGTTTGTAGCTTCTTGTCTTCCGTCGAGATTATTTCACGTTGTTCTGAGACATTCGGTGAGTGACACATATATTTTTATATTCGAAATATCTATATGGAACAGATATTCTCAATAAATCTATCTTAATTTTCTCAGGCGAAAAATAATTCCATAACTGGTTCAACAATATGAATAATATTCGTACATAATTTCTATATACTTCAAAAGGGGTTGAAAGGGCTGTTAGTAGTTTAACAGCGCGATTTCAGATCTCAATTTGTCTGGTATTCAATAAATCACTATGTATGTAATGGAAGACATTTGTATTTGTTCATATTCATTAAATTCAGTAACGTGTTTTACAATTTTCAATGTTTTTTCAAAACTATAAAGGAGAAATTTTTTTAAACGATGTCATTTTTGAATTTTCAATTAGTTTTCAATTGTGGAAATATACGCGCTTGCGGATGAATACAATTTCATACCGATCAGTTCCGTTTTTGACAAATTGAACCCCAAAGAGTTTGCCGACTCGTCATCTATTGAAAACCCCCTATTTAAAACGACCTATTGAAATTTCAAATTGCGAAACGACTTCAAAGCCCAACTGTAGGACGGCCTTTTGCTACTTATTTTTGCGGCACTCTTATCTATTTATGATATTATATATTGTCTAACAACAGTGAAAAAAATTCTTGGATTTTTTTCTGATGTGTTTTATCAACTTACCGTAGCAAAAAATATAATTCATTTGAACCTACATTATTTGCACCTTATTTGTATTTTTCTTTCAATGTCATTCATCTTATATAAATGTTCTGCTACAGTGGTTAAAATGAAAAATACTGTTTATCACTTCTACAAATTACTTTAACTAATATGTTGAACGTAATTGCTTTTCTCGTAAGTATCTAGTCTTGAGTGTTGTTTTATGTTCATAATTACTATCTATTTACGATCGGTAAATATAGTTATTAGTACTTATTTGCCGTAAGTTTCAATTTTGAAATTACTGTGTAACACGTATTTCATTTTAAAAAAATGCGTTTCCTGCTGACAGGTGAACGAAAGTGATAGTTGTTTTTCAAAAGTTATATAAAATATCTTAAGGAATGGCTGCGTAAGTCCTGACGTCGCAGAAGGCGACGGATCCAAAAATTGAGTCGAAACAAAAAAGCTTTCAACGGTAAAGTCTCTATAAAAAATATTATGTATATTCAGTGTTTTCATCTTTTTTGCGATATAATAAGACTTTTCCTTCATATACTTTATTTTGAACCTATGTTTAAACGAGAGGTTTTCAAGCCGAATCATTTAATTAAATGAACTCAAATTTAGTGAAAATGTATATGATTGTTGCTCGAAAGGCAGGCTGATTAAACAAAATACACCAATTGAAGTTCTTTTTCTATTACCAAAAATGAGCAAAACAAAATTTACATGGGATTTAACAATAATAAACTCATTTGTTTGCAGTCAGTATAAAATCAGACCTAGGTAGTACATTTCTAGATTATTTTTATAAAGCATAGAAGCTATCAAATGAGTCAAAGATAATATTGAGTTAATTAAGGACACATTTGATTCTTCAATTCATTCATTTTCGCTATTTCGATGTTGACATTTCAAGATCTAGTTTAACTTTCCTTAGCTAATATTTCATTTTAGAAATACATGTCATTGAAATAATTGAAATATAATATTCGAAAAACCAAACGATTACCCGTGTTTTTTTTTCAAAACAATTTGCGATACTGCTTTTAATTTATTTTATTTATTGCTGTGGTGCTGCTCTACAGAAATAAATAGGGTGCTTATTATACAGAAGCGAATACTTCGATTAATATTCAATATTCATCAACGAAGATCTTGTGAACCTATCATATTTATAAATGTTCATTATGCGTTGAAGAAAATGAAGATAGGTTTATTAAATTGAATAGTAATCATGAGTATTCAACAAGGAACCGGGATGTGCTACTTATTCCTATGCATAAAACAGCTAAATTTGAGCACTCTGTCTATTATCAGAGTATTAAAATTTTCAACCTCTTACCATCGAATTTGAAAGTACTGAAAGCTTATTTGTTTACGAGGAGGATTAATATCTGCTCTTTACAAAGGCATACTATAGTGTGGCAGAGTATTTCGATGATTCGAATGTAGGCAATAATGTATTAATCATTTTTTTGTATCATACGTTTTTATATTTTTTTTTAACACAAATATTCTTCACCATGTGAAATTGTCTCAAATGTTTAATATTTCTGAGGTAATTTTTTTCTTTTCTTTTCAAATAAAGTTGTATATTATTGTAAATATAAATTTAACCAATATTTTTGTTTGAACCAATATTTTTGCTCGAGGGCTGAATGGAAGATCAGACTCAAAACTGAATTCAGTCCTTGAGAGCATTCTTCCTAGTTGTAATTATTGTATCAATTGAAATGAATGTAATTCTACAATGTAAAGAATGTTTCTCAAAAAATTTATTTTATTATTATTATTATTTATTTTCAACTATTTTTGATAGATTAATGATACACAATTTCTAATCTGTATGAATCAAGCGTCTATAATTAGCTTTATTAACATTAGTGTTGATAGTTTATATCATTTGATAGTTAATAGTTAACATTATTGTTGAAATACTACAAATTGAGTTAACTCATCAGCAATTAAATATTAATAATTTCCTATTCAAACCTCATTAGTAGTATGCAGCTAACAAGAACTTATTATCAAATACCTTCTTTTTACTGAGGATGATAGGAAATAACAGTTCTGACAGTTTCTCAATAAGAACTTCACGATACAAGTTCGTCAATTTTCAACAATTCAAAAACTCAACGGTTTTTTACCTAACATAGCGAAATTCATTCGATTTTTTGTATGAAGCAATGTCATTTCGATGACACGCGGGACTGGGTCGATTACATCAAAGAACAACCGGTGAACGGCTTCGTTTGGTTAATTGAGAGATCGCAAAGACCAATGTGACAGTTTGAACTACCAATTATCAAGTCGTACTTGTGCTTACGAGCTACAAATATCTCACATCCGTCAATTACTTGAAATTAATAAGGAAATTTTGACAACCACTTTATTTCGGACAGGTTCTTTCTCGTTCTGATAAGGTGAGAGATCTCGGTATAGTCTTCGATCAGAAATCTTTCTTCATTCCACACATCACCCAACTTATTTCATCTGCCTCGAAAATATATAGATTCGTTATACGCAATGGCAAATATTTCAATAATTCCTAAACATTCATAGACTATTTAACGCCCTAAGCCGTAGCATGTTGGAGTATGGCAGCATGATCTGGCATCCTATTTACACTTGCCATAAACGCCATCTTGAGGTCATTCAGAGAAGGTTCTTGAAATTCTTTGTTTGGAGGGAGGATAAAGTTTATCCACACAGAGGAGTCAATTATAACGAATTATTGAGTCGATTTGGTTTAATCTCATTGCAGAGCAGGAGAGAAACTTTATCGCTCAAATTGTTGTACAAATTACTGCACAACAGTATTGATTGTCCTCCTGTCTTGTCCGCATTAAAATTTCGTGTTCATATGCAAAATTCTCGTAATACAGAATTATTCCACCTAGGGACTCCAAGGACCAACTCGCTAATACATTCTCGCATTTGGTATATAGGTTATGTGAACAATATTGAGCTCTTTGTGATATTTCTTTCATTTTATTTATTTAGTTATTATTCGATATTATGTTATTATTTTCTGTTATTGAGTATTATACCTGTTGAAATACCTATCATTATATTCATTATAATAACTCTTATTCCATTATTGAAGTATTATTGGATCCAAACTTTGAAGTTCAACTTACCTGCTTTTTACAACGACCTTGCTCGTTGATGATTTTATCTCTTTACACATAACTGATTAAAATATGAATAGTGAAATTCAGGAAAAAGTTTAGAAAGTAGGTAATTTAACGTGGAAAATAGCGAAATTGATGTTGAACCACACCCAAATATACCACATAAAAGTGGAAATACTAGAATCCAAGATATATTCAGCGCATTGCTAATTTGATATTATTAAATTGAGGAATCAAGAGAGTAAATTCTGAACTAAAAATCATAGAGAATAGAACAGTCAGCTGAAAATTTATTATCCCAGAAAGCAAAATCAACTTTGTGGGATATTATAGGACTATGGTATATGATCAAGAATGAAATATATAAGTAATAATACAATTTGCCCCATAAAGCTTTCTTGAACAAAGTTACACAATAATACACACAAAATAGTACAAAAACAACGCGAAACTCAAAAACTGTAGCACTCCCGTTAACAAAAATATTTCGTCTAAAAATTCAAATTGGGCTTCTCAATACCACAAACTCGCAGATGAAATATGCATTATTCAATTCCTTGAACTCGGTTTGGAAATCTTGTCTTAAGAGATCTCCTGCGCATAAACAAACAAGAATATCAAACATAATAAGAAGACATTGATTTGACAAGCCGACGCATACCTTCTTTTTCATTAGCAAATATTATACTCGCTTATCTTTTATTATAAATATAATTAATTAATGGTTATGGCAGGCATTACGATAACTGCAGTGTTCCAGTTTGAAATGGTAATGAGATTTGAATAAACTCTAATGCTCAAACAATTCAAATCCTCTGTGTATATGTAAAGGAAAATTGTATTTATATTATGAAGTCGTATCTTCTCTCTTCATTTGTTGATAAATAAGGCACCTATCTCTTCGTATAAACATAATTAATTGTTATGGTTGACGTTACGATAACAAACACCTCAATTTGAAAGAGTAATTATAATCAGTGTACTATTTCATAACGCAACTGATATTCAGTCGATAAATCAGTTGAAACAGTAGCGAACATTATAATTTAAAACACAAAAATATGTATCGGTATAATAATGAATAAAACTATTTCACTACATTTTGTGCCTATTCTTGCTTAAGATTGAAGAAGTACAAAATCAGAACTTTCAGTAATAATTAAAATTAAAACATGTTTGGGTTAGTTTTTCACTTTACAATACACAAAAGAAAGTTGTCAGAAATCGCAAATAAATTGAAATGTACTGAAATAAAAACTGTTGTTCGAAACCAAGAACAACATTATTCGTCTACCTCAAAGAATTCAATTTCCTCCACGCTTTCTTTTCAATTATTGGAACAGTAATATAAAACACTCAGAAAAATCAAAACAAATCTTTGAATTCATCGACCTCTTTATAGAAAAATGCTGTATACCATACTAATAATAATAATCAATGTTTCACAATAAACAATGTTCAAGTTTAATTTTACTTTATCTGTTCTTAAAAATCTTATTTTGTATAATTATTCTTGTCTTTTCCTATATTTTCAGTTGGTATAACTGTCTTGAGAAACTGATATTCTGTGTTCAATTTCAGCTATACGATTCTTTATTTCTTGTTAAACTTCAGTTGTATTCTATGTTCCTCTGTCCAGTCATAGAACATACCTGGTATATTCTGTGAGAATAGCTATAATTAATGAAGAAATACAAGAAGTATTTTTAAAATTAGATTTATTGATAAAGATAGATAGATATAGATAATTCAGCATTTGATAAAGAAGTAGTATTTCGAAACGCGTCATGCGTATTTGTGTATTTTCATAATAACAATAATAGTAAGTTCTTTATTCTCAACAGGTATAACAACTAATTACAGAAAATAATTTTCAATATGAACTCTCACAGAGTTAATTCATCCATTGAATTTATTAATAATAACAATGTTGAATACATAAATGAATAATTAAAATAAAAAAGATATAACAAAGAGCTCAACCTAATCTAAAAAAAATAGTAACTTATAAATACATTTTAGCGTTCAATGAAATATTACATAGAACTCAATCTAAATCAATTCATTTTAGTCAATTTTCTTTGTTCACATAACTCCTGATAATAAATTCTATGGAGTCAAAGTGAATGTCACAATTATTGGCAACTCTATTGAATGTAGACTCTATAAACAAAATGGGGAATTGTATTAGGGAGTTGGTCTTCGGAGTCTCTAGGTGGAATAATTCTGTATTACGAGAATTTTGCCTAGGAACACGAAATTTCAAAGCGAACAAGAGAGGAGGACAATCAATACTATTGTGCAGTAATTTCTACAAAAATTTGAGTGATAAAGTTTCTCTCCTGCTCTGCAATGAGATTAAACTAAATCGACTCAATAATTCGTTATGATTGACTCATCTCTGTGAATAAACTTTATCCTCCCTCCATACTAAGAATTTCAAGAACCTTGCCTGAATAGCCTCATGATGGCGTTGATGGAAATGGGATGCCAGATCATGCTGCCATACTCCAACTTGCTACGGATTAGGGTATTAAATAAGTACTATGAATATTTGTTCATATATGAGAAAATTTTGGATATTGTTCCATTATAAAAAATAATCGTTCATTATAGAACAACCGCATTTCTCATAGATGTAGGTATTCATATTTAATAACGATATTGAATCCTCGCTTACCTCTTGGTGAACCATGATTAATTAATAATTCAAATCAAACTGTTGGCTTAATATGTCACAAATATTTGTGAAATATTAAGTCAACACGAAACATTATATTAAAAAACTATACCCGCAAAAATTCTGAATATATGATGAACTAAATAAAACAAGAAATACCAATAAATCAAAAATATGTTAGATCAGTAAAAATACGAAAAGGAATATACAAAGCATTAGATTTTCGTAAACTCTTGTGAATAGAACATTTGTTTCAGAATTCAAATTAATCACCTCTTGCATTGACACACAGTTCGTTCATTATTCAAATTAGTTTTCTGTTGCCGGTCTCCGTGATTTAGTCGGGAGAATACCCGACTATAGTGCGGTAGAACTCGGGTTCGAGCCCCGGTTGAGGCATGGGTGTTTGTGGTTGTCTATGATTTAAGTAGTTTAAATAATGATATATGATGGGTAAGGTACATTCATTACAAGCCGAAAAGCAACCTACAAAACATTACATATAAAATTGGTTGTGTTGATTAGAGTGAAAAATATACTATCTGTATAATTCAAATATATTAAATAAAAATAAAAACACTTGGCTTGCTTTCTCAAAATTTGAAATAAATACTTCACAATTTTTTCGGAGTATTACCCCATTCTCAAAAGTTTTCAAAAACCAAGTGTTTTTATTTTTATTTAATATATTGAACAATGTTGCACTCCTTTGTTCCGTCTTCTGTACATATGAATCAACTCATTAATGAATAGGGCCTCATGAAAAATAGTGGAAAAATGGGAAATATATCATAACTCGAACTTCTGAGGTTAATAATTGCGTAGAAATTATATAGCAGAGCACATAAATTGATTTGACTAGGTATCTCGTACGAAGTATTTAATATTTTACTGACTTATCGCTCCTTAGAAAATATAATCTCGTGAATTCTTCGTGAAACCGGATCTGAAGCTAGAAGATTCAATTCGCCGAAACGAAACTCAGCTATGATGTTGAACGTGATGGTATTCGTACACCGGTGACACGTCAAACTCGCGTTCGACAAGAAATTCGCATTATCTTATATCTATCGCGCATGTTTTATTCCGCCAATACGTTAGAAATTGTGAAGGAAAGTCTCTAAAACATGTGTTCGATGTGAAATATACGATTGTATTATCGAATTTATAGGTAAATATACGTAAATGTTTATTGGATATTGAGCGGAAATTGAAGAGGTTTTTTTAAAATGTGAATTGTATAACTCTTTCAATATAAATAGAAGGTAATCATTAAACATATGGTTACAACGATTTTCTTGGTTTGGAATAAATTTAGGTTTTTATTCTCCAAAAATTAGAGAGCAGAACTCAAAAAAAACACATTTTACACATCTCGCAGTATTATAAGTTTCATAGCTTACAACTCATAACTCCCAAATTACATTTACAATGGCATTTACATTATCCGAAATATTGTAGAAATAAGTGATGTAAAGTAATTTGGGATAATCGAAATTTCGGTTATTACGAGGTTTTTCCTAGGAAATAGGAGTAGAGAATGCAAATATCATTCCATCAACTTGAAGACATTCGTGAAATAATTCACTGGAATGTTCGTATTTATTCAAATAAAAGAAACATAGGGTGAAAAGTTTGTTTTGTTTTGGCAATGTTACTCAAAATTTTCTTGAACATAGATATGCATCTCTGTACATACATACAATGTTTACATTCATAAAAAAAATAAAATATAAATACGTATACTATAAACTCTTACTTTTTCATTTCAAAATAGAATAATTTTCAACTGCTCTCGTTTAGCACTACTTTTGGCCACAACTCTCCCAACTTTTGACGAAAATAACATACGTGGCAATTTCATTTTCTTATTGTTCTACGCAGCAGTATAGATTTTTTTGTCGGAGAATCCCTGACGTGTTTAGTACAATGCGGATGTTTTCGGTTAATCCAAGTTTTTGTTTTTTATGGTAAGTATATTTGGGATGTACTGGAATTCAAAAATAGCGATTGGGATAGTCGAAATTCCTCTGTACTTATAAATACAGTGTAAGTATTGTTGGAATATATCTCTAATTCTTTTGAACTACTTCATCTATATTGAGATCAAAGATGGCGGATGATAAGATTGATGTGGAGAGTGGGAGCTCCCAAAAATCATTAAAATTTAACAGTAAAGGTGAAAGTTTTTGTTATCACTGTAATAAGAAAGTGATTGAAATAGTTAAGTGTATTAAGTGTGATGAAAATTTTCATCCCTCCTGTCTAAATCAAGCTACTTCCAAGAAAAATGCAACGTGCGTGCATTTACCCCGTAAAGTTGAAAGTAATTCACCAGAAGATAAGCAGGATAGCATAATGCAAGTAGTAATCATTGAAAATAATTATTTAAAGCTACTATTTTCTGAAGTTCAAAGCAAGAATGATATTTTGTTGCAAAATAATAAGTTACTATTGGAAAAAATCAAGGATTTGGAAACTGCTTATACAAAAAATAATGTAAACAACGAATCTGATAAGATTAATCCAGAAAAAACTCAACCTCAAACTCTTCGTTACAAGCAAAGTGCATTGGAACTACCAGAAATGCCTAAAGACTGCGTACAAGCACAGAGTAGAAAACCTACGTCTGTGGTTAAAGTTGCAAATTCTTAGGATAGAGTTGAAAGAACTCGTTCTTCAGTGATAAGTCCAAAGAAACCCAGTCTGAGTGAGGTTAGTACGAGTTTAAAAACAGACAGCAGTCGAAAACTTATAGAGCTAACAACTAAGAAAATAAATATTATAAATGAGCCTAAAGAGGAAATTAATATACAAGAAGATCAACAAAACGAATGGAGGGAAGTTAAACAAAAAGGAAGACGTAACATGGGAATTATTTGCACTGGATCAAAGACACCAAAACACTTCGTGGGGCACCTAAAAAGAAATGGATTTATGTGGGCAAAATTGCGGGAGCCAACGTCTCCATAGATGATGTTAAGGACTTCATGTCCTTAAGGAATTAAAAATTAAGAAACTAGAAACTAAAGGATCTAATTCTGCTTTCTCCATTGGAACTCCAAATGAGGAACTATTTAATATAATCGGTAATAGGGATTTCTGGCCGGAAGGAGTCATCACCAGAGAGTTCACTTTTTGGATTACAGAGTACGAAAGATACTGTGCTAATATAGCTTGGGTTTTTTTCTTTTGCTTCTGTTTTGTCGTTTTCTTTATTTATTTTTAAATTTGTAATTTGACATTGTCATTTTCATTGCAATAATTGAGAGAAATAAATGTCTATCTATATATTGTGAAATGAAATTGATACATTAATTTCTATATGCCGACGACTTATTAAAACAATTGAAAATATTCAAAACTTTTGTAATGATAAAATCAACGTCCTTTCATTTTTACATTCAACTTCTTTCATTTTCTTAGTACCATTTCCAGAGCTTCAAGAAATATTTCAGACAAACAATAAATTGAATTTTTTTGCAGATCCCCGTTTTCCTAAAGACGGCGCCGTCGAGCTACACTTTTCACAGGGCCCGGATATTCGGCATCCAGCGCCGGCACCCACTCCAGCGGTACCTTTCAGCTTTGCCGACGACGCTGTAACCCGGGCCGACAGTCCAATGAACCTAGAAGAATCGGACGATGACGACGGATCAGATGGCGGTAAGTGTTGTGGATTCACACAAGACGACTTATTTTTCGAACTATAAAGATAAACGCTTTGAACAAATGAGGCAAGTATCATTAAATAATTCGTTGGTTCGCTCATTTAGCTCAGCTGGCGCCGAGTGTAGAATCACACCAGATGACCTATTTTTCGAAGTATAGAGATAAAAGCGTAGTGGGAAATTGTGACAATATCTCTAGTTGATCATATGGTTCTCTTCTATTCAGATGAGGGTATCATAAAATCGGAAATATAAACACGAACTTTAAGAAAATTAAAATTCCTGGCATCATCTCTACCTACTTACAGTATTTAATTTCAGAAATATGATATTTCCAACTTCGTGTATCACTTTTCACACATTCAATTTCATATCAGTGAACAGAACATCTTAGAAGAAGAACAGAAAAGACGTTTATATCTAAAATATTTTTATTTGCATTTCTTCAGTTTCATGATAACTCCTCCAGTAATAAAATGTCAGGGATATAGCTAGGTCTTATAAATTTGCACAGAGCTTATGATGACGAAATTACGCTTCCATTCGAATCACTGGTCGATTTATTAGCCAACGTAGGTAATTGATTTCTGTTATTTTCAAAGTGAAGAATTTCGTTATGCTTAAACACTTTTTAAATTTTCAAATTAAAAAATTTCCATTTCTCTATGACATTATTTTGATCGGAAAGATATAGGATACATAATTATATGAGAAAGGATTATCAACTTGATTTTTTTTAGAATTAGATTTTAATTTAGAATTTGAAATAAACTAAGGCGGTTTCTGCCTGATCGTTTCTGCCTATTGAACTTGAAATTTACCTGTACGGTGAATTTCAAGTTCAATATGTGCGAACTGGACCAATATTCAAAACTAAGAATCTAATAATTGCGAACTACAAAACTATTATTTCTCGTTTTCAAACAAATCATTGTTATTTAACTTAGTTACTACAAACCGATGTTTTTATCACTAGTTATGCCCATTCATTTCGAATACAAACAAAATGCGTCAAAAAGAAATTGAATCTTGAATTACTATTTAGGGATACAGCCCAGGTGAAAACTTTGGCGATATATCCAAAATACGAATTGATTTTTAAACCAGGTATAAAAACAAAATTTTTATACCTGGTATTTTGAATATACAGTCTAAAATGGAAGTATGTCCAAACTGGAGAGCATTCAAATCTTTGAAAGGAAAAATTAACCTACGGCTAATTTTGCAAAATACATAACAAAAATAATGAAAGAAATTAATAAAATATTACTGAAGATTTACCATAGACTAAACGGCCATTCTAAAATTTGTTTCTATTTGTAGTTACATGATGATTAACATTTTATTATAGTCGTATAAAGCTTGTAGATAAATGGCAGCGGCAAATTTTATTAACTATGAAAACACAACCTATTATTAATTATTTCTACGAGCGTCATTATTATAAAGACGTACGTGGTAATAAACTCTTGTTAACTTTCCATGAATATCGGACATTTTGATTCCTCGCCGAGTGATAAAATGAGTGCCTTTGAGCCTGGAGGTTCTGATACCAACGTCGACGTGAATTTCTCGAATTTCCGTGCCACACAATCGTATGTCTCGAAGTCATTCGTGTGTGTCAGCCTGAAATCAAATTCTGCGGTTGTTAACATGTCGGATTTTTTTTCAATAGGACTCTTGAGATGTTGAGTTACATTCGCTAAATCATCGAAGTCGTATAGTAACATGCGATCTAGTAATAACTGGTAATTGCTGGTAGTATCTTGACGGAAGTGTCGAAATTGACAGTTGACGTTGCATCATATGTTGGAAGACTAGATTTTGAGACGAGGATAGTAATTCATTACTCGTGTAACGTATGTCGTAGATTGTAGCTATTTGTCTTGAAATTTCTTACCATAAACACTTCATTTCAAGGACTAAATGATTTATCTATTCAATTTGGGACTTCCTGCATACCCTAACAACAGATTAGTCAACATGTCGGATTCTTTTCAATAAAACTCGAGATATTGAGTTTTAATAAAAAAAAGTCATCGAAGTCTATAGTAATTGACTATTGACGTTACATCATTAATGTTAAAAGACTAGATTTTGTGACGAGAATATTAATTCATTACTCGTCTAACGTATATGTCGTAGATTCCTGCTATCCTTCCTGAAATTTCTTCTAATTGAAACTATAGTTCAATGGTTTCAACCAACCGATCACTTCAGACAATTTGGGACCACTTGCCTGTATTAACAAACAGATTAATCAACACGTCGGATTCTTTTCAATGTAACTCTAGAGATATTGAAATAGATTCACTAAATCATCGAAATCTCATAGTAACATACCATCTAATAACAACCGGTAACTACCAGTAGTATCTTGATGGAAGGGTAGGAATTGACAGTTCACCTTACCCCCCGTCCTTGTTACTGTTGGTCACATTTGTATGACTACCCCAACCTCCCATATTTTGCAATTTTTATCTAGAAATTATTGACAGTAAGCCCGGAAAAAGGTTTATTTCCATTTGAAATATTTTTAAATAAAATTAACTTCGTGTGAACAAGAACAATCAAACAAGAATAATAATACTCAAGATAATAAAAGAAATTTTAATGATCTTGAGTCCATGAACATTGAACCCACTTCATTGAATAATTTATAACTGGCATAGCAGCCACTTCATTTTCGTCTTGGGTTGTTAATGTCAAGAACACTCGTTTTGTCAACATCTATTTCAGAAAAGCATAAAGCATCATCGTCATCATACTAACAAAAAAGTTTTCTGGCACGTTTAGCTGCAATCCTTTGAGGACGAATCTGAGACGACGGGCAATACTTCTTGTTGACTGTTGATGTAGTAGTTGTGTTGATTATTGGCCTTGTATGTAAGTGTATGTATATTGAGCTTGCTTCAAATGCGATGACGATCAGGAGAACCAAATCTAGCTGAAGTACTAGTCGATCGAATTTACAATTGGGGTTCAAATAGAGTTGCAAGTGCTTTCGAGGTTGTCATTAAAAATACAAAGTGCGTGTTTCAACACGTATCTTTTGAGATGTGACATCACGATATTTCGGACCTCTCCCATCCTTGTCATATGTCACAGTTTGTCGACCCCTCCTAGCCCCTAAAAGTGTGACGTCATGTTTGGATGGCTCCTAGTAATTCATTACGCCTGTAACGTATGTCGTAGATTCCTGCTATTTTTCTCAAAATCCCTTTTTATGAAAACCTCATTTCAATGGCTTCAGCCAAACAATTACTACAAACAATTAGGGACATCTTGCCTCCATTAACAAACAGATTATGATTGTTTTCTCCACAAGAACAGAATATCAAGCTTTCTGTCGCTGAATGATGTTGAATTCATTTCAATTCAGCCAGGCTATCTTTTGTTCATGTCGAGGCTATATAATTTTTTGACATTTTGTTAAGGGTCATAATTTGACGATTGAACTAACAAATAATACTCATTTAATAGTGTTGGCGTTTACTTGATGTAATCCATTATAATTGAATATAAACTTAAATTCAAACACTTGAACTTATGATTTACATGACGCGTTTCGTTGTTACAAACGACTTCTTCAGATGCTAACAGAATAATTATTATTCTGTTAGCATCTGAAGAAGTCGTTTGTAACGACGAAACGCGTCATTCTTGTAGTCAATAAAGTGTAAATCATTAGTTCAAGTGTTTTGGTGGAATTTAAGTTTATATTCAAAAATTATACTCAAGTTCAAATGAACTCAATGCCCATCATGCAATAATTTATATACACTGCAACATCTTAAAGTATAGATTATAGGAATAAAAAACTATTGAATGATATATAAGACTTTTTTGCACTAAATGAAACAGTGATAATTTTTTGAAAATATTTCAAGAAAAATATTCAAAATTAATTTATTTAATTAGGGAATTTTCGAGAAATAAGGCATATACCTCTTATCCGTATTTCATGTCGCATTAGCACATGAAATACGGATAAATGAGTCCTGCAAGTATCTCTAGAATCATGGTGTTAGAGAAAGAAGAACGAAGAACATATCGGTTTTTCATTTTCATTTAATACGAATTCATAATTAGTAGGGATACCTATATTGGATATGGAAGATATTACTGTATGCCTGCATCCCTGCGAGTGCCCCACGCCAAAACCTATTTCGAGCCCATAACAATGAAGTCATCTCCTCAAATATTGGGAGGAGTGCATATTTGTTCAAACCTCAATTTATTTGGCCAATTCAAATATCGTTCACTCGGCTCAGTTTATTTTATGAAATCATCCTGTGTTTATTCCACTTCGCATCTCTATCTCTGTCCTTGGTATAATTTGTATGTGTAGCAGATATTTTATAATCAAAACAATCGCTTTGCATCAGTCTCAGCGAATTACCGCTTTTTTTCGGATAATTTACGACAAATTCCCGCGGGGCTTTGTGATGCTTGAATTCTATTTTCGGCACGTTGCCATTCTGCTGGAAGTTTATACGATGCATCATCTGATATCAAAATATCTCAACTGCAACACTTAGTTCTGCGTGAAGTGCTGTTATCTGTTTCTTATAGCTTGAAGAGATTTTATCTGAGTAGTGGACACGGTTGAAGAGTTAAGTTTTCAAATTGTTGTGTGTAGGGAATTGGTCAGAAAAATGGGCAGCGCGATCATGTCATTTCTTTGCTTGAGATTCGTCCTTTGAAGCTGTTAATAAATAAATAAGTAAAATATTGCTGTAAGATTACCAGGAAAATTACTCAAAATGAAGACAAACAGATCAGCAGCAGTTTTGTCTCCATCAGAAAAAAGTTTCTATGGATATCAAATCAAAATATTCATAAAGAAACAATTGACATGTGATGATAACCGGAGAATGAAAATGCAGAGATGTTAAAGTTCATCTAGATGGAAAAAAAGAAAAAATTGATGAAGTAAGTGAAGAGTTAATATAAATGGATTTATCTCAGATTTCAAAATTTATCGTATAATTAGAAACAGTTGCCTATACTCTACAAAATTCCTGTATGTACGACAAATGTTTCGTCCCCTTACACATTATCGAGAGGCAAATACAGCTGCTTTAAGCGTTTTATTGAACTTTTGATAATGTGATATGTAACCGAAACATACGTCGAGTATATCAAATAATTTTGCCTGTGCAGATTTTCCCAACCTGTGGTCCACGCCTCACAGGAGGACAATTTTATTGTTAAGGGTGGCAATCCAAAAATGGACTCGACACAAGTTCAATCTTCTCGCACTTCTTAATTTCATCTTTTGCACCCTTTTTGGGGACATAAGAATTTTAGAAAGACTAAGGGGGGTATGGTATAAAAAAGTTGGGTAAACACTGACCTAGTGTATTTGATTATACGATACAAAAATAGCTCTATTTTTGTTATCTTTCCTATATTGTTATCAACAAAATTCAATGATATAATGAAAAATGGTACTATTATATGATCTGCCGATAAAATTGGGATTTTGCACCACCCCCGTATATTTCATATTCAGGTATCCATTTTTTTCTGGTATTATCTTTCAAATATCAAAAATCTTCGATCAACTTCAAAGAAATATTGAACAATGTTGTTTCTTTATTGATTTGTAAATTCTTTCAAATTCTTCATTATATATTGAACTGACTATTCTATGACTCGGTCTTTTCACTTTCAGTTTCAGTGCCTGATGAGCTTTTTCTACCATTTACCAGATTTTCGCGTCTTTTCACTTCCAGTTAAAGTGTACGCTCTGTACGCAACCGACAGTTAACAGCCGACAGTATAGGTTCAATTTATCGTTCGGTCAACTGCCTAGAAATTCAACTGAATATTCTGACCGACGGAAAGATATCCGAAATGTTATTATAATAATAATAATACATTTATTCCCAACAGATATACATCCAATTACAGAGAAAAAATAACAAATTGTACACAAATAATAATAAATAAGAAAAAATAAACGAGAAAAAAAAACAGAAAAGAGAGTATAAGCGAATATATACAACGAAAAAATTGATTTAAAATAAATTGAAATAGTATTGAACAATAACCAGATAACTAAAAATAAAATAAATTATTGTCTATTACAAAGTTACGTATGGTCAGCAGAAGTTGACCATATTGTAACGAAATATGTTTGAAAAATAAAAATAAAATTAAAATCGATTGCAATAGTTCTATCTAGTATACAAATGAAACAACTAATCATCACGACATCCCATTGCGCTGCTCTGAGTGGCATGCCAAGATAACTGATAGCCGATCAAAATAGATATCACATCGACCGCAACAACCATCATAAAGATTACATATACAGTTGATAGGAGAACGTGACATAACATTTGATCTGCTGTAAGTGACATAAAATGTATTATTCCGCCTCAGACTAGGCCTTGGTACGCGAATATTTATTTTGCTGAGAAGAAATGGTGAGTCAATCGAATTGTGCAAAATTTTGAAGAAAAACGTTAGGCCGAACCGTTCACGCCTCAACTTCAATAATTCAACTCCCAAACTATCGGTTAGGATGGAATGATCGAAGCCTCTAGAAGGATATTGCCCATAATATCTGAAGTACTTCAAACATTTTCTCTGAACTGTCTCCAAGTCGACAATAGAATTAATGTACAGAGGAGACCAAATTATAGACGCATATTCCAGTTTATGATAAAAATATATTTTAATCTTGATAATGATTATTAACTGCTACAAAATGGATGTCCTTTGGATTAAATATCATTTTGAAAAATCAAGACGGGAATTTATTTCTTATTCAAAAATTAATTAAAAACTCATCAATTCAATATGAACCAAGAGACTAGCAATCTCCAACACTGACTACCGGTATTTTCATCAAGAAGTGCATAATAACTTTCGCGGTACCCATGAATTATAAGGAGCTAATGAAAAACATCTTTAAATTATACGGGGCCTCCATTAACGAAGATACTTTTCGCTTCACTCAGCTACCGTAAATATGTTGTTCGGTAAAAAATAATTGTATTTTAATGGGAAACACATACGTTTTCAATTTTATTAGTCTTCATCTGAAAGAAATACGAGTTGATTGTCCATTTTAAATAATTAATTACAAGTAGTTGAACCGATCCCCAGATGATATTGGTTTTTTTATGTATCCTTCGCCGTAATTTGTTATTCGTGATCAAAAACAATCAAATCATGGCAATAGATTTTATTTCATGATTTTCTGCTTTGTAACGATTTTTTGTAGATGTTGAAATTAGACGTAATGCTTTATTTCTAATGATCAGGATAATTACTGTCGAATTATACCTCGACAATCTCATATATTCAAACGAGAATTAAATAATTAAGATGGACGAGAATTTGAGATACCTTTTTTTGCATGGAGTAAACATCTTCGCAGTCATTTTAATTCACAACCTAATTTTAAATAAATGACACGGAGGTTTCGCTTATCTCTTGGTGAAACATTATGTTAAAACAATAAATTAAAATTAACACACTTGGCTTAAGTTTCACTAAATATATTAAAAACTCTACATATGTTCCGGGTGGTTAACCCAGCTTCATAAAGTTACATTGTATACTCTTGACAATGGGTTAACCACCCGAAACATTTAATATATTTGGTGAAACTTAGGCGAAGTGTGTTAATTTTTATTTTTTGTTTTTAGCATAATTGTCATTGAAATAATGGAAGAATATAGGTGATAAATTTAGTCACTACTCCCAAATCCAAATATTTATTGAAGTGATGATTCAAGAAAATGAATTTTGCTATGTGGAGATTTACATATTCATTTAAAAAAAAACAAAAATTTATTCATCTTCAAACATTCTAACTGGTCAAACTTTCGAGATATACCTAGTTAGATTTACGAGACAAGTGAGATGGTATATATATATTATAACATTTGTTTGAATCAAGATCGTTCATTTTTATATGATATGTACGTGATATTGTTTATTCATTTGTATTTATTTCGCTGTAACATGAACTGCCTTCAGCTTCTCATAGAGTTCCAAGAAATCAAATGCATGTGGAGAAAAAAAAGATCATGAAAAGTGAGAAACTGGTTACAAACAAGTAACAAAAACGATGTTTCCAAATATTCTCCCTCGAATGAAGAAGGATTCCACATGCTACAACTTGCTACTAGCTATAACATAAACGATTTGACACAATTGATTAATCTCGTATTCTTCATTGAATCTCCAGTTGTGTGCTTAAAATTCCTGTATTCCTTGAATTTAGCTCAAAAAACACTTGGTGTACTTATATCTTATTATTTACAGCGAATTATTTCATTATTTCAATAAATTTTGCACCTATTACATCAAATGGATACTCCTTCACTTTTTGTGTCGGTTATCATCACGACAACATTCATATAAAAGGAACTTTTTTTGAAAATTCAACAGAAAATATTCCAAAATCTCAAAATTTGATTATTGGTAAATAACAAGTGAAGACTTGATTCATTTTCAAAAAGTAGTTTATATAAAATATTTTGAAGTGTTTGCCTTTAAATGAATTATTATTTAAAATAACTAAATATTACCTGTTTGCAACGATCAAGAGGATTTTTCCTTAAGGCCGGTTTTGAATTCTGTGATATATAAGTAGGAATTATGTATTTTCAAATTCAGTTAATATTGTTAATACTCTCGATAATGAGCTAAACACCCGAAACATATGTAGAATTTTATTCTGGAAAGGTGGTTCAATTTTAATTTTGTATATAGAGAGGTTTAGAATGTCGTGTCATTTATTGTTATTAATAACAAAATGTTCATGCTATTATTGTTATTAATGAAAAAATATGCGTCAAGATATTATATGATCCAAGTATGATATTACGACGACGAAAAATATATTTAAAATGAGTTTTCAATAACGGAAGATTTTCAGCTTTTCAACGAAGATACTAACTTTAGGATTTCCTATATAATTAATGACAAGATATAAATATTTTCCTTGAAATTTTGAAACCTCAGTTCTACTATAAAATGACATGTTAATCACTTTCGATATATCAAACGTAGTATATATGGAATTATTTTCAATCCGACTGATTTGAAGTTACTAGAAATGTTACATCTTTAGTCCGTCGGGACGCTATTTAGCCACACAGAATAGGTAAATGGAAAAATATGAATACCTAGTGTAGCACAAACAGTAAAACACATCTTTCAGGAATTTCGAAGATATTTACGAAAAGAAATAATGACCTACAAAGTTCTCCGGGTCAGCTAGTTTTGAATTAAAAATATATTATTCTATTCGTCAATAAATGCTTAATTTTTGTGTGAATATGTCTGTGCAAGTGTACTTTATATCATGAACAGCTGTTCCCATTTTTCAAAAGCATATAATTTTGTCTTGCTCCACAATTAATTTCGGATGCGGTCCTCATTCGAAAGCCGTATTCTTTTATGTAAATTGAACGTCAAGTGGATTTAATCTCATACTTTTCGTTGAAGCGAAGGTTCTCAAACTTCTCAAGGTATAATAACATAATACAGACCGGATGATAAAAGTGCGCCATGCGTCGAAGGCCTGGCCGGCTACCGTTTATTTTTGTCACAATTTTTCCCAACCGTCTACTCTTTCGAATTAAATTCAGTACTGTTACGGAAGTCAAAACGAAGCTATTGAACACCTCGGTTTGTCTGTGCTCCTGGCGGAAAAAAGTGCGGGTAAAACGAAGTGATTCGGGAATTTGTTCGACTTCAGGAAGTCATTATACTTACGTACCGCCCCCAAGACTGCTAGAAAGAAGGAAATACGATCCCCACATGCATATATCAAAACAAGAGATAGAATGGAGTTGGTAAGTGTTCAAAGGCATAATCTTGTTGGCCCACCTGAAGACTATGAGAAATTTCACTATTTTTTGTAACCGATATTACTAGAACCCCAAAATATATTTATTAATGTCAAGTGACCCCTCGCGCAACAGTTGCAATTATTATAGTATGTGAGACATTGTTACATTAAATGTATGATATAATTTGAAAACACTCAAATAATTCTACAGAAATGGTCCAATACATTCTACATGTGTTTCGGACCACCTACACATTATTAAGAGTTGTTAAGACAACCTTTTAATTCAAACTTTCGATAATACATCAGTCACCATAACAAGTGATCTCAGAAAACAAAAACATCAAAATGTTGGTTGAGTATTTTAATGGTCTCTTAGTGAAACATGGTTTGAATAAAATATATAATTGGCTCAGTTTCTCAGAAGTATATGGCCGCTTGAGAATTGTTCAGGGTTTTTACCCCAACAATAACCGTTTATCTGTTATTATTAAATATTGCTGAACCGTTATTATCGACTAGTTCAACTTTTGAAATGAAGGTTACAACCCTAAACAACTGGCAAGCAGGAATATAATTCGCGAAACCTAGTCAAAGTTTTTTTATTCAATAGGTTTAACAGAATTTCAGGTTATTTTATCTGAAATTAGGTTTCAAAAATATGCATGAACCTGAACTGTATATTCTCTTCGTATCAACATTCCTTGAATAATTGAAGTAATTGAAAATCTGAAAAACCTGACTGTGGTGTGAAAAATACCAAGCTCGAATGATTTTGTTCATCACATCTTAAGTACGACTGAAAAAAATTTGCTGATATCGATTAAGAGGTTTTACTAATATGAACGCATCACAACATCCCATTTCGGTCTTATCCACCTTTTCCGATAGTTTACACCATGATTAATGAACTGAATAAGAATGGAAATATGACGAGATAAAAGATACAAATCCAAACGTTGAGAACCAAATTCAGTAGCTCGATCGAACAAATCGACAGAAAATTAATTGATCTAGCCTGCTAGCAAACTTGGTTCTCAACGTAATTTATATGGGATTATAGGGGATACGTTCCTTGGGTGACAAAATGAAAAGAGGTATACAAAAAAATTGATTTAAATGAAGTTTCTGATGATATTGATCAATTATTATGTTCAGGCTTAGAAAATGGTTTACAGAATTTTGTAATTTTTTCTTGCTTGAATTTTTAAAAGTTCCTTCAATTCAAACTGGCATAGAGCTATGACTTTAGTAATTTGCTTTTAAAATAAGACTTCGTTCCATAGACGAATCTGTTTCCATAAATAAAATCACACTAGTCATTAGCCATTCTTAAACCTTCACTGAGAATTTTCAAATTGAATGTCAGGTTGCCCATTATCAATGAAGCCTCTTCCTAAATAGGAGGTGAGTCCAAAATTTCCTCCAAGTCGGTTTCAGTCAAGTCTTCATCTTACAATTCAAGCAACATCTGAAGGTCTCTTGATTCTATCTGTTCGAACACATCTCGTCATATTCCAATTCTGCTATGTTCACAGTTAAGGTTTGAATGTGCACAGATTCTTCGTCCTTTTCCGAAGTCAGAGTAGACAACAGTTTCTTCCAGCATGATTTCAATTTGTATGGTTTCAGTTCTTCCAGTGATTCTTTCATGTTTGCTATGCATTTTGTTATGTCACAATTCTCCCAGCATTCCATAACATTCATATCAGGATCACATTCCATATTATCCAATATGATTTTGAAGGTTCGTCTAATGCAAAGTGCTTAAAGACCTGCTTTATCCCTTGGTCCATAGACTGAATCAAAGCCGTCGTTTTGGGAGGTAAAAATGTTAGTTTTATATTTGGATGCATAATTTCAAGTTCGAGAGGATGACCTGGTGCATTATCCGAAACTAGATCTGCTTGAAAGTCTAAATAAATAATATCAATTGCCGCGAATATCGGAACTGGCTCGCAGTTTTTCAATCCGTGAATAGTGAAAACGCGAATAAAGCAAGCGCGAATAAAGAGCTTCTACTGTATTGTAAATTACCGGGAAACGTGGACAAGGACGAGGATAGATCTGATGCATTTATGTCTATCTTCTCAGTAAAACCTCTATAAAACTTCTGTACAACAGAACAACCAACGTTAGGAAATGTAATGAACTCTCTCTAATTTGCTTAGTTTGTGCTTGCCAGTTGTACCTATAGCTAAAGTCATATAAGGTTTTTGCTGGTTTCACACCAAAAACAATACCGAGCCAGCAAGGTTTTCAATTTTCTGAATTCTTCAATTTATTTCGATCTCTTCTTGAATCCCTCAATTTTCTGATATCCCACTCGACAGGTTTGAATGAATAGAGACTTTAAAAAGTTTCTTGTAGAAAGTACCCAGTCTTACTCAGGTCATCAAGAAGACTCCATTGACATATTATTCATGAAAATATGTTCTGCCGGCGAGACGACAAAGGAATAGACATAATAATGATAACAGAAAACATAGAATAAATAACAAATTGTACACAAATAATAATAAATAGGGAAAAATTAAAGAATGAAAACGGAAAAAAGAGAGAAAAAGAGAGTATAAGCAAATATATACAACGAAAATAAAACTAAAATAAATTAAAATAGTGATGAACAATAACTAAATGGAACAAACTTAAAATGAAATATTATATACTACAAAGTAACACGTAGTCAGATGTAACAAAAGTTAATGAAATGTAGTTGGCGAAGTCAACGAAAATAGAATTAAAATCAATAGTATTATAAAGTTACTAAATGAAACGAAACTAAAATTGGAATATATATTTCAAAGTCATATGTAGACAACAGAAGTTACAATCATAAATCACATCGATTACACAATATGAAGTTGAAAGGAGAACGTGACATAACATTTGATCTGCTGTAATTTACATAAAATGTATTGTTCCGCCTCAGACGCAGGCCTTGGTACGCGAATATTTATTTTACTGAGAAGAAATGGCGAATAGATATACTTATATACGGGTCAAACATATGACACTACTTCTTCGCAGTCGAGTAAAAAAGACGAAATTTAAGAAATTAAAAGATGGACTAACCATAGAATTAAATACTGCGACATTCACAGTTGAAAAAATTGACAGTCGGGTTATTGAGCACGTAATTTTATAGATTCTACCTAAGCGATGTAAATGCGCACTTTCTACTCATAGTGAATCCTTTCGTTAATTGTTTCTGTCCATACATTCACAAGAGAAACGAAGAACCATTTATGAAATATCTCGAAACGTCTAACAAATACGGAAAAGGTATCTGAACTCAATTCTCCGCGGCGTTATTAATATCCTTTTCAGTTTAATAACGGCCAATCTAACGCCTCATACCTTTATATGGTCCGTGAAAGTGCTGAACATTCGGCGTCACCGTGAATGATGTTGTCTAGTTGTCTCGCGAATTGTTTATATCCCTGTATTATAGATCTAAAGTGGGAGATTATATCCCACCATCCGGTGTTATTCTACGTACGCAAGAGATTCCCATGTAGGAGACTCGAATCCGCAGTAAACAAATTGCATCTTGGCCGAAGCGTGGGCGGGATCTGAGTCCGATTGAATTTTCGCGGTTGATATGATTAGGAGACGGTCGGAAAGACGTAACGTGGATTTTCGATTTTTCTTTGCTGCTGGCACAATCAGTGTGAGCAACCACCATGTGTCTCATGACCTGATATATACACGATGTGTTCATTGACATCATGTGACATTGACAGGGAGAGATGCGTAATAGGATTGGTATGTTTTCTGTTTAATTTTAACTTTTATTGAAAAATTTTTTCAATATCGCTGCAAAAAATAATGATTTTGGTTATTCGATACCGCAACTACGTATTCCAGAGTTCCTTTAAATTTTGCAAGATATCCCAAGAGAAAGAAATTTGAATTGTTGAATTTTCTATGAATTATTTCTGAATTTTTGTGATTTTCCTCTCATATATATTTAAGAGTCAATTTATAAAATATACGGTCAGAAAAAATCATATTAACTAGAGTCATTTATAATTTTCTGCATATTTTATGTGAAACTAACTCACTCACTGAAAAATTTCTTTGTTCAAATTTCATGTTTTGAATAAAATGAATTTGAATTAAGAAACTATATTTAATATGAATTATATGAGATAATGTTTATTTAAAAAAATATATAAATTATAATTTAAAGGGAATTCGACAAACAAATGAATAATACAAATATATAAACATATTTCACTCACGAAACTATAGTGTCACTCAAAGTATAAAAACTTGTGTTTACATTTCAAATTATCGAAACATCAACAATTACCTCCATATATGATTCAGTGAAAACACAAAAATTATTTTTTCATTATGTCAACAAATTATTGTTCGCTAAAATTCTAAGTCGTATATTATTTCATATTATATGTTGCCAATATGTGAAAAATTCCACAAAATGCGAGAAATTCTAGCTCGATTGGGGATTGGTTTTGTGCGGGAAAACGTGGAGTATTTATCGAATCTGCATCTGCCTATACACTCATATTAATCCACCAGTAAATGTCTTATGGCCGATTTTACCTGTCGATTATTCACTTGTTACCGATATTTTTTTCAATATGGGCATCCCTAGTTAATAGATGAAGTTCAGTGATTTAAAAAATATGAAAATAGCGAATAGAAACAGAGTATATACAAACGCTATAATTTCCTTGATGGCTATTTCCTTGAGGCACTATAAAAACAGGGGTGACAAATTTATACCTTCCAATGAAATGTTAAATACCAATATATGGTAGAATCCATAATAAATATATAAATAAATAGGTATTCCTAGATTTCTGTATTGTAATAATTCTTCCCCAATTTGGGGAATTTTGATTCGATTTTTGGAGAATTGAAAAAATGAACATTGGCAACACTGCGTATAATATAACTGATTTCTTTGTATTGTTTGTTTGCAATAGCTGGCGTATTTGACGATGACATAAGCCACTAATTGGCGCTCAAAGTTAACAAGTCAGCAGCACTATAAATACTCTACGAAAATATCAACGCAGTAATAAATTATGCATTCGAATCAAATGTAATTGCAAATTGTAATTTATCACTTTTTTGATGAGGATAGAACTTGAATTATTTATTGGACAAGCAATGTGTGAGCCATTCATTTGGTGATGGAGATTTCTTCTTGTACTTGACTTGGATAGTTAATATGTTCTCTTCAAGTGTCCATTTGTACAAACCCATTGGTTTAATAGTATTTTGATGAAAAATAATGCAGTTATAAATTTGCACCAATCGAGCTTCTTGTTTATTCATATCAAATACCATTGGACAAATGATATGAGGAAACATTCAAATTAACAGTTAAAGTATAAGGTTGATAAATAACACATGGTGAGTGATTTTGTTACGCCAGTCATCTATTACAACAATATCAGTAGATCGATTATTTTGTTATGACAGCATATGTGATTTCAAATTTTTGAAATAAAGGCATGAAGTTGAATTTTCAGGAATTAGCGAAATAAGCAACTTTTAAGATTTCTAAATGTTTCTAAATAACCAAATAGAAGTATACAATACCCAAGTTTTTCTCTGATAATTCAAGAATTATTTACCCCAATGTAACACTGAACCTCGTTCGAACTTTTTTAGAGAATTGATTTATATTTTCTTCATATAAAAAAGCTGTTATTCGAATGTTGTCCTGGTTCGGGTCTAAGGGCCGTCGTCGGTTGTGGGTCCTTCTTCAGGTGTCTGTAATTTGCTGGATCCAAGAGTTCCTTAATCTTTTGTCGGCAGTCTTCGGTCTTCAAAAGTACAGTAGCGTTTCCTTTGTCGGCTGGCATTATAACGATATCCTTATCAGCATTCAAGTTCCGAAGTGCTAGTACTTCATGTTTGTTTAGGTTGTTTTTTGGAGATTTTGCCTTTCTGAGGATGTTCACTGTCTCAATCCTTATAACATCTGCGTCCTCCTCTGGTAACGGTTGATTGCCGCTTCCGCACTGGAGATAATGTTTTCAATTGGAATGTGGCGGGGCATGACTGCGAAATGTCCTCCTTGGGCTAGTACCGCTCTTTCGTCCTCCGTTAGCATCTTCTGCGTCAAATTTACCAAGAGTCGTCTCTGATCAAGACTTTTTGTGCTAGATGTTTGTTTGTTCTGAAACTTCTCGTACTTCTTGATCTGTTGCTTCTTGATGCGGTCAAGTTCGTTCCTCATGTTGGAGTGTGAGATTGCGTCCAATATATCCCAATCTTGGTTTTTGATCCTTTTGCACAGGGCCAAGTGTAGACTAAACAGATTCTCGTCCATCTTCGCAAGAGTCCTACGCGTGTCATGAATCCGTTCCCGTAGAAAGGCTTTCTCTAACGTAGATCCTGTTTGCCTGCGCTGACTGGAGAATTCGTCGCTGTCTAAGGAATCCTGGTACAATGTTGGTATCCCGGCAGCGGCACAGAAATGTTAAGGTGGCGAGTAAGTGTGCCTTCTTCTTTCTTCCCTTGTCCAGTCGTTGATACTCCTTCCATGTCTCATCCCCGTAGAGGCGTCTGAGAAATTGGTTGAGGCTTTCGCGGCCATTCGTTGAACTAGTGTTGTCCTGGTTCGGGTCTAAGGCCCGGTTGTCGGTTGACGACGACAACCGACGACGGGCCTTAGACCCGAACCAGAACAACACTAGTTCAACGACTGGCCGCGAAAGCCTCATCCAATTTGTTATTCGAATATTTTGTCAGTCCTAAGTGTCGTCATAATGACAAAACTTTAGTCCTAATTTTTCAATAAAAGTGAGTTAATCTAGAAAACAGAGTTTCCGCCACCTTTTCAATTGTCTATTGGTACTTCAAAGATTGCAGTTTCGCCTATGCCATGTATGGATCACATAAGTAGATGACATCCTGGACCCTGCACTTAATAGCGATCTCGAACCAAGTTCTGAGCTCATGTGCATTTGACCTTCACACTTGATTCGGGTTTAAAAACAGAAATCATTTTGATGAACAATCTAACTCGGAAAGACTACATACAGATCACAATATGAGTTGATGTTTTGTCCAGACCAGCGGTTCTCGAATTCTTCAGCGACAGAACACTTTTAAAGAGCAGAAAATACTGATGGGGCTCTGAAATATTTCAATAAAACCAGTGTTTATGTTTATGGTTTATCACAGCAGGGCTGTGAGCACTAGGATTTCTCAGCACAGTTTGAGTATGACTGATCTAGACATTATCACGTCGGATATTCTTCAGCATACATTAATATGCTGTATACGTCTAATAGGCAGCAATCAGTTTGGAAGTGAGTAACTCAATGAAACACTGAATAAAACTGTCATTCAGCAGTCCACTCTAAGCACTAAAAGAGTCCAAACTGTGTTGTAATTCAGCTTTTCCGTGGAATTTCTCATAAAAAATTAATTTTCAATATACAGCCAGTTCAAATGTGACTGTTAAGATTTCAATTAGTGGTATTTTCTCCTCAAATGCGTGATTGATCGAATTAGGCGCCATCTGTCACGCATTATTAGCAGCGTTAATGATGGCGCATTTTACTTTCGGAAACCTCACCCGAATGCTAAATATCTTCGAATCGCGTCATTGCATTTTATATTCAGCGTATATAAAGGCGATGCCAAACATTGAAATACAAATTGAACACGATTGCGACTGGAAACTTGGTTTGTAAAAGGGCTTAATACTAGCAAATGAAATTGGAACCGTTTGATGTGTCGGTTTGTTATTGGGAAGTTGGAGTATTTGTGCCGTTCGTCCTATCAACAAATTTTCAAAGAGAATTCCTGATTGCCAATTCGTGCCTAATGGGTTAACTTTCCGAAGTGAAATTCAATTGGAGTCAATATTCGAATAAGTGAAATGAAAATACTTTTGAGGAGTTTTCAAATACATGTGATTATAGAAATTCCTGAGTGCCTCAGGAAGTATTGAATATCCCTCAATTAAAATTTGTTTTAATATGTATCATTTACTATTAATATTTCATAATGGTGACACAAAATTTAAAAAAATAACGCGAAAAAGTATGCGACAAACTATGCTTTATTATCTAATGTTGATGTATTATCATTAATATCGATTATATTAATATTAATGTTAATATATTAATATTATCAATATATTTATATAAATAAAATATGGATTTCGTGGAATCAATATTATTATTAAAATTAATTATTTTAATATTCAATTATGTTTCACCAAGAGTTGAGCGAGAATTCAATCTCAGTCATTAATATTATTATTATTGAAAATTCAAATACTGAAAAAACTTTTCTAGAACCAATGACATAATGAAATCACTTTCATGATATGAACATGTTTTCATTACTTTAATTACTGTCAATTAGCGTTGCGATCATTGTCATGTTTCGTGAAAAATATAAGTCTACTTAATAAGAGCAAGTGAGAGACGAACTTGAGGTTCAAGATCTCAAGAAGATTTGCGAAGTCAATGCGAAAATATTCAATTTTCAAAGTATCATAAATATCTCATATTCTATATGAATAAAAATGAATCGTCAGAATATATATACACACATAACTCCAGAACGACTGCACCAAATCGGTTATTCCTCATCCTTTCGTGTTCGCTGTTAGAATCACAAGGTTAGTATGTTAGCAATTTTCCAAAAATCGAACAAAAACTTGTAACTCAAAATTTGTAAATTGAGGGAGAGAAATGTCAATATATTAACGAAACAATGAGAGACTAACGTCAGTTTTTAGGTAATAGTTGATAACTTCAAGAATATTGACAATATGGATAGGTTGACATTATTCCATATTCAATTATCTTTTTTCAGCAACAGCAAAAAAATAATGTTTAGTTTTCTTTGTTTTAATAGTTATCTAGAGGGTTAGATCGTCGTGTTGTTTATTTAGTTTGAATAAAACTAAGTCTTTTTTTGATTTTCACTATATTTAAGTTAAACATAACAATATTGTTTCGCCAACACAGTGGCTTCATCAGATGTAGATGATAGACTGAAATGTTTATCATCTACATCTTATGAAGCCACTGTGTTGGTGAAACAATATTGTTATGTTAAATATAATGAAAATCAAAAAACGACTTATTTTTATTTGTATTATGTATTTAAATTTTCATCAAGTATCTGCCCAATCGATTATTGGTGTTGTTTATTAGTATTAATAAGAAAAGGCCACCAATGTTGCGTCAAAATATTGTAAGCGTCAAGTACGATATTACAACGACTAAAATCCATTTGAATGAAGTTTTCAATGAAGAAATAATCAGATTTTCAACGCAATCACGAACTTCAGGATTTATTATAAAATTAATGAGGAGATTCATGAAGGAAGAAATACGTCCTTGGAATGTGCGAAACTCCAGTTCAACTATAGAATAAAGAAGATGATCACTTTAGAAAATCAAAAGTGTTGTTTTATGGATTGATAATTGTCTATCCAAGATATTGTAGTAAATGGATTTTTAGGGACATATTGCAGTCGAGTTGATGGTATTTTTGTAGAATGTTTGTTCGGTAACCAATTAAAAGTAGTTATCATCTCTTTTGTTCTCTAAAAATCCATGTATAACTCCCTTGAGAGCTTTGCAATATATATGTGGAGCCCATGGCTTATTTTGGTTTCCTACCTTCATACCAAAATAATGTTGATATGCAGTCTGCACAAGAGGCGTCAAATGGCGTTTTTTAAAGCAAACGTTATTTCACAACAAATGTATTAAAATTATCAACTAAATTCACGTGATATGTTGATTTTCTCTCTGTAAAACACTACAATACAAGATGATATGAACGAAATACTATAAATTACACCGTTACCGCAATAGTATCACACTTAGTAATCTTCTGGCAGTCAAATAATAATTTAACAAATAAAATTTATGTGTATTTTGCGAATTAACAATGTTGCCATTTTCGAAAAACCAATTTTCTGAAAATTGAAAAAGAAGGATTTATAAAATATAAAAAGTAGCTCGTATCTCTAAAACTAGAGCTAATCAGTTATTTTAATGGTCATTCTTGCATTCATTAACCGAAAACATATAGGATATGAATAATTTTGAGACCCAAACAATTTCATTGTTGCGTAGGGTTATCCGTCTAGTTGAAAATTACTGGAGATGTAACATTTCCTTAGTCCAAGGGTGTCCTTCTCGGCTCTACACAGGATAAGTAATGAATACAAATATTGTAGCACAAATAATAGGGAACGTATTTGGAGATTTTCGAAAATATTGACGGAAAAAATATATAGACGTGCAAACTTCAAAGTTACAAACAGCCCGTTCAACAAGTTTGTCCCAATTAGAATTCTCTCAAATATTAATGAGTCAGTTTTACATTCATTATGACGATGAAGTTAGTATGTAAGCGTTCGAATTTAGTCAACCTCTTGATTCCAGATCCAAATGTATTAACTTGCTTTCATGCGCATAAAATTTTGAGGGTCAATTCAAGATGAATCTATGTTTAATCAATAATTTATGTTTGCACCAGAAATACCGTGGAGCTCACAACTGTAGTTTCTACTAGCAAGCATTACCAAAAAGCACAAATATTATCAAAAAAATTTTACGAGTGAGTAGTACTCGTTTAATAGTTTTTCTTTCAACTCCTTAGTACACTACTCCCTCAAACGTCCGTTACCCACTTGAAATGACAGTCATGTTTACTTACAATTCAAACCAGTGAGGAATAGTTTCAATACATATATAAAACTTCAAGGAACGTGCATTAGATAAATAACTTCAGCATTTGCCAAAAGCTTGAGAAAACAAGATTTCTCTTTCAGGAAATCAAATTATTTCCACACAACAGGTACAGATGGCCCGATCATAATACGTCAAAACCACTTTAATTTCCATTAATAACAAACAACTTGTTTGAATTTCTTCATTTTAAGCGTTAATATGGAACGTAGGCAGACTATGAGACACGTTTCATTGTGAGGTGATACGGTAATCTAAGAGTAACACCTAATTTGGTCGGAATAAGCATCTCCACCGATTGGATTACATCTTCAGCCCACGTATCAACTGCATCCTCTGAATATATGCATGAGCAAGCGGAACCTACTAAACCACAAACTCAATTATTTTATGTTGCATAAAAAGCCTCGTCGAACTGGGCCACTTTTTCTTCCATATGATGATTATTCATCGATTTCTAAGACAACATTTATCTTTTTAAATTACCATGAATTATTTACCCTCTCAAGGTTTTCTGGATGATGAATAGCTTCGGATATTTTCCCGTATTTTTAGAAAGATAATAAGAAACTTCTATTCAAGATTTATTGAAATTGTCCAACGGAGCAGTATTTAATGTAAGTGTCCATCTCAGACAAGGTCTCGAGGGACTGAACAGCAAGACCAGTCTACAGACCTGAAATATATCATTTCTGCCTGAGAAAACATGCGTTGAATGAGGGTTTTCACGTATGAGAAATCCACTAGATGGGAAAACGTAGATATGAGGTCTAACTGCTACGTGATTGGCGAATTTTGACATATCTGTCAATGTCATGTCAAAAATAACCAATCATGAAGCAGTCGGACCTCACGCCGACGTATTGCCATCTAGCGGATTTTTCATACGCGAAAACCCTCATTGATACTTGTGCGATCATGTAGTATTCTATTAGAAATTCACTGAAATAATCCAGCGCAGTGCTAAAGATAAGTGTCCATCTGAGACAAGGTCTCGCGATTCTGGACACCAACAAAAGTCTCCAGACCTGAAATATATAATTGCTACCTGAAAGAAAGAACATGCGCTGAGTTGATTCTTATGCAATCTGTAATGTTTTTCGTTGAAATGGCCTCGCGACAAAATTTTGCTTTCAACATAGCTCACAAAATGACCAAGCACCGAAAATGAATACAATTTCATCACAGTTTGCACGTTTTGTTGCAAATTTTTCTAAGTTTTTCATTTTATCATCGCGGTTTCGATGAAAATTATTCGAAATTTTTCTTGTATTCTCTATCATCGCGGTTTAGATGAAATTTATTCGAAATTTTTCTTGTCTTCTGTATCATGTAAATGGTTCAACTTCATGATTTTATTTATCATGGTTTTTAGATCTCCCTCTATTAGCACTCGAAAAAACTACAAAAGAAGGCTAAGATATCTTAGAATAGAAGAGGAGAACTCTTCATGTCACTGATTTCTGTCGAATCAACGCAAATCTCTGATATCTGTAGAAAGCTTCTAACACAAGCTGAAGTCGTGGAGACCAAGACGCAAAAGCTAAAATGTGCGTGATTAGTTGTCATGAAGAACTCTCAGACACTTGTTGAGAATAGTGTCCGATAACTACCATCAAGAGTGCTTTCTTTCAGATTAACACTTAATATTACAGGAAATCTACTATTGAGACCTCAGTTCGAATTCCGATTAAGATGTGGAAGTTTAAGTTCATCCCATAGATTTATAATTTATATTTATGTAGTTGCTGAGTCCGGTAACATGACGAGTTTTTCTTGTGATCCACTAGAATGCCAACCAGAGAAAGAGGGATTTATTTAGAGCACATGTTTTAATTAATTTTTATAATAATAATTTTATAATATCTCTGTGTGACATGATAATAATAAGACATTTATTCTCAACAGATATAGATCGAATTACAGAGGAAAAATTACAAAAAAATTACAATTTACAAAAAATTGCAAAATTGTACACAAATAATAATAAATAAGAAAAAAATTAACGGGAAAAAAACAAAAATAGAGAGTAGTTATAAGCGAATATATACAACGAAATAACTTAGCTGGCCAAACCCAGGCCCGCGGGCCACATAGTGGCCCGCCAAGGCATTTGAATTTGCCCGCCAGCACTTTGCGCCAAGGCATTTGAATTTGCCCGCCAGCACTTCGCGCCAAGGCATTTGAATTTTCCCGCTAGCACTTCGGCAGCGCGGCGTGCGATAGCACTGCTTCCACTTGATTGGTCAGCCGAGCGCAACCGATCCGCGTCGTTCGGGTATTGTCGCTACTTCGCCCGCACCCCGCACGCATATCGGTCCCGTCCTCCAATAGCCAGACAAACGGACGGTTAGCGAGCATCTTAGTACCGTTATCAATCTTACTTGAATGCAAGTATATTGAATTACTAATTCGTTTTGTGACAATTCGTTTAATAAATTAGAAAGAATACTACCAAAACTTTGCATCTTCTCTGCAGGTAAGTGTAATATTTGCATGTGTTACAATTAGTTTGTTTGTTTGTTTGTAAATACTTTCCTGCACAGCAGGCGGCGCGGCGGTCTTATTGCCCAAGATGTAGGATTTGTACCTACGAATCTTAATTAGATATTTATTGATATTGTGGAGCGGTGCCTGTCCAAATTAATAGTTTTATTTTACTTAGGTACTAACCTTCATTTCATAAAACTACATGTACATTTACATGTAGTTTTACATGTACATTTACATGTAGTTTTACATGTACATTTTATTGTTTTAGTATGGCCCTCAGCAAACCTAGTACGAGTACATCAAGAATAAAGGATAACCCTCGGACGTTTCATGAAGAATGGGAAACAAAATACCTTTTCACCGAAAGCAAAGCCCGCAAACCTGTGTGTCTCATTTGCTCAGCAACAGTAGCTGTTGCTAAAAATATAATTTAGAGCGGCATTTTAAGCAAAACCATACAAAATTCGACAAAGAGTATCCAGTGGGGTCAGCTGTAAGGACTGATTTCATAAATAAAAAGAAGAAAGAACTATTTTCACAGCAAAATATTTTTGTAAAACGACACGAAGAACTGGAAGCCATGGTCAAAACATCGTATGAAATATCTTTATTATTGGCTAAGAAGAAAAAGCCGTTTTCTGATGGGGAAATTATCAAACAGAGTTTGTCCATTTTTGCACAGAACTGCAATGATCAAAAGGTTAAAGCCATGGCAGCTAGTATTTCACTGTCGCGCAACACAGTAATGAGGCGAGTAGAAGATATGTCAACAGACATTAACAGTCAAATTGCAGAGTTTGTAACTAAATGTAGATATTATTCACTTGCATTGGACGAAACCTGCGATTTAACTGGTATGGCGCAATTAGCTGTTTTTGTACGCTGTATTGATGACAATTTCAATATATTTCAAGATATATTGGACCTCTGTCAACTGGAAACTACAACCACAGGAAAAGATATATTCATGAAACTGAAAGATTGCATTGAGGGTAAGAGCCTAAACTGGGATAAATGCAATTCAGTTTGCACTGATGGAGCACCTGCGATGATGGGGAAAACCAATGGCGCTGTAGCTTTGCTGCAAAATTACATAGGTCGACAATTGTTTTCTTATCATTGTATTATACATCAAGAAGCTTTGTGCGCTAAAGACATGACTTTCGAGGACGTGATTGACCCAGTAGTACGCTGCATTAATTTCATACGTGCCAGAGCACTTAACCGACGAGAATTCAGAACGTTGTTTGAAGAAGAAATAAAAGAATACGGCGAATTACATCTTTATTGCGCTGTTCGCTGGTTATCTAAAGGCGAAATGTTGAAACATTTTTATGATTTGAGGGAACATGTTCTGGAATTTCTGAAAGAAAAACAAGCATTGCCAGCAGAGAGAGCTCTGCTTGAAAATTCATTATGGCTGTGCGATCTTGCATTTTTAGTTGATACATTGAAGCACCTTAATGTCCTGAACCTTAAACTGCAAGGAAAAAATTGTTCTCTTCCAACAATGTTCAACTTGATCAATGGTTTCAAAGGGAAGTTGGACTTGTTCGCAGCAAACTTAGAGAGAAATAAAGTCGACCATTTTTCCACACTTGCAAGTTTAAAAGAAGAATTAGAGATCACTGCCCTTGATATTCCTAAATACCTATCAAAAATAAAATGTTTAAAAGAGTCTTTTGAAAACAGATTCCAGGATTTTGAATCGGACAAGAGAAATATTCAGCTGTTTATAAATCCATTTGCTATCAGTTCTACTGACTTGGTTGATTATCCAGCAAACATACAGCTCGAAGTAACAGATCTTCAAAACCACACTGCCCTGAAACAAATTTTCTATGAAAATGTATCTTCAGAGCAGCTAACAGAAAGTTTTGCAAGTTTTTGGAAAAACGTTTCCAGTGAAGATTTCCCAACATTGCGCGACCTTGCTATGCAAATTTTAAGCAGGTTTGGTTCCACCTATGTGTGTGAGAAAACATTTTCAACTCTATCATACATCAAAAATAAATATCGCACATCTCTCACTGCAAAACACATTTCGGATTTGATTGTACTATCAACATCAGACTTAAAACCAAATATCGACAAATTACTATCACAAAACCTCTTCACAGCTCTCATTAAATAGAAATAATGTTGTTATTATGTATGTTACTTAATTTCATTTACAAATAAAGTAAATTAAACCAAATTTTTAATGTACGTTTTGTGTATATTAATACCTTATGAATATGGTATTTGGCCCGGCGGCACCACAGTCTATGAAATTTTGCCCACCTTGAAAAACTATTGGCCAGCCTTGGTCTAGGACAAATAATACGTTATTATGTGTTATTGTCCATTTCTTGTGCTATTTTATAAATTAGCGATTCTAACATTCACGCACAGCTGTGTTATGGTCGTTAACGAGGAGGTTGTCTGACATGAATTATGGGTATTTATTATGAATTTTAATCATATGGTAGCTTTAATCATAGCATGCTTGGAATTGAGTTGTTTTCATTGTTCATTGTTTTTATTGGATTCGAAATATTCATATCATTATGCAATTTCATTCATATTTTCAAATGTGTTGTATGAATAATTGAATAGCTAAATTCTAGTAAACATGTCCAATACACTCGACATATCATGGTTAAGAGTATATGTGACAACTTCAGTGGAATTTAGCCAAATGTTTCGACTTATACAAATCACTTAGCAAAATAACACCGAGTAGAGCAAGAAGTCAATTAATATTATTATTTTCAAATTTCAAGGTTGTTTCATTATTGGGTGAACTTTGCAGCTCCGAATTATTTTCATATCAGGATTCATAGCCCTGTATGTGGGTGGTAGTTATACGTTTCACCGACATTATCCAATATTCGCTGCGGTACCTATAAAGACGTTCACAACTTAAACTCTCAATTTCAATGCAATATTCAAATTTAATCGTCTGAATGATGACGAAATTAAGTACTTCGAAATATTCTTGAACTTCATTCACCACAACTTGTACTTGGTTCATTAAAACGGTATTTAGTATTTATAGGTTTCCATGAAACTGATGTCATCATTGCTAAATTGAAAGTTATAGGTAGAGATGTTATTCACATCTTTCTGAGGTCTTAAACATGAAGCTACCATATGTTATTTCGACAGTGGAATAAATATAAACAAAATCATATATGCAATGCATTCGTCAAATTAAAAAGACCCTTTTTAGTTGAAATTTTCAATATTTTTCAGGCTTTTAAAGTACCAAAACTCAGAAAAACTGAAGCTCACCAATTAACAAACTCAGCTCAGCTCACATCTATTCTAAATTACATAAAAATATCTCATAATATCTTCTTAACGTGAAAGAAGTTAAAAATTTTGCTATTTTGACAAAATTTATAAGATTGAAACGTGTTGAGTATATTCATTTAGAAACGGTATGTTGGATTTTTGAAATGGTGTATCAGGAATGTCAAACGCGCTCATGTCATAGATGAACTCCCTTGGATATTGACTCCCCTCCCGTCTCACCGAAGAACTGAGGAACGGCAACAGTAATAATTTATTGAAAATATTTTTATAAGTTATTATAAATTAACTTTATTTTCATGCTGTCAAATTTTGAGTTTCAATAGTTCTCAAGTTTTCGTTGAGTATTATATAACAAAAATTCAGAATATTTTTGCATTTGAAATGATAAAGGTAAAAAACAATGGGTGTACAATACACGACAATTCAGCATGACAATGAGTCCAAAACAATTACGTAACATAATACTTCTTGAAAAAAAAATTTTCAAATTAACTGTAGATTAGAACTTCGTGTGAGAAGAATCATATGGCCTTCTATATTACATGAGTTTGGCACACCTGCCATAAGGTATGTTAATATGAATTGATATGAAAAATCTTCCTCTTTCTTGAAAATATTTAATTTACTGAACACTTTACAGATTTTGTAATTCTACATTCAGCTACCCACATTTCTCTATATGCGTTCCTCCCAAGAATAAACTCGGAAATTTTTTAAGAAGAAAACTTCAAACACTTTGTAATTATTCAAATGAATTTCAAGCGATTCGTTAAGTTTACAAAAGTTCATTCTATGTATATAAATAATTATATATACCTATAATGATAAATTCTTCACTAACTCATGGGAAAATAAGATGCCATATTTATTTGGTCCTACTTCTTGTTAACAGTCCCTGCAAAATAGAAATTACTCCAAGTCCCTTCCTCGGCGATAAGAACTGACACGTTCAAGTGATTAATTATTTAAAAAACATTGTTTTTCTTTCATTAAAACGCAGTGTAAACAAGAACTATTTATGTTTTTATGATTCAGTAAGTGGGCTGCTGTCTTGGTACAGATGTATTTGATAAGGTAATGAAAGTCATGTCTACAGCCACCATAAAACGCGCGTTTAACATGATAAACAGATCACTAAGTAAATCTAACGTCGCAAAAAAAATGTGAAAGAAGCGCAAACTGTTGAATGCAAAGTAAGTGGACAGAATGAGTTAAGACAGCCAGCTCGTCGTTTACGATCAACTATAAACAACTCGGGTTTATGTTGATAATGTCTGGAATACTTCATTGAATCTAGAAAACGGTGACGCGCGGGTCAAACGAGGTCTTGCAGACTAGCATGGTTCAGAAGACGACATGGGAATTCACCCACCTTCTTGGATGTAAAATGGAGAGGAAATAAGATGCACACAAATTAAATGATAGAAGTGAATATCCATCCAGTTGACAAAATATCAATATCTGCAAATATGGCAAGTTTCGTTGACTAAATATGTTTTTAAATTTGGTCTTGTGCTCTTCATCTCTTCATTATCCATCAGTAGTACATTCATTATCAGCGATAATAGCATATTTTACCTAAGATCTAGTTATGATGTATGTTATTGGTATATTTACGATTTGAGTGAATTGCACTGACCTTGCATTCCCAAATGCGATAAGAATGATGATATCGTGAATCCGACCTAAAAACTTAATAGTCCTAAATGTAAGGTCTGCTGAATCAGTCGGTTTTTTTGTGACTTTGGTTTGAAAACATATTGAACAATAACACAAGTTTTCAATGTTCCTGTTAAATTTTCATCGATAGGAAGGTAGAACTTTTGCCAGAAACTATAAGTGCTAACATAAAACCCAAGTTCACATTTTGTGCAGTTACCTCAGTAGATGTGGAGCTAAGCTTTTCCACTTACAAAAATGTACTACTGAACATTTGTAAGTTTTCAAAAGTATTGAATAATTGTTAGGCCATGTAATGTTAATGCAATGTGTAATGTTACCTATGATCGCCTTTCCAAGGTCAATTAACTAATTGTGAGCTGATTTTGAAATGAACTTGAAAATTCACTTTCTTGGGTTCCTAATATCGTCCTTTACCTTACAACACCGCATAAGTCAGTTTCACCCACTTACTCAACTTACCAACAGAATACCAAGAAAACTGTTTTGTGTTGAGAGGCCGATCTATTGGCACGCTGTCACTGCTTTTCGGATTACAACTTCTAATTAACTGAAATCTACGTCATAATACGAATGGTTGAACTCGGAATGAGCAGCTCTATCCAAAGACATCAAAATGTCAAAATCGCTAATTTGAGTGGTGTTGTAAGCTAAGGGACAATATTTATCAATTGATTATGTTTATCCCAAGATTCGACCGCAGTTCTCCTGCTTAACAGGCCTTCACATTCACCTCTTTCCTATGGAAACGACTGAACTTATTAACTGAAGTGTTAATTATTCTCAATATTTCCGCAATCAATAATATTTTTTCAAAAATAATCTGCGCAATCATGTTCGCAAAATGGTGAATGCTCCTGGAGAATGAAAGTAGGTACCAAATGTTGAAAAAATGGAAAAAAATTATGAAAATATGAAATCAAAAAATTGATTTCACAAAGTGTGTTTGAACTTTTGACTATTCTCTGTGAGAAATACAAGATATTTTATTACCCGATGTAATATCGTGTAATACCATCATCGGACCTCCATCATCATTTTCCCCATATCTGCAAAATGCACATCATCTTCTACTACTGAGGAGAAATTTGTAACCTGAAATCTTTTTTTTATTTAGGTGATTCATATCCACAAGCTGCTCCAGAATTATTAATATTTCTTTCGAATATCTTGAAATAATTTTCATTGACTTTTCAAGTAAATGTGCTGTTCAATTTGAGGCTCAAATATATTTTCTGTTGATTGATAACGATGTAACACATTTTTACCTCACCATTAGCCTAGGTAAATACTGGTCTATATTCGTGTGCCTAAAGCAGTTATGATAACACAATTGTCTAAAAAGAACTCATCAAACGTACAAAATGGCGAGTGCGCCTGGTGAGATAAAATTGACGGTTATTTTCCTGGAATTTAAAAGATGAGGTGCCCTATTCAGTGTTGAAGATTATATGCGAATTATAATGATTATTTCACAGAACCGAAAAATACTCATATCAAATAAATAGAAGTATGCAATATCAATAAAAATTAAACCAATTTCTTCAAATAAAATTGTAATCATATGAACATATGTGCTGTAAGTGTAGGATATCTATTCAAAATCTCAATTACCATCTGACATTCAGAAGAATTATCCACACCCAATAAATGCCGTTGAAATGCGCCCTTCCTCTTTTATATGTTGAAGTTTTATGTTTGTTTGTTTAATGGATTGAAATTTCACTCGGTAGCTTCTATGCAGTGATAGCAGAAATATAACTGATAGTCGGAAGAGAAGGTTACCAGTACGCCATTACAGGTAATTTATGTGATAAACAGGATAATTTGTGTGCGGCTAACCTTAAGCAGAGGCTAGTATGCACGTGGATATTAATACCTGTCGTTGGCATTTTACATTTGTAGTGATTTTCTCCGCGCTGATTATCTCTCAGATAGTTCCTATAAGGCAATATGAATTAATCGTCGGTATTTTCAAATGGAATATTATTTCTGAATGGAGAAGATATATGTATAGCATCGAAAACTGAAACAATTCAAGTAAATGATGCTTTTTGATTTCCTGTCTATACAAATTTGGAATTATGTAATCTTCGAACACGTTTATAGAACTCGAAAACAAAATTTTTGCATTTCTTGGTAACACTGAACACCGACGGGTTTATGTAAACAGATTTTAATTAAAATGAGGAAGTCATAGGTTCTTTCTCGTTCTGATAAGGTAAGAGGTCTTGGTGTACTCTTCAAATCAGAAACTTTTCTCCATTCCACACATCACCCAACTTATTACATTTTCTTCGAAAATCTATGGATTCGTTATACGCAATGGCAAATGTTTCAATACTTCCTCATCATTCATAGGACTATTTAATGCCCTAATCCAAAGCGAGTTGGAGTATGCCAGCATAATCTGGAATCCTATTTACACTTGCCATCAGCGCCGTTACGAAATTACGAAATTGGAAATTAATTTAGTTATTAGGAGTACTTATTCACAACAGTACTGATTGTTCTCCTCTCTTGTCCGCTTTGAAATTTCGTGTTCCTAGGCAAAATTCTTGTACCACACAGTGATTCCACCTAGCGACTTTGAGGACCAACTCGCTAATACAATCCCCCATTTGGTTTGATGGGCTCTACAATCTACATTCAATACAGTTGCTGATAAACATGACTTTCACTTTGACTCAATTGCAGTTAAAATTAGGAGTTATGTGAACAAGGCAAATTGACTAAAATGAATTGAATTAGATTAAGTTCTTTGTGGTATTTCATTTAATTCTATTATTTAGTAATTACTTTCTTTTTTAGTTTTTTTAGATTAGATTGGGATCTTTGTTACATTTCTTTCATTTTATTAATTTAGTTTTTATTCAACATTATGTTATTATATTCCATAATTGGGTATTATACCTGATGAGAATAAAGAACTTATTATTATTATTATTTCTTAGACAAGAAAGCAGTCGTTTAGAGCTTCTTCATCTGCAGGTTTGTCAATTTAAACTGAGTTACGCTGTTCTGATGATATTCAGCAATATCAACTACTCATCGTCGACACTGCCAAGTATTTTGTGTATTATCGAAGAATTAAGGCATAAAGATGAGGCTAAATAATAAATACACTCACGGAATAACACTTGCTGCGATAAGATTTCATCCACTAGCATTCCTATTACTTATGTTTGGTGAATAAACTAACCAATTTACACAATAGTTTGGGTAATATAAGATGGTATCAAACAGTTCAATGTAGCTTTCAATAACTTCTAAATTATTCTGACCAACATATGTATTTCAGAAATATTCCCATATGTCATAATTTTCGTCATATTAAAAAACTGGCATTTCTATGCTATCACGCAACTTAGTGATATTCTTCATTCTATAACTAACTCCTAAGTATGGTGATAGCATAGAAATTTCGTTCGTTATTTTTCATTTTTCTTTTGTCATCACCAACATTTTTATAAACTTTATTCAATGTTGCTAAGATATTTGGGCCTGTTAGATGTAAATTCTTAGGATACTCATTCAACTTTTGCGTAGATTGGTTATTTTGTTAACCGCTCAAAATGTGTAAGTATTAGGAATGCTTAATAAATGTCTATCGAAATATATTCGTGTCGCTAAATAGATATCATAGTTGTTTTTAACGTTATGTATAAATTATTGCATCTTTAGGTTTTTTGAATTTAAAACATATATTTTACTGCAATGTACGTTTCAATAGATATTGTAAGTTTATTGAAAACTTTAAATTCACTGAGATTTACTGAATGCATCTTTCACTGATATTTTATTCTTAATACGAAATATTCAACATCTGCCATTGTCAATTTAGTTATTTATGTCAGTGGGAATAGCCTTTGTAATATCTTTCCTCGTCCAGCTGTCCATCATTATAAATGTCATCCTTAATTTTTGTCAGTTCAAAGCAATTTGTATAAATCGTTGAATTCAGTTTAGAACTTGTTAACGTCGGAATTAGCACAACCGGAGAGTATTAATTTGGCAATTCCCTCAGTTTTCGTGTGTTTTCTGGAAATTCCCCCTTTTATTGCACCGAGAAATGTGACCTAGTCCGCATTACGTTTTCAAAAACGAGCGTTAAACTCATAAATCTATTCGCAATCCGCCTGCTCGATGGGAAATTGTATCTTGATCCACGGCTAGATTAGATGGCTCTTAACTCGAACTGTCAACGTGAGTCTGAATTATTGCCGCCATTAGATATAATTATAAATAACAAATCTCGTGTCATAGACTTTATATTTATGATTTCGAAGAAAGCTCGATTTCAACAAGAAAGTAGACGATTGTGATTGACAAGTTGAGGGAATAGTGATGTAATAATAGTCAAATTATGCAATTCTGAATTTTTGTTGAACTCGGACTGTCAATTAACTTGCAAAATTAATGAGGTTATATTTTATCTCATTTCTTCATTAGATCGTGAATTTTTAACGGTGTAGAAATTGAGTTGAATCTGATTCACCTATTTCACTATAAAAGCAGATCAACATATAATATTTTTGAGGTCCTACAACACACAAAACTGACAGATGTGAGGACTGTCGATAGAGGTGAAAACTTAGAACTAAAAATTGAAATTATCAATATCAATCTAGTTTTCACATCTATTGAAAAATTGATGGAAAACTCACTCTCCTAGCAACATTTAGATACATTTTCATGTGGTTTTTTACAAACAAATTATTCATGGATATAATGTTGTTATCAAATGTTGTTAATTATTCATGGATAGTATTCTCATAAATTTCTATGGAGGGCAGGGTCAGCACTTTACCCCACCTATGGCCACCCCACTCTAATTGATGAAATAAAGAGATAAATATCAGTTATGATTATCAGTATTCTATTACGCAATCATTATTCCATTGACCAAACCTAAGGAAAATGATCATTAGTCGATTGGGCCGATAATTGATGAAAATCTAAATACATAATTTGAAAAGTTCATCAAACTGTCAGTTTATCATAAACAGCTGAGGATGCCACTGTATTGGCGTAACAATATTGTCATGCTTTGAATTAATTATAGTGAAAATCAGCAAACTACTTAGTTTTATTCAAACTAAGGAAAATGCATGGCTAATAGTATGACAAAATAGCCAAAAGTGGAGAATTCCTATTTTCGTGACAAAAAAGTTCTGTAATAATTTCATTTCACACGAAATCTGTATTAACAGTAACTTTTATGAAAGGCCAGTTCTTGAAACATAAATGACATTCAGCACAAATGTCTTCTTTAAATCCTGCAATGTTAAAATTAGAAGAAATATTGAAAGACCCGTGGCTATAAGTTAAAGGTGCGTACAGACATGTAACAGAACATCGCATCGTAACTCCGTCGCGTAACAAGTCTGGACGGCACTGCGTAACATCGTAACACCGTAACATAGTAACATCGAGGCGTTCCATCGGCTGTCGGTTTTTTGACGCCGCATCAAAGAAATGATACGCACTGATGTTGCACCACTTGTTATCATGTTTGGACATGTCTGCGGTACACAGTCGCGATTTAGTTTTCATTCGTTTATTCAGTTGAAGACGTCAATATGGAATGGACGGAAGAATCTACAATTAATTTAATAAATAGTTACCGTACTAAAGAAATTTTATGGGATCCAAAAAATCCCAAATATTACAATAAAATAAAGAAACATGATGCTTGGGAAGAACTTGCTGTAGAGTTTCAGACAACAGCAGGTGAGTGCAAAAAAAAAATTAATGGTCTTCTGTCAGCACTTAGGCGAGAGAAAGCCAAAATTAAAAAGAGCCATGGTACGGGTAAAGGTAAGTTTGAATAAGTGAATTTTAATTTCTTTTCTATATTTGTTTATTTACTTTTCAATAACAAATTTTATTTTTATTTATTACAGGGCTTTCAGATGTCTACGAAAGTACTTGGTTTGCCTATAAAAGTTTGATATTCCTTTGGGACAAAAACAAGGTTCGGGAAACACAAAGCACCGTAAGTAATGAATTACGAATAATTATCCTGCCACAAAAGTCGATTTTCATTTTGAAAGTACGATGACAATTCCTCTCTAATTTGTGTTGCATTTTCGGTTGGTCTTCTGGGAATATTTCTAAATGGAAATAGCGAAGACATGGGTTCATTAGTTATACTTCTATAGGTTCCTTCTACAAGCTTTCCATTAATTTCTCTATCGAAGCTTCCATGTGGCGTATATAAAGGACGAGATGTGGAACTTTCTCTCAAAAAATTATGTAGATGAGCTACTGCCATAATAACTAATTCAGCTTTTCTGGGTTCAAGTAACATCGGTTTACGAAGTACTCTAAAAACGGCTGAGGCGATGCCAAATACATTTTCTACAGTTCTTCGTGCGCGAGATAATCTGTAGTTAAACTCTCTTTGCAATGATCCTCTAGGATGAATTCCCGAAAACGGTTTCATTAGCGAATCTGTAAAGGCAAATGCCTCGTCTCCAATAAAAAAAAGGAATTTTCCGTTGTCTGCCACGTAAAGCTGCTGGTTCAGGAAAATTTAATTTATTTCGCTCCAATTTTGTGTAAAGCGAGCAGTTTTTAAAGATACCACCATCTGAAATTCTTCCTTGGCCTCCAGCATCGACATACAAAAACTTATAATTAGCATCCACTAGGGCAAAAAGAACTACACTAAATGTTGATTTGTAATTAAAGAATTCGCTTCCGGTGTTAAGTGGTGCTTGTAAAATAACATGTTTCCCATCTAAAGAACCCAGACAATGTGGAAAGTTCCAGACGTCCTCAAACTGTTTTGCCACTTCTAACCATCCTTCTGGTGTTGTCGGTATCTGTAAAAATTGAAACAAATTCCGTTCAATAAACTTGTTACTAAATACTTATTTTAAATTATATTTATTTTAGATTGTAAACGAAGAAGAAGATAATGATGAAAAAGAAATATCGGATGACGAAGCAACATTAGAAGATAACGATAATTCTGCTGTACAAGAGAATCGGGAGACTATAGAAAATGTACCGAAAAGAAAAGTGATTGAAGCGACACCTAGTAGGAAACGCCAAAAGAGGAATGAAGATTCTGAGAAATTAGATAAAGCTTTTAAAATACTGTCAGAAGCATCAACAAAAGCTAGTAACACACAGGAGCAAAGCGAATGTCACATATTTGGAAATCTTGTGGCTAAAAAACTGGCCAAATATTCTTCTGAATTACAAAGTACTGTACAACAACAAATTATGAATGTTTTGTTTAAAGCAGACAGGATCCATCTCAAACAAAGTTCAACCAATTTGGATCATTCGCAATCATACTGTACTGATAATCTTCAGTCATTCTTTCAAAATTCTATGCCACAACAGTCTCAACTCTATCAGGATAGCCAAGTTTCCAATGTTTCCAATTTTACTCTACAGCAATCACAGTTACCATCTCCAGTATATACTTATGCTAGTTCTAGTATTTCTAATAATTCAAGTCGCAATACTGCAATCAATTCTTCAGCAAACCAAGTATTGGATATGCCCGATATTGACTACCAGAATTTATAGAGAAACATTTGATTTGTTTAATGTGTATTTACTTCTTTAATAAAACATTTATAAGTTTCTTACCTGTATATTTTCTTTTAATCCTTCTATGATGGCTTCGCATACTTCAGGAACTATAGCACTTATCGATTGTTTAGAAATTTTGAAAAGGTATTGTAGACTGGTGAAAGAATCACCAGTCGCCAGAAACCGAATTGTTACTGCCAACCTTTCTTGGACAGAAATCGCTTTTCTCCATCTAGTATCTTTTCGTGCTATTTTGGGTCCAATTAAATGAATCAGGTACTCGAAGTCTGTTGGGGACATTCTGGTAAAATTGTTATAAAGGCCACTTTTTGCCTGAAATTTTAGATCCAACAGTAAATGATTTCCGCCATACACATTTCTGCTAGTATACAACTGGGTTTGCCACCACCGTCTTCTTGCGCGTCTTTTTTTATTTTTCTTAACGAGGTAATGCATATATATATAAGCTGCTGCGACAACCTCCATTGAACACAAGGAAAGGACAACTGCTCTGTTGTAAGGACGGAACGGCAGTATGTTGCGATTAAAAGATACACGACGATGTATTGATACACTATATTTATTGATACGCCGTATCTTCGATGCGATACAAACAATTGTTACGCGACGGAGTTACGATGCGATGTTCTGTTACATGTCTGTACGCACCTTAAGAAGTTTCCCTACCAAAAACTGCCCAACGCAGCTGAAGAAGTTTGTTCATCTTAATTCTACTGGAAAAAGTGCACGACGGCAAGTCAAAGTGAAGATGATTCTGGCTGCCTTATAAACTACATTTCCATTCATATTCTTGTATTCAATGAAGCTCATTCAAAATATCAAATGGCAAATATGCCTACGTTTCTAAAGAGCCAACGATATGTTTTCAACGGTTTATATTTTTCTTATAAGAGGTTCGTTTGATTCGATAAGATATTCGTGTAATAAAATCAGTTTTTATTGAATCAAGTTGAGTTGATGGGCCTGATGAATATGGCTATCAGTATTTGTCGAAGCGCTTACTGCTGTTATATCTTCGACGACTTAGAACACGCAAGAATGCCCAAAAAAGGCATGTACCTAGAACAGAATACCGCATGATTTTTGTCCTCAAATATAATTTATGGCGTATACCGTAAGACAAGTTCCACATTTATAATCTTCTAATTTCCTTTTAGAAACAATATATATTCCAGTTTCGCTCACACTGTAGCTTTGTCGAAGGAATTATACAAACTCAACACTTTTAATGCGAATATCAGTGAAAATAGACCAGTGTCCTCAATTATAACTGCGATAATTTTCCTCAAGTAGGTCCCATATACTTTGGTAAAATATACCGATTAAGTTGAGGGCTTTAAGATTAGTAGATTTTTCGTTTAACAAAATGTCTCATTTTCTATTCTACTTTTATTAATTCAGAGAAGTAATCTTTGTAAAAAAAAGGTTTCTGGTTTTTAATTTTTTGTATGGTAGGTACTGTATAATCAGTACCAGTTTATTATTTTTGAATAGTTTATCTGAAAATTTTCAACCATGTAATAACGAAACAACATATTTTCCCTTTCAAAAATTCAAAGAAGTATATATATATATATATATATATATATATATATATATATATATATATATATATATATATATATATAACATTATCAAATTTCTGAATTTGATTTCAAACTTTCAAATTTTTTTGATTTCAAACTTTGATTTTTTCAAACTTTTCTGATAACTTGATTTCTTAAATTGATTCTCAACTTAAATTTCTAATTTTTTATTGATTATGGTTATGTATTATAGATTATAGGGGTTATAATTATGGATGTTCCAATTCAATTCAATGTCAATCTTTTTGTTAAATATTTTCTTGGATACTGTGTTCAAAGCTAAGTTGGCTACAATCAATTCCCAAAACGATAAATCTGCATCAACGTTTTGGCTACAGAAACTTTCACAAATTACACCAGCATGTTTCAAATCAAATTTCATCACTAGTATGTTTGTTTATTTTTTAGTAAATATTTCGGATTCCTGAAACACTTTATTATTATGTTTACAATCGAACCTGATTCGTACTTATATTCCTACGAATCTATAAATAAACCAGTTTTTTTATAAATCTTTAAAAAACATCTCAAAAATTATGGGATTTATATTACATATATTGTGTATTTTGAATATTAGGTATACACGCAAAATGCTATGATCGCTTGTTAATGTTTCTCTATCACCTAGAAAATGTTGCATAAGGTGCACCCAATTTGAGCGAATTCATCGTGTATTGATAGAATCGTGTAGGCAGCAAGTATGCAACGGATTAGAGATTTGTAACAGTAAAAGGCTCCCACACACCCATTCGATTTTTATTGCATCAGGTCCATGAAAAAAATAATGGGAACTAGAGAATTGTTCTGATTAAAATGATGACTGCATCTTGTGTGGCAATTTTAAATGGATTCTTTGGGCATTTGTCACATTAATTTGTGAACAACCGATGCTACAAATATCGACATATTCGGACTTACCTTCAGAATTCCAGTTTGATGATAAATTAACGGGGTTTCAATTATGAAGGGCAAGAACGTAAAATATGTAGAATTTCAAATTCGAAATGATTTGTTCTACTTTTAACAATTCTTCGAATTGTGGAGAAAGAAAATTCGAAGAAATGTGGAGAAATTCTTCGAAAGTATCGTTTATTATTCGAGAAAAGCATTTATTAAATGAAAATAGACATTCAATGAGTGAATATTTGATTATAAAATACAACAATCAAATGAGTGTTAAATCAAATAAATGTTTGAATTATAAAACTAAATTCGAATGAATGTAAGATACTCTTGGATTAAGTAATGGCTGTAGACGGACAACCCAGTCTGGTTTTTTTCTCAAATTCCGATACTAGCACGCACACTCTCGTATAAAGGAGCAGAATCATTGTGAAACTATATATCAAGCTGGCAAATCAAATAGTGGGGGAGTTTCACCAGCCCTCAAGTGATGATTGTGTGTAATACCTTTTGTGATTGAGCATAACTCCTGCTCCCCACAAATCGTCTTGGGGATCGTTCAAAAATTCGGTTTATGTAGATACTGCTATCTGATTCTACTATAAAAGCACTCAATAAACAAATTCAACAGTTATTTTCGTAAGTTGGAGAAAGCTTATGAATTTACCTGGACATTTTTTCATGTTGAAATTAGTTCTGACGAAATTTTTCTCCTTTCAGAAGAAGTAAACCACACTTTTGGACCGTTAGATGGCAGCATATATGCAACTGTAGCAAAGAAACCTGATTTATCACCCGGTGCTGTCTCCAGCCCTTTAACAGTGTCGATGGACTCGGGCATATCATCTGCAGGTAAGATAAAACGATGTTATATACGTCTTCATGGTACAACTTGAGTTTTTCAGAATTGAAGTTATCGATATTTTTGCTGGTCAAAATTATTTCACTAACTGTTGATAAGGTCAATTGTTTGCTCTTGTTAAAGTAAATATTAACATCTGAAAAATTACATTCCTTCAAAATATACCTAAGAGTCACATATTTTATCGAACCAATTGATTACAAGGGATATTCAATCGAAATGAGCTGATCAGATCAGAAACATATTCGCCAGATATCTGAACACTCTTATTTCTTTTTAAGTCACCAGAGGACTCATATACACTATAATATATGAATCTAGTATTATAGATGAAGAAATAAGTCAACAATAAACGCTTAAGTTTACTTAACTAGTTCATAATGACTGATAGGTACTTGATTTTCTGAAATCAGTTGTTCCCGCTGAAGAAACCAGCTTTCATTAACAATTTGGTACGTTTCTTCTTTTGAGTTTTTTTCTCGTACACCACTCAAACATTTTTGAGGTTTCAGTGGACTGCATCTATACTTCCGAGATATTACCAAAGCTCGTCAAAAATGTGAAGAGAAGATGGAAATTTGATTAGCGACCTAGTTTCAATCACAAATTAACAATTTCCGTCAAAAAAATTGAGAAATTATTGATTAATCTAGTAATTTATTGTGTTTTGAGTGAATGTCAAAAACCAAGTAGTAGTAAATATGGAATATGCTAGTTTTCTCAAGTAATGGTTTCGAAATATGATCTACCCACATTGGTAGGTGAAGTCAAGGCTTTTTCTCTTTCGAAACTAGATAAATATTCGTGGAGCCCCACTTACGACTTATGAACCCCCATTTTGATCACCCCCAATTTTTTGGCACCCCCATCTTTTGTCATCCTAACGCAGACCCCGACATGACTCTCGTGGATTCCTGGGGGATCTGGAGTCACCCGGGTCATATCAAGTCCAGGTACTATATATTCTATACTTTCTTCATGCAATATAATTTAATTGCTGACAAAAATTCCAGGAATTATCACATTTTTTGGCATTGGAGATACAAAAGTTATTAACACTGGAACTCATAGAACCAAATCTCATTATTATTGCAGATGAATGATTTTTTGTTTGAATTCTGTATTTTTCGAACCTCCAATTTCTCCAGAGAATATGAGGATAGAATCATTTTCTTCTCAGAATCTTCTGTCGGGAGATATCAATTCGAAACTGCGGTCGTAAAATTTCCTTTTAGTTCAAAGTACAAAATAAAATCGTAATCGTTCTTATAAATGGCCCTGTTTGTCAATCGGAATCGATATGAGAATTTTGTAACTCTTTTCGTCGAAATCTTCAACGATGTGCTGTTGCGTGCATCCGATATGACACGTTATGACTCATTTACCATGCGACGAACGCATAAAAATAAAAATGGAACCTTGACGGATGGGATTCGGTCAATTTTACCGTCAAATTCGACCGGATCTGTACGTATTTTATGAGTCAGTATCGCGCAAAACTGGCTCTGGGTCAAAAACGATAAAATCGAACGTATATTTTTGTCCTCTCCCCCTACGTCGGATTCGTTTAGCGGCGCGATCCGCGACGCCGTTTGTTTCAGAAGTTTCGGTACTTCGTGCGAAGTGAACGATAAATTCTTACCAAAACTGATCGCAGTGAGTAAAATGCACTAATTTATCAATAATTACACCTCCGCATTTCTTCGGAGGAAATATCGAGGAAAATCTCCTCGATTTTCGTTTTCTTCTCAGTTGCTAATAGCTCGGTGCTACTCCTTGAATATATTGTTAAACAGTGTTAAAAAACCTATATTCTTCTTTCGGGTAGTTTCGGTAGACTAGTATTCCGACTTTTTGTCGCATTAAATAATGTATTCATACCAGATTTCCAATTACGTTTCCTAAGGGCGTTTAGTATCAGCTCATAAATTTTCGATTTATGTATTTGCAAATTTGGAAAAAAATTCATTCAAATTTAATTTAGCAAATTTTCTGTTTCTTCAGTCTGAAAACATACTAGGATATACTCATACAAAACAAGTGTTATTGATGATTCAAAGATGAAATGAATTTTCAAAAAAATTTTTTCAGTAATATATCTACAGAAGAAGGGGTAGAACCTTCAAATTGTTTATAATAAATGTGAATAAATAAGGTATATCAGTTATTGGCGTTTCATTTGTTTTCAATTCATTTTTAAATGAATTTGTAGTGGGGAACCATCTTCACAATGTCAAAAAGATCAAATGCCTAAAATTTAAATTAAACAGAACAATTTCATTCAACAGGCTTTGCAGAACTGTTTTTTTTTCTTTTCTTCTTGTTTTTCTCTATACATTCAATTGCCAAGTCGACAGAGATTTTCATATTCATTTTGTTCAATTTTTGTTGAGTTATGTTCATTTTATTACTTTATTTTTCGTTATTCCGTCATTACTTCTTCATTTTTTTTTCATTTTAAGGGCTGTAATAAGAATATCCATGCTAAACTTCGTCTATCACTATTGTTACACAAATTGTGTGGAAAAGCTGATGAAGTCCTTGTTATTATCATTATCTCAAAAGCAGTTACTCTTATTTTGCAAGTATATTTTATAACGAAACAATATTCAGAATTTTCTCATAATTTAATACAAATACGCACGACGACGTTTTGAAGTACTACTTCTGTATGAAATGCTGAATTTATACTATAATAGTATATTTTATATTTCAATCTCAACTTCAGTAATTCAATTTATTCATTTTGAATAAGTTGAATTTTATAGAATTCATCTTTTGAATAAATCTCCTTTTATAAAACATAAAAAAGAAACTAAAGCGTATTTTCACTATTTTGGTAAAAGTAAGGTGCTAAGTAAATTAATTTCGTGATTTTCTTATGATCACACCATTCAAAAAACTTCCTCACGTTTATCACTCTTCATTACATTTTTTGTCACATTTTAGTGATACGAATTAACTATGAATTGAACTCAATAAACTTCATTTCCCGAATATCACACTATTTCATAAAATTACATGTTGTACGAATTTTACAAATTGTACAAACTTGCAAAGACAATTGGCCAATCTCCATTGGCATTCATTATATTGAAAATTACTGATATCATTATGGGTAATGGTTTTATCGAATTTCTCTACACTTTAATCTTCTTTAATCTGGCCAGAAACTGGAATATTACATTTAACATCGATTTTGCAGAAACCTTTTTTTTCTTGTTGTTTTTCTCGTTATATTTTGTTATTGATTCGTCAAGGGTTTCAAAGTTAAACGATATATTCGAAAATATCCAATTTAAAAGAGAAAAATTATAGATTCTGAGACGATTTTCACTTTATGTTATTATTCGAAAAATACTGTAGACTCTCAACACCTTAATAGCGAATTTTTATATTCAACTGTCTACATTTTTATCAACCTCCGTTTTCTTGGCAAACATTATTTCTCGCCTACGGATTCTACCCAAAATCCAAATCCGATGCTTATAATTTGATTCATTCAAGAATAAACAAAATTCTCGCATAAAATCACAATAATAAACACGATCTACCTTCACAAGTTGTATCGACAGATCTAACAAGCGGAGTAAATTGTTGCAGGTCACCAGCAGAACGCCAACACCGCCGCCTCCGCAAGTCCTCCACTCACCGCCCAGCCGTCCCCGCTGACCCCCGAAGACCGACATCGGGAGCTGGACGAGCTCCTCTCCGATATGATGCTGACAGTCGAAAGCATACCTGATCTGAAGCCGCTCGATCGGAACGCTACCTCCAACAACGTCGGTTTCAATTTGGAGAATGTGCGGTTCATAGACGAGGAGGAGGAGGCGTCCAGGACCATCCCGTACCACGCGAGGCAGGACAGCCGACCCTTTTCCTACGGCGTCAACTCCGCCACCATGATTCAGGACACGCAGCAGAAGTTGTCCAGCCCGAGTCTGGTGCGAAAGGCCAGTTTCGATAAGAGTAACGGCGACACGTTAAGAAAAGTGCAAACGCAAGTGTACCCCTTTTACGAGTCGAAACCTACGGCGAATTCGGTTAACTACTCGTGCGTTTCCTCGAATTACGGCACCCTCGGTTCCAAACACTCGAATTCTTCCGTCATCCCAGCCCATGCCGCCTCCCAGAGAGACTATAAAGATCCCATAGACGATATTTTCACCGAAAGTGCCTTGAGTGCATCCAATAATCAGATCAAACGAGAATTTCGCGAGGAATATTACAAAGATGAAAGAAGGCGGTATGATCCATTAAAGCGGAGCCTGACTGAAGGTACTATCAGAAGAAGTCCGGAAAAAACTTTCGCGAAAGCTGATCCGGCGATCAGTCCTTATTCCGAAGCAGATAGTTTGTCGCCTCCTGGTGCCTTCAGGACGAAGTCTCCAGAATTCCATGAATCGTAAGTGTTTGACTTATCTCATATTTCATCATGCCTTCCTCCTTGACTTGATTTTGTTGAGGAGCATTAAATTTGAAATCACGGAAAAGTGTTTTCAAATTCTGACTAAATTTCCATAAATCTTGACTAGTAATACTAATGAAGGTTACACATTCCGTTCACAATATCAACTTCAAAACCAACAGTAACATGTGAAGTTTCAACCATTTTATCGATTCATGAATTCGATTGGTCAAATATGAAGAAGAGCATATTGAACTTGTTGATATTGTTTTATGAAAACAAATATCAGCTCTTTGTTTCAAGAGCAGACGAATGTGATCAAAGACCTTTCAGAAAGCATTCAAAATCACCTACTTTGACCCTCTTAAGTTTTTGAGAAAATGCTATTATGAAAATCTACTTCTTATCGTTAGACTTACAGAATATCGCCCCTCCAGGGTTTTAATGAGAACATTTTCATGAACAAGTCTATGAACATCTATAACAAGTCATTTTTCATGTTTTCAAAGGCTGTCATTTTTTGTGTCATAATCCACAGGCCTTCTTTCATGTCCTACTTGTATTCTTTTGAGTCATCCAAATCCCTTGTCTAAAGTTTCTATATTTCTATCCTGAAGATCTTCTTTCGTTACTTTTTAATGCCTTAGAAATTTTTTTTGGGTAGTTATATAAGTACTGCAGGTAGTTGCTCTCTCATCAATAAAATTGCTCAAAATTTCACGAATAAGAACTTGATTACATTTTTCTATTTATAACACGTCTTTTAACGTCTACACAAAGCCTTGCTTTATGTTCTGCAGGTCTTCTTTCAATTCTCACTGGTTTTCTTTTGTGTCCTCAAAATTCTCCCTCACTTCTAATTCCTCATCTTGACGGACTTCTTTCATATCCTGTAGTTACTTCTTAATTTCCTACAAAACTTTTTTCTGGTTCTTAAGTATTTTATACGGTTACTGCAGATAGTAGCACACCCATGTATGAAATTGTTTAACATTTCACATGTAATGACTGGTCTGCACATACATATAAGAAAACATGTAAAAGATCGATGATAATGAGATAAAATCACAAAACACGTTAGGGTAGGGCTACCTTTTTATCGAATTGATGAATTCATCACCTTTAGAATTTCTAGATGAAGTTGCTATAGAGTTTCTCAATTCGTGCTTGTCCTACTCTGATCCGTATGTACATAATCAATAAACCATTTATAATTCATATAATGCGAAACGCACCTTGTAATTGTTTTTGGATACAAATAATTACAGTAATAATACGTCATTAAGTTTCTTTGCTACGTACGTGTAGAATAAACGGCCTTCAATATAGTTATATTGAAGGCCGTTCTTTTCGTTATTTCTTCAGCAGGTCAGAACATTTCTGAATTTATTTGTAGCCATATGTTTTCATCATCTAACATTCATCAAAAAAAGGGTTTTGAAATATTTATTCGCAACAACTTTGACACATAGAATTCTAAATTTATAACTGTTCAGTTACTTTACTGTTACTTTAAATACCACCGAGTTTCTACTTATAATCTTTTTGAATTTAGCTTTTTATATCTTCTACAGTAAATCATGCCTATCACTTCGCAAATTTCCTTTTCAAAAATTATTTATTTGTCCTTGAACTAATTGCAATAGCAATTAGTGAATACTTGTGGTTTCATTCTATTTCAAATAAATCAATTCATTTAACTATTCTTCCACTATTATGTGCATTTCTGTGCTGTTCGTTAACATGAAGAGTAACAAAATATTACTTCTCGAAACAATAAAAATTGAATTTCAGTAGTTTTTTCCGTAGTTATTCGTTGTAATTTACAACGAATAACAAAATTAAACGTTTAGATTTGATTTCTATATCTTAGATGAAATAATCCAAATAATTAATGTAACACAAATTTTTTATAAAGATACATGAACGCATGCAAAAAATGTACATTATATTTATTGCAATACAAAATATACATATTATAATTCAAAATACTTCACATAATTGTTGACTTGACTTATGTTTCGGGCTACTAACCCTGTTAAGGCAAATTCCATTCTAATTATTTATTACCACTTATTCCAGTAAACGCCGTACACCTGATATTTTTGGGAAATACGGATTGAGTTTACCTCTAATACCCCAAACTAAATACATTTTAAAGACTATGTAATCTTAGATACGATACCAAGAAGTAGCCTCGTCATGCTCTACTGTACAGAGTGAGAGGTAGTGTCCCCTCAATGACAAGACTAAGGCGGATTCCTAAATTAAGATAAACATTATTGCAGAATGGTTAGGTTAGTCAGTTTTTTGGGAAGTTTCGGGAAATATTTGTATGTATTTGTAGAGCTCCGATAGAGAGCTGTTATTATATAAATTTATAAGGAACACACAGTTCTTTTAATACGACGAAAAGTCAATATACTTTTGTATACATTTGTAGAGCTCCGATAGAGAGCTGTTATTATATAAATTTATAAGGAACACACAGTTCTTTTAATACGATGAAAAGACAATATACTCATATATTCAAAAAGATATACAGTCCACTAATTCAACCAAACATCTCGGTTCATCAAAACTAAGATTATACTTAACATTTTGGTCCTTCGAGCCGGATTAATAGGAAACAAACCCATTATAATAATAATAAATAATAAAATGAAATTTTTTGAGAAACATTCCCAACTTTGTAAAATTACGTTCATTCAGTTGATACAATAATTACAACTAAGAAGAATGCTCACAAAAGAACTGAATTCAGTTTTGAGTATAACCTTCCATTCAGCCCTCGAACAAAAAAATTTGTTCAAACAAAAATATTGGTTAAATTTATATTCATAATAATATACAACTTCATTTAAAAAGAAAAGAAAAAATTACCTCAGAAATATTGAACATTTGAGACAATTTCACATGAAGTTGTGGAGATGAACACATTATCAAGTGTTACATCTCTACTACAACTGATATGAATTACACGAATTTGTGGAATGGTTCTGATCATAGGATACATTTCGAGGCTCGTTCTCATAGCTCTGAAAATTAATATAAAAATTTTTCGAATCGGTTTCAATTTCACTATTAAATCTTCAAATTAACGATCTCGATTCCATCGACTGTCAGGAACTTTCTAATATGACTCGAAAGCAAGTCTACCGCATTTTGTTCGAGTATCTATTTACCTATTTTATGGCCTCTAATATGCTTACATTATGCTCTCCAAACATGTACGATCCGAAAATGGTAACGACCACTTATATGGAATGGCGAATTGAAATCTGCATTTGTTGTTCTTGCTGCCGCTGGAATTTTTTCTTGTTCGCAAAGTTACGTGGGAACTATGTCATTTGAAACTAGGAAGTTGAATGCCGAAAGAGGATTGTGCGTCAGCTGCGCTCTTTTGCAATTTTTGCATTGAATATAAGAAAATGAATCTATGATTTATTTCGGAAAAATGTCTTACTGATACGGAAATTTTCATGGTCAACAGTTCTGCATTATTCATATATACTTATTATATATATATATATATATATATATATATATATATATATATATATATATATATATATATATATATATATATATATATATATATATATATATATATATATAAGGAAATGAAGTTTTTTGTGCTTATGGCACTGAATGAAATATTTAATAAAATGATTACTAGAACATTCATTTGAAAAATTCAAATTAACCAAGAGAATGTTATAGTAGAGCTAGATATGTTAACGTGTACGATGTGATGTCTCCATTATCTTTCAAGGGATAAATGTTGGGGAAATGTTGAAATCGATGCTACACCTGATGGAAGTGCGAGACATATGTTTCGTTCTACAAGGAACTCGTCAGTCGCACCACGTCCATCGAAGTGAGGCAATGATTTCAATCTCCAAGCATCTTCATGTGACTCGAAGTGAACAATCGTAGAGTAATGAATACTCCACAATACCGTCTATAGAAATCAGTAGAAAACATCCTTACAGACACATCAAGCATAGAACTTCCAATATCTTCTATACCCGTGGGTATCTACTGAATTGCAATGTCTATTTGACAAATATCATCATATGATGTTTTTAAATGTCAATATCTTTCGTTAGTAGTACGCTCTACTATTGACGTAGAGCGTTTTTGTCGTGTTTCCTTTCTTGTTCCATATCCAGTAAGTAGCTATATATGTTACTCAAGTTTTGTGTGTCACTCTTCTATTCATAGAATTTTCAACTTTTCTTATTTTTATCATCTCATGTATAAGTCTTTAATAGTTACGTTCAGTTTTTAGGATTTGTACATCGTCGTAGTTTGCTCTATGGTGTAACTTTGTTGTATGTGATACTAGGACACATCTATCTTTTCTATTTTTTATATCTGATTTATGTGAGCTATCCTATTTTTTAACCATTGTGATGTCTGTCCTATGTATACTTTATCACAGTCTTTACAATTTATTTCATATATTATTTCACTTTTAAATGGTTTTGGTATTTGATCTTTGATTGTACTATATAATCCTTTAACTGTTTTCTGATTGTATGTTGTAATCTTTACATTTTCTTCTTTGAAATTATTTTTTATTTTTTGTTAACTTATTCATATTTAATAGTGTTGTCATTTACTTGATGTAAATCCATTATAATTGAATATAAACTTGAATTCAAACACTTGAACTTATGAACTTAAGCATCTGAAGAAACGACTTCTTCAGATGCTTACAGAATAATATCAAATTGATAATTGATGAGGCCGATACTTGGAGAAAATTAATATCCATAATAAAACAATATTTAAAATTTTCTCATAATTTAATATAAAATACGCATGACGACGTTACCTAGAACAGAACATACGTGGTATGTTCTGTGAAAATAGCTATAAGTACTGACTTTTTAAAAGTACTTATAGTATAAATCCAGCATTTAATAAAGAAGTAGTACTTCGAAACGTCGTCATGCGTATTTTATATTAAATTATGAGAAAATTTTAAATATTGTTTCATTAAGAATAGATTATTATTATTCTGTAAGCATCTGAAAAGTCGAAGTTCAAGTGTTTGAATTTATGTTTATATTCAATTATTTATATTTGGTATGGACGCATAATAATTTTTATTTTCTTCTTTTTTTCTTCTCGTTTCTTCGGAATTATTCTTTTTGTTAGTATCACTTGAGGCATATAACAGCTTCCTAATCATGCTGACGGGGTTAGAATTTTGTACAAGTATTTCCGGTAGATTTCTCAATCCCTCTGCTCTAAAAGTGTCATGGCAGATTTCATTAACTCTGTTTTTCACTTCTCTTATAAATGTATATATTTTATGTTTATAATGTGATTTGAATGAAAGTTTATAAATTTATTCGAACATGTATTTTTTCTGTACCAGCCTAGCTTTAACGTATTATCCTTTCTATGTAGTTTTGTGTCCAAGAATAGGACCATGTTGCTCATCTTCTTTCTCGACAGTAAATTTTATGCTTGCGTAGTATGAGTTGAAATATTTTAATGTTTCCTCGATTTTTGCTTCTGGTAATATCATTATAATATCAACGAACTTTTTCAACAGAGGTACTGCAAAGTTGAGTCTTGTCATTGAGGTTGTTATAAGTCGTCCATTACATATTGAGCCAATATTGGGCTTAATCTGGATCCCATTGCACATCCAAATTTTTGTTTATAATATTTTCCCCTAAATGTGAAATAATTTTTCTGCAGTAAATATGTTATTATCTCAAAGAACAATATATATATATATATATATATATATATATATATATATATATATATATATATATATATATATATATATATATATATATGTATAAAAGTGTAAATCAAAAGTTCAAATTTGAACTTAAAGCTAATAACATAAAGTTCAAAAGTTTGAATTTTATGTTATATTCAAATATAATGGATTTACATCAAGTAAACGCCAACACTATTCAATACTCAACTTTATTCTTCTGAAGTTGAAAATAAATCTACCACGCTGAGCCACCAGCAAAGAACCACTGTTGAAGCGCTTGAAAGAAACTAAAGTAATAAATGCCATAACTGGAACGCTATTGAAAATGGAAACTGCGTTATAAATGAAACATCTCCTGAAACTAGACAAACGATATTCAGGAATTTTCAACATGTTGCCAAACCTCAAAAGACAATATGTAATGATAATATGCAACAATAATAGCATGTACGCCCCTCGTACATTGACCAAGCAGCGGCAATCCCAAAGTAAGAAAATATGCCGCATACATCGAAAAACGTATTCAATCATCTGGCACGTGCTGCAAAATCATTTATTCTTGATTATTTCTAGAAAAGGAGCTTTATATCCGCTTCCCGAAACGGACGGTCGCGCCTTCGCATCAAAATCCGACTGTCAGCTTTGAACGATTTCATGCCCATTTAAGATTTCGACGTAACCGTCGTCTTCTTCTAAAAAAACGTGTGGTGAGATGAAGTTCTTCCGAAAACGGTAGCGGCAAATTCCGAAAAGTGCGCCGCGGAAACGCTATTGCAATCTCGAAAAGCCTCGCAACAAGTTCCGTTAAGAATTCGCGTCGTATTCGACAACAACGCTAGAGGAAAAACCTTGGAGATATGTAGGTTACGCGCCGTCATCACATGGTGCGGAAAAGTGAGTTTTTCGCGAATCTTAGCCGCCGATGTGGACGTAGCGACGCCTAGAGGTGATGTCGGATCGGGAAATTTGCCGCTCGTACGGCGCGTTTTTTTCCCCGTCGGAATTCGGTCGTTTCCGCGACGTTTCAATTAGCAACAGATGGTTATCGATTGTGTACGGCGAGCGGAAGTTCAAGGTCGCCGCAAGTAGGATTTCAACCACGTTTGTTATACGTATCGCTGCAATACGTACTAGTCTTTTCCGCGTGACTTCATTCACGTCTTGCTGATTATTTCAGTAGACGGATATACTATGATCTTATCCATTATACATTGAACACATAATTCTATGAATTTCTGATTTTGAATGTATCAATTATTTATTCGTTTACTCCTCAATTATTCTACCTAACCAATATATTAACTAATAGAAGCATAACTAACGTGACCATTTCTTTTTTATGATAAAAAAGTTTTCAGTGATTTACAAGTATTTTATTATAGAAGATGGAATAACACAAAATAATCAAAGTACTAAACACTAAATAGTTGTGTAGTCACGACTTACTATGCGTGCCCCATAGTGGTGTGACTTCTTAGTCGTATTTTTGTCAAAATATCAGATCTTGTCTTTAGAGTGAACCTCAGTACAAGATTTCATTATATTCAGCTTCCTAAATTATTGAATCCATGCGTGATCACTGAATTCTTACTTTCTGTAACTCTCCCCATTTAGGTAGGCCAAGCAACGGGGAACAACTGATAAGCTTTTTTTGACATTATTTTTTCAGCAGAAACGACCGTGTCATTAGAAGAAAGGTACTTTATACTTTAATTCTGTTATAATTTGGACAAACAAATACCAATACTATATTTTTTATTGACGATTTATACCGAAAAATCACATTTTTTTTTAGTTTTCTATTTATAACATTAAAAATGATGGTAGAAAAGGAACAATCTTGGCATTATTCAAGTTGGAAAAAAATGGATAATAGTGGCATAATAATTTTTTGCGTAATTGGTGGTTCCAATAAATCAATGCGCTTAGTTGAAAAATGTCTGGATGCCACACGAATCGTCCAATTCGGTTTGTTAAAACGATTTCGAAAATATAAGCAAGTACAGCAAAATGTATATCTTGAATTTTTGAAAAAATATTGCAAAATACACGAAAAAAGGTGTAAACATGACTCCGAACGGCCAAGGCTCGTAAAGGACGCAGTGGAAGGGGGCCTTGGACAGTAGGAAAGAAAAGTATATATAGTAATACTTGCCTCTCCTACTGTCCAAGACCCCCTTCCACTGCGTCCTTTACGAGCGCTTGGCAGTTAGATGTCAAGATATGCATTTTGTTGTACTTTGCTTATATTTTCGAAATCCATTTTAACAAACCAAATTTGGGCGATTCGTGTGACATCCAGACATTTTGCAATTAAGCCAATTGATATATTGGAACCGCCAACTACGCAGAAAATTATTATGCCACCATTGTCCATCTTTGTCCAACTTGAAGAGTGCTAAGATTGTTACTTTTTCACCAAAATCGCAGCCAGATAAGATGAAAAATAACGAAATGATGAATTAGTTAAATAAACAATAAATTTCCGAGTTTATCCAAATTTCGAATTTATCCAAAAATTGAATCGCCTACAATATATCTATTGATTTCATTGAGTTTGCATAATTATTTTAATGTTATAAATAAAAAACTGAAAAAATTAATTTTTTGGTATAAATCGTCAATAAAAAATTTAGCATTCGTATTTGCTTGTCCAAATTATAACGAAAATAAAGTATAAAGTACCATTCTTCTATTGGCACAGTCGGTTTGCTGAAATAATATCACAACAAATTCCCTGTTGCTTGGCCTAAGGCACTTTTGTTAAATTTCCATGTTCAAGTACTTCTACCTCTGTGTTGAAATTACTCTAGTATTCTTTGCTTGTTTTATTAAGCTCAGCCTCCGTAGTTTTCACCTTTTGCTGGTCAACAGAAGCTTCTCTCTTTTTAGTAGTTTTACAAGCAGGTTTCATACGATGTGAGGAAGGAAACGTATTCTCTCCAGATTGTTTCAGAGGCCGATATATTTTTTGGCTGACTCTGTGGCCCACACAACACAGCTTCAATTTTCAACACAGCTTTATCAAATTTAGCTGCTTGTGAGTGCAGAAAATATAATCAATTTTTGTGAGGTTATATTTTATCGTATTGTCCAACGCAACCACTGAAAACGAAAAATCCGTTATTTATCGTTAAATCGTTATACCTATGATGTTTTGTATCGAAAAAAGGTTACACTTCCGTGATACGTTCAGACTGACAATTATATGAATTGAAAAGACCTGTTAATACCCACAGATGGAGCAGTAATGTATTCAGTACTTTACTCCAATCGTTCATGTCCATTGGTATCACTACCCCACTTGATGAAGCTGTAATAATTGATGAGTTGCTTCTATTACGAAACTGTTTTTCTTGTCTACATAAAAACTATTCCTTAGATCTTTACACTTTCATTTAACAATTGTAGTGCAAGTGTCACCAACATGATGGCTTTCAGATCCTAGGAACCTAGGATTTCACTATTGTGAGTAAAACATCACCTTCTGATTACGTAAATAACTGTGGTAATAATTAAACAAAATGAATAAATAATTAATGGCACTAAAATAAAAAAGAAAAATGAAAGAGAAATACATTATTGATATGGATCCGCTTCAATCAAGTCCATACAAGATCCAATAAAAGATCGTGATGTTCAACGAGTTAATTTCATTCTACGAAACCTACATCAAATTTATTTCATTGGGATAATTTTCGAATAAATGATGACGAAGCAGTAGCCGAATCCATTTCTGAATAGTAATTATCGGCGAGACTAAACGGCCTAAAACCCAATAACCGTTGTATAATTAGGATTTCACTCTCACACTATCGTGAATTCGAGCCAGTAAAAAATTAATGAACGCGTTTTATTGCTCCGTATCAATCGACCTTACGCCTACACAACTAATTTTTAATCGGCTTGCAGTGAAGATGATCTCGGTATGTATCCATCTTTTTCAAGAGGTGAAGGCATCACTTTGTACACTTGATAAATTCCCTCGTGAATTTCATATGGCTTCGTAATTGATTTTTACTGTATTTTAATTTTTTATTAATTAAAGGTAATATTGATGAGGCATAATAGTTTCGAATGAGCACCATGTATTCCAAACTAATAATATTGACTGCCTTTTCATCTTTTTTCATCTAAAAGTTCTGATAGCACTACAGGTAATAATTATATATAAGATTATCACAAATAAGCTTTACATGAAAGAGAACAGCAATAGGTGTACATATTTCGATCATATTGAGACCTCCTCAAGATGCTGTTAATAAAAAATTGGAAGTTATAGGGACTGCCGATAGAAGTGGAAAGTTAGAAATTTCAGTATTAAAATTTAACATTTTATAATGTTTAAAGTGAAATTATCAACATCAATGGTTTTCACATCTGCTGACACTCCGAGCAACAATTATATGCATGCCTATATAGTTTTTCATTTTTCAAATATATTACAGGATGTAGGTACAAGATCAAAAAAATATAAATACAGTTTAAACATATTATTTATGGATAGAATTATTATTTAAATAAATTTCAATTTAGGTACTTGATTTCAACATTATTTTCATTGTTTGCATCATCTATAATAATGTCGGTGACACGAACTCAAAACATTTTCCCCTACCAAAAAGTGCCTAACGCGGCTTGAAAAGCTTTCTCTTCAATAATGAAATAACAACAAATTTTACTTTTTAGTTCACTTCTCTCTTTAAATTCGTAATACGAACGATTTCGAAGAATAACGTAATCATGATTGACCAAAAAGAAACTTTTTTCCCAGAGGGTTTATAATGCATCTCGGTAATGAAATATTCATCGTTTCTTCGCATTCAAAGAATTTTTTGGTAAACTTTTTTTCTTTTTGTTGAAATGTTTCATCCTCTGAAACTAGAACTGTGGATTTTTATTTGGAGTTTTGCACATCAGGACTTATCTGGGACTTTCAACGAAGATAACTTTGTAACTCCAGCCAAGGCACTTTTATTGCCTCAGGCAAGCAAATCATCCTACGGTTATAACTAATCTAAAAATATAAAAATTTATGTAGGTATCATGCTATAATAAATTCTCAAACCACAGATACGGAACTATTTTGTAAAACTGTAAAATTCTTGGGACAATTTAAAAAAATGGAATTAATTCATTTTAAAGTAATTGAATGTAAAAAATTTGACATGAGTATTCCAATATCGAATAATATGAAATTCATTACCAATTTGATCGAAAAATCAAATTGGTGAAACGTGAAATTCAATAAAAGCATAGGAACTAATTATCAACACATCGAATAAGTGCATTTGTAAAATAAAATTTATTTTTGTTATCTGCTCAGTGTCAAAGTGAATTTATCGAACGCATTCTAGATATTGAAAGGTGTTGGTATTTACTTCATATATTTCAACTATAGGATAATTCAAACACTTGAATTTGGTTTACACTTTTATTGCCATAACGTGACTCGTTTCGTCGGTGACTGCATTAGACGTTGACAGAATATGATTTTGAAGAATTATCTCACGCTATAATTTCAATCACAGTGTATTCTGTTCAGTACGAAACTCAAGGAACCCTAGAATTTCTTATTGTTATAGAAATATAGGGAGTGATAGTTATATGGAACTGAGAAGGAAAACCAACAATTAACAGTAATTTGCAATATGTATTAGATAAACTTGGCAAAATAATAGTATGTTCACGTCTGAAGAAGTCTGTTATAACCACGAAACGCATCACATTATGAAAATAAAAGTGTGACTGAAATTCAAGTGTTTCTATTATCTTATACTTACTCTAGATATCAAGTCGAATCAAAATATCTAAGCATGGGGACCTTGTCGTTTCAAATTCCGTCAGGTCGAATCGTTATATTTATAAAATAAAAGAAGATTTTATGTCTAGTTCAGACTGAATTTATGAAACCTATAACAGATGTCAGATGAAATCAAAATATCAAGTGAAGGGTCTTTATTGATTGTGAAACCATTTATTCACAAAACAAAATGCAAACAATATTTACAAAGCACCTATATAGTCCCCTTTGAAAGCTCTTCAAAAACTTCTGTTTGGTTTTCTTTCGTGTTTATTCTTAATTATCAACAGGTAAGGAATGGAAATGATATTATTTCCTTTATAAAAAATATAGCTTTTACAACGGATATAACCTGGATATCATGTCACTCAGAACAGCGCAATGGGATGTCGTGATATTTTCCTGAACTTCTGTTGTCTACATATGACTTAGTTATAAATATTATTTTAATTTTAGTTATTTCATTTGTTTACTAGATAGTACTAACGCAATAGATTTCAATCTTATTTTTATTCATACATTTTTAACATATTTCGTTACTAAATGGTCAACTTCTGCTGACCATACGTAACTTTGTAATAAACAATATTTCATTTTATTTTTAGTTATCTGGTTATTGTTCAATACTATTTCAATTTATTTTTTAATTGATTTTTTCATTGTATATATTCGCTTATACTTTCTATTTTTGTTTTTTTCTCGTTCATTTTTTCTTATTTATTATTATTTGTGTACAATTTTGCAATTTTTTGAATATTGTAATTTTTTTGTAATTTTTTCCTTGTAATTGGATATATTTCTGTTGAGAATAAATGTCTTATTATTATTATTATTATCATCAGCGCTAAGTGAGTCATAATTCATTTCTTTCATTCTTGAACAGGATTTTTCGAGATAGCTCCCTAGCTTTGTAAACTGGCTGTCCAATTCGAATCAGTTTCGTTTTTTTCACGATATCCCAGATCCATTTCTATAAGAAGCAATATTTATATTTCATAAATTCCATTTTTTTTTTGTGATAATCATTCAATTTTAGATCAGTTTCTGGACTACCTATTGTATTCCCCATATACCTATATCGTTAAATGGCTATGAAGTTATGATAAATCAATTCCGTGACTACTTCTAAGTTACTTGCAGTCAGAAATCTTTGTTATTCAGCTGCGTCACTCCTGATTGTTCGAGAAAAAATTCATTATCAAACTATTCCAAAGGACACGTGTAAATTCGCATTATTCAGACAGCGATACATTTCGAGGTTATACGTTTCTTCGAACGAATGAGGTCGAACAAAGATGGCCATAAATAGGTCGAGGACTAAGTCCCGATGACGCTCACCTTCTATAGAAATCATTGGGGATTCGCTGCTGTAACAGTGCCGTGTTTATGTTCGCTAGATGGACCGGTCGGTATAATTTCACCAAGTATGTGTGTATACCGAGCAAGGACGTTCGATCATTGCCATTGTCAATAGCATTATCAGTATCCTAAGTCACTGTATGCACACTGTATATAGAATAAATTTTATACTTTTAACTTTGTTAACAGAACAAATTCTCAGAGGTTATGATTTTAATTACAGTGTTTTAAGCACAAAACTCTAGAGACCTAGAACTTTTTATCCAGACAGTGATAGTTATATGGAACGAAGAAAGAAAAACAACATTTAACAGTTTGAATGAAATTGAATTCTCGCTTAACTTTTGGTGAAAAATAATTGAATATTAAATTAAATTAAACTCTTGGCTTAATGTTTCACGATTTATTTAACAATGAATAGTCAACATGTTTCGAGCGTTAGCTCATTTTCAAGACTAAACTACTATAAGGAACGTACAACATATTTATATCTATGCAATGGATGTGAGTAGGGAGGATAATTGAAAATCTACTTGTTCATTTACGATTTCTTCTTTTTTCTCTCAAGAACTGCTTATTTCAATTGCTTCCAAAAGGTCTAAATGCTTCCCTTTATTACCTGCGTGTAGGCATTTGGTTTTCTTTTTAGAAACCAAATTATCTTCCGTACTCACATCCATTGTATAGATATAAATTTGTTCTATGTTCCTTACAGTAGTTTTAAATAAAATTGGCAATCAGATTTTTCTTGGAACTTTGTCTTTGGAACTATTCTTTGTTAACTTTGCCTGACTTTTTTGCTTTGCCAGTATTTGTTTTGTTTTATCTTATGTATTTTATCCTTCTATATATATGTGTTAGAATGGTGGAAAGAATAACGAAAAATTCTATTATCTTAGCGGTGTTGAGTGCTTGGTAAATAGTTGGTGGTGGTTCATAATCATCTACTTTATCATCTTGATTCAGTGCTTCCTTACTTTTGGGCACTAGTAATCAAGAATTTGTTCGTCAGTAAGTGATCCCGTCGTGGCATATTCTTCTTCGTAATAGAGAATAGGTGCTGTCAAACCAGCTAAATTGTGCTGACTTTTACGTTATAAACAGTTTATCGTTATATAGAATAACGTTACGAAGTGTTTTCACTGTAGTTTTAAGTAAGAAGTAAACTTAAATAGTTGACACTATTATATTAATTCACCGTATTCTTATATCCTATACACTAAATATTTTTCCTCACGCAATTCTGAAATTACAATTGAAAAAATAATTGTTGTTGAAATTAGCACTGTATCCTTATATAATATTTCTCTTGATATATGATTTATCAATAATTTTTCTCATGTTTGTTTTTCATTGCCTATGATTGTTTTCAATAAGGAAAGAAAAATATTTCGTTTGGAATTTTGTTTTATTATAATTCAGCTCATGACCTCAAAGGGGACTATAACAAGACATTAGTATGTTCTACACTTGAATTAATACGAGGGTACTCTAGTGCCCCAGCCAAGTTGAGCAAAAAAGGCACAGCCCTACCATCCCTTCAGCAAAGCAGTTCGGGTAATTTTGGACTCCCTATAACTGTTGTTGTGGATGAAATTAGAAGCCTGAATAGTAACCAAGCAAGCATTGTATAAACACAGTATATTTCAAATTCATTCTATTTGAACCAGAAGTTTGATAATTATAACACTAGTTAAAATCTATAAATTTTGTCATTCACTGACTGACTAACTATCGACTAACTGATTGATATGGTCACTATAAGTTGTTTTTAGGTTAGCTAATTACGTGATAACTTAAGATGGAAGGTACCTCAAATAAGGACTAAATAAATTAACCGACTTTTTGCAGTAAAAGAACTGAGCTGCGAGACTTGCTTTTTTTATAAGTTTTGGTTTTGTTGACATTAATATTCACTTTGAATGAATTATTCTAAGAAAAATCTCCTAAAGAAGTGTTTCCCAAGGTGGACCCCACAGGGGAGCAATTTGATTGTTAAAGGGGACAATTAGAAAATGGACTCAATACTGTTGTAACCCTTTCGCACTCCTTAATTTTAACACCTTCGCTCTTTTAAGAGGGCGGCGGTGGGCATAAGAATTTTAGAAAGGCTAAGGTGGCACAAATTAGGTTAAACAAAAAAAAAGTTAAAAAGGAAACACAGGCCAACAGTCTTCGGCATCCAAACAGAGAGACTGCTGGTAGCTGAGAACTGAACCCTAGTGTACTCCATCATTGATTCATATAAAAAATTGCATCATTATACCAGTCCTAACGTCGGCAACTGGAAGGCTTTGAATCACTTATTTCAACTGTTGTTTTCCTCACAAATTCGTCCGAAATAAATATTGAAAAATTGTACCAAATGTCTGTCGTCTCCTGATATGTCCTCCAGAGAAATGAGACAAGCAAAGAATGTCAGATATCCGCCTACGCTAAGGAAGCCAAATTTACGATGGTAGACGGGAGCCACTCGAACTGAGGCTATCAATTTTCGAGGATCCCGATATCGCAGTCCATAATAACTGAATAAATATTGACCAGACATTTTCACTTCTGAAACGCCGTATTCTTCGAATGTTGTAAGATTTCCTGCGCCTTTGAATGCTTAATTGATTTGGACGGATGCCCAGTTCAGGGCGGCGATAATATTGAGGCATAGTCGCATAAAAACAACCGGAGGCTATTTTTGAATCGTTGCAATAAACACTTCCTGCCTGTGTTAACTCCCACAATCCATAGATATGGTTTATATTTTTTCGTTACATAAGTTTGTTAACTATTGCGTTGAAGTCTTTAAAAATATTTTCGACTTATATTCAATCGCATTTGAAGGAAGCGAAGCGTTGTCGCATAAGCTTCTTCAGAACACTAAGATAATGGCTTCTTGATGATCTCTCTGGGTTTCACAATGAAATGAATACTCGGGTATTCTTAAAAAATTTGGGATTATCTCGACTATTTTTTTTTTCATAAATTTTAACGAACATCTAGAGTTGTGACGTCGCTTAATTGTGAGTAAGTAGCATGTTCAATGAATTGAACAATTTTTGTTTCATTTAATAAAAGCTGTTCAATTCTATTATCCTTTTTAGGAAATATTGAATGGTGTTGGCGTTTACTTGATGTAAATCCATTATAATTGATTCGGATGAACTTTTCATTAACGCAGTTCATCCGAATATAAAATTTACAACGAACATAGAATCTGATAGATCTCTTAATTTTTCAGATTTGACAATTACAAGATCAAATAATAAATTCGAATTTTCAATTTTTCGCAATTTTCGCCTATTCGAAATGCGTAACGTAATTTTTTTTATTGAAATCTTGTGTAGATTAACTTACGTATGGGTTCATTTAGAATCAACTATCAGTAATAGGTTTCCTTGATATTAACACTAAAAAATATTGTTCGTAGGTTGGTTCAATCCCCAAGTTATACATATATAAAAGGAGCAGGAAGAGTTATTTTCAGAATTTATTACATTTCTTAATTGCCAAATATATTTATTATGTGAAGGTTCTTCAGGTTTTTCTTTTTTCCATGGTAGATTAATAAAAGTAGATTAAATAAATAAAAATTATGGCAATAATTATTTCAACGCTAAGGGTATAATAACATATTTTTTTACATATACATAAAATGCATTGATAATTAAAAGTCAATTTAAATTTTTACTATTCGTAAGAGCATGAACTATTCTCAAACAGCAAGATTTTAAATTCACGAAGAACCACCGCTAAAAATTTGCAGTGAATAAATGTTTTAAGAAAGTACCAGAAAAAAAAATTCAACCTTTCTATGGCTCGCAACAGTAGTATATGGCCTCTCAAAAAACTTCTCTCGAAATATTCAACACTTTTTCGTTATTTTATCAAATAACGTCATGAAATCACATGATCGAGCCGATCTTTCACGTTTCCTTGAATTCCGCATCGTGGTATTTTTCTGTACGGCCATTCTTGTGTCTAATTCAAAAACGGCATAGCGAGAATATCGTCAGAGTCGTTGAACTTATCAAGAATCTGCTCCTCTCCCAGGATATCTCTCAATTTGGAGAGACTACTAGTTGGCAGTTAGACCTCGAAGGAAAAATTAACTGTTCGTTGGTGCGTAAGTACTGCTAACTCGAGGAAGGTCTCGACAACATATGACATAATAGGCAACGACGATTCAGGCCCGTCGAACACGGACACGGCCCGCGAACATTCTGCGCGTTGGATATTTAGGAATGATCTCATTTCGGCAATATATGTCAATTCAAAAATGTTATTTATAAGGAAACAACAAAATAAACATATTACGTTACTCTGACAATAATGTTTTCCTCAACTCTATTGGACCATAAGTTCAAATACAGATTCGTTCCAATTCCATCAGATTATATATCTCATAGTCCATTTATTTCTGAATAATACTATATTACCTAAAACTAAAATCAAACGTCACTCAAAGTTTATCGATAAAGTAAAGATATATTATCATCTTACCGAAAGACAAGATATTCTATAGACGTCTATAAGACGTCAAAATATTTTATACTTCCATAAGAATGGTTTCATATACAGCCAATGTCACGGAACGTCAAACAGCTAAGTTTTTAAAGTATGTGGTCGTTCGTTGACGTCACGTCAACGTCATTTGTCAAAGCTTCAATTATCAAACTGCACCTCATGATCTCAAGTAATCTCAGAAACGCTTCACCTGTATATCTTTTCATAGATAAACGTGATAATGTTCGTAGGTACATATAAAGAGACATATTCATTGAGTAATATGAGATAAGAAGAGATGAATAAGTAATTCATTAATTTATCGTTATAGTTTTTATAAAGAAACTGCCATTGATGGATATTCCATAGATCTTATACAAGTTTGAAGATGTTACACCTTCAACGTTGAAAATCTAACTTGTTTTCACCGTTCTGATGAGAGTCAACAAGTGTGTTAACCCTATTTTTTCAGAACCTATGTGCAAAGCTCAAATGAACACTATGATTGTTTAATTTATCTATGAAAGCTTAATTTATTCACAAATGAATACATTTGGGTTTGAAAAAGTTTTTGTTATAGTTTTCTACTCCTATCACTATTAGCGGTTTTAGAAATATTAATCATTTCCCAAATTCATTGTTAACGTGTTCTATCCTTCTATGTTTCGACATCCAGAGAGTTATTATATTGTAATAAATTTTAGAATATGAGTACATAGACGAAACTGAAGCAATTTTCACGTTACTTGTACAAGAATGTTGAAAATCTTTTATGATCAGTGCGTTTGTTGCGAATGTGAAATTATTAGTTAATAATCAAACAAATACTTTTTCAAAAATTTTCAAAAACTCGTGCACCTCAGATTTGCACCCATGAAACTAAAAAGTGGAAAGAATCATAAGGTTTTGATACCCATCGCGAAAAAGGCGCGAAGAAGCTTGAACAGGAACAAATATATCACATTGTCCTGTTAGGTAAATACTTTCTATATTCTTCTCTAAAAGGACTTAATCTTTCTCCATTCGCCAAACAAATGCCGCCTCAAGATATACTAGTTAGTTATCTGGAGTTTCAGGATTTCTAGTTTGAATTAATATCAGATATCTCAAATCCGCATAATTCGTATTTATTAGAAAGTAGGTACTCATTAACAATAGATCAGCAAGCAAGATAAAAGCGGCTAGATTCAAGAAATAAGTAAAAGGTAGTTCGCGAATTGTGACAATCATAAATTTTCCAGTTTGTTTAATTTCTGAATCATTCATCACCGTCACCGATGACATTGATTGATGAATAAGAAACGGTATTACTTTTCCCGTAGTAATTTGTCAGCTCAGGAAAATTATAATAATTATTCGGTTACATCACTGTCTACAAATAATGAAGATAATTCTCCGATTATATAATCAATGTTAACATTATTCTCTTTATTTTCTTTGCTTCATATCTACTCACTGCTGAACCATATCTTATTCGTGAATTTCTTCTTTCAGATACAGTATTAGCACCAACGACAACAACCTCACCTGGTTGCAGAAACAACAACTCAAACTCAAGGAGCGCAAGGAGCAGCAGTTGCGCGAAGAACGGTTTCCCCATGAATCCAGGCTTCTGTCGGAGCTGAGGACCATACAGTCGAGGCGACATCACACCGCCAGCGTCAGGATGGACGGCTACACCAGCGACACTACCGCGTTCGCTGACGACGACGACGATTACACGATACCTCTCCACATCAACACCAGGAATCACGCTCCGACGCATGGTGGTAAAACAGAAACGACATACGCCACAAGAAGTTACTCCTTGAAAAACGAAAGACCTTTTGTAGCTGTAAAGAAAATGTATGAAAGGGTAAGTTAGCTCTAAATTTTGTCCAATATAATCGTGCAAAGAATGTTTCTCGAAAAATATATTGTTCAAACTAATTTACACAGAATATAAAAATAGTGAATTTCATATGAATTTTTATTTCCGTTGAGTTGAACGTTCAGAATATTTTTGAGTATCCAGAATTTCATATTATTACTATCGTAGGTGAAATTATTAATGCCTCCTCGAGTTTCAAGACTTCTTTTACTCATATCGTGATTTGAGTGGATGATCTTTTGAGAAAATATGATTATATTAAAACAAATCAGCGAAAATTCCAAGTGATCAATGCCAAATATCGAGAAGCAAAAGGCAAAGAAAATGTGTACATCAAACGCAGTGTGGATGTGGTAGATTCCATATCTACATGGAAGTGGAACAAACTGAACAACGCTAAATTCTAATCCTAGAATTAGATAACCTAAAAGATTTGGTGAAACAGATGAAAGAACAGATGAAGCGAAAATTTTTCCAAGTGTGGTAGGCTGTTATAAACTGAAATTCACCTTCCATATTCTTCTTGGTCTATGATTTCTGCACACATCCTCAATAATTGCATCAATGTACACCAGACAATAATTACTTCAACGTAGATATGAGCTATTGAACATATGATCTACTGCAATAGATTTAGGCATCTACTGTTTTAGCATTCATCGTATCATCAGAAAAGTATTCATAAATTGGAAGGAAATATATATTAAGAAAACGACCTATTAACCGAGGAAAGGTTTATATTGCTCAACTTCAAGAACTATACCTGGTATATATCAATGTTCAACATAAAACAATAGATAATTTCATAGATTTTTAATCTCTAAAAGTTTTCACTTGTTCCTTGCAGGTATAAACGGTAGAAAACTAGACTTTCTTTAGTAATTTGACGAGAGCAGAAGAAAAAGGAGAAAAGCTTTTCATCTATTAAATATTTAACATGATATTATGTATTGATGATTGAGGTCATAACACTAAACGTTGTTGGAGAAATGTTAATGAAATGTTTAAAATTCATTCATCTTCAGTAAATCATCACATTATTTTCTTCTTCATCAGAATATAAATTCTATTCAACAATTACATCATCATTTCCTTAAAACTGTTTAGTTTTTCATTATCTTCTTTATACTAAACTGACAGTTAATACGTACTAGAATTTCATTTTACAATCAATCGTCATAAACTTAATACTCTTTTATATTCACTAACGAACTTTGCAGAATGTAGCATCATCGCCACCTCCTCCTCGAGGTACACCTAATCCAGGAGACGTGAGATCGCCTTCGAGGATAGAACACTCATCAGATAACGGACTATTGTCGCTGGTAGACCACAATAAACACATCAGGCAGCATACTAACAGTCCCCTACATCAAAATAACTCCGGCATGGTGGGTATAGAGTGGGATTCTAATCTAGAACCAGATAGCACGAATAGCCGCATTGATGCACTGAACACCCTCATTGATAGCTTGTGTGCAAAGATAGACGAGCCAAATAATACTTCTCCATCCATCGCATGTCAGGTACTAACATCAAAACGTAAAACTTTTCGAAAAATACGCGATACTGTTCGCGTATCTACAAGTCGTCCGATTTTGATTACCTAAACTCTGAAAACTCATGTCATGCTTTTCATTCCATCAAACTGTCGATTGATTGAGAATTGCAAGGCTATATCATATGTTTTTTATGACGAATGGCCGTTCTTACTAATATTTTCGCTTTTTTTCGTTTGATTTGACGTTTATTGTTCGATTTGACGTTTGCTGTTCGATTTCATCTTTTCCTAATTAGTATGAAATACATGCTAACCAAGGAATATTAATAACAAACTAAGTAATTATTGTAATATTTGATGGTACAAAATATGCGATGTCTCTTTTAACTAATGTTAAACTTCGTGAATGCCTATTGAAGATAATCGACCATCGATCTTTTCTTTTGTTTCAGAATGTCCCTTAGATACATATGAACTAATATTTCTCTATAATTTTATTATCATCAACAAATTGATTTGGCTGTGGTTTGGTAATATATAATTTTGCTCCTTCAGGGAGCAAAATTAAATGTACAGTTCACCAGTAACATTATCCTTTGATTAAATGTGATATCCATCATATTTGAAGCGTCGAACATTTTATGAAAATGTTTACATATCAAGCGCCATCTATTAGATTAATGAGAATATACTCTCTTGAATATTATAGAAATGATTGTCAATATTATTTAGTGAGTCCATTCATCAATAGATGGCGCGAACCAATGCATTTTATAAATCTAAGGATCCAGCTTCTGTAATTTTTCAAAAAAGCTACGGACAAACTTTAAATGAACTAACAAATCTAAGTTCTAAAGTTGCCTCTATTTACCTCTGATATTTCGCTTACGATATCAAAACGTTCAGTTTTAAGAACGTATTGTCTTCGTTTGACCAAACTGTCGATAATTAACTATACAAACTAATCATTCTCAAATCGTTTTTAGTATCGCGAAAAAGAAGAAACCATCAACACCTGGAAAATGGAGCCCTTGAACGAGCCGATCAGTCCGAACCACACGAACGGATCATCTCCGACCACCAGGCCACAAACTCCAGCTTTTCCGGTTCACGTGAGGACGCCGTACACCAATTCTTCGACCCCCACCGTACACTTCGACCTCCGATCAGAACGATTACCTCCAAAAAGTCCTACGACCCAGAGGTAAGTGTCAAAATAATAATTCAATTATCAGAATACTAGTTTTATAAAACTTTCATTTCAAAACCATTAAAGGAGTTTCAATCAAATCGTCCACTTGGAGATGTTTCACTCAAAAATTTGAATTTCATAATATTAAAAACTTCACAAATAGAGTAAGTTTTATTGAACTTTAGTGAGAAAATATCACCTACTCTGGAAAATGCCTCGTGGACTTCGATGAATATCGAAATTTTCCATTTGAATTATATGAAGGATTTGTTAATTTCACACTAGAATTGCAGGAATATTTTCCAAACTGCAGCCGCATTACCTACAAGTTTTTTACTAGATGGAGATTGTTCATTGAAGTTTTCCATGTTGAATTTTTGTTATTCAACTCGAGTAATTATTTTTATTTCACAACAATTTATTTGCAATAGCGACTGGTGGACCTTGGTTTCCACCAAATCGCACTCACGAGAGTAACGTTTGATGCTTCAAATTTTGGTGGCCTAATTTCACCTAGTCATCTGCTATAAATATATGTGACATATATTATATATTGTATTTGACATATTTTTATATATATGACATTATATATGAATGCACATTTTCTACTTTTACATAATGTGATCCACATTAAAGAAATTTCTGAGAGTGCAAATCGCTGAAAACTTCTGTCTATGAGTCAGTTTCAGGGGAGGCAAATCTCCCACTAATGAACTGACATTTTCTACGAGATCGTTCGTTTCTTAAAATGCATTCTCTAACTGGAACACCAAATATTTTACTGAAAACATCAGTCTTAAGCAATGTGGATCATTCATTGAAGCAAGAAGTTTTCCATCGAACAAATAAGCTTCAAATTCATATTGAAGTTGAATTGAAAGCATCAGTTTTCGTAATTTGGAAATATTTCATCAACATATTTATTCCTTATGCTCTATTGAAATTTTAATTTTCATTAAAACGCTTTTCCAGCTATTAGTCAGTATACGGTATTCATTTTTTTTTGACAACTGATTAGTGATTTCCATAATTCAACTTCTCTGAATAATCAGTCTTCATTATTCTCTTTTCATTAATGTTCCTATATATTCATTGCGCATAATAATTATAATTCAGATAATCTGCTTGATGACAAAAACTTTTTGTACTTCTAGACGATTAAGTTATCCTCTGAATACAATTCACAAGAAGTGGTCACTTTCTCCTAGCAGGTAAAACTCAATCTTTGCAGTTGTGACGCATGTCGAATTGTTATCATTCACAATATTTCTATATGTGTAGTTATATATATTATAACATATCTCATCTCAGTGTACTGGAATAATCCACGTCATAAAATTATTAATGATCTTTTCTGCATGTTCTGTGCGAGAAATGTTTTAGCATGATTGATGTTTTTATGTTATTTTTTGGTTGCATCTCTTTCAAATCCATCCAGCCTGTATTTCTTCTGTACGCAGCTCCAGAACACACTTCACAAAAGATCAGCCATACATACCAGATGTAAAATGAATAAAAGAGACCTATATTTTTAGTGAATACAAAACATTTTTCCTTTGGCGCATTTGCCTCACAAAAATTTCTCACTTTTTTTTCATACCAATTTTCATCTTTGTACATCTCTCTAAGGAGTATATTTAGAACTGCAAATTGAGCGAAAACGAGATTTATTGCTTCTTTTTGCACAAATTTACATTGTATTTTCATCTACATAGTAAACGTAAATGAAGTTGCAACTTGTGACGAAAGTATGTAGACAAAATGTCATCTGTAATACATAGTTCATGTCGAAAAATTCAGCAACAGAACATTTATGCCTGATTTGAGCATGTCACTTGTGTTTATGCACCTTGACAACTATTGGTATCAAATTTTTATTTCTGTTGAGAATTTCATAGAATATTCTTGGTTTCTCTTCCTTTTGATTGTATGAATATGACCGATCAGCACTTCTATGTAAGGTTTTTTACGTTATGTGTTTTTCCGTGAAAAATATCAAACAATTGAAAACAGTACAGTATATATACCATTTCATCTTAGGAAGGACCTACGACCAACGTCTCCACAGGACGTAACAGACAGCACAATGGTGGAATATGGTCACCATCAGACTGCCCATAGAAGTGTTTCGGCCTCGGGATACAGGTCGGATTATTCCGAAAGTCTCAGCCCGAAAAGTATGCCCACTACACCCCACAATGGATCTACGTCGCCTGTCACTTTGTACTATGGAAATTCTCGAAGAAGTTCCGTTAATTCTAATGGTGAACCACCCATAGAGGTCGCTCCGGCAAATGTAAAATTCGTGAGGGATACTTCGAAGTTTTGGTACAAGCCAACAATATCTAGGGAAGACGGTGAGTTTATGTCCATTAGAACTCAAGACGCAATTACTACTCTATAATGTACATTATACCTTCAACAAGTTAAACTTGTTATGCGTCCAAGCGAGATCCCAATGAAACGTCAAATAATATTGGTAATACGATCGGTATGCCATGTATTTTTGACATTCGTTTATTCCGTTAATTAGAAATCATTGAAACATAAAAATTTTCAATTTTTTCAAGATTTCTGTGAACGTAAATTTCAATATAACAGAAATATTTTGTATTTTAGGGTAAAATATTGGTAGAATAATGGGGATTATATTAAGAGGAATGTATAAGTTTTATGTGTTTACCAGTAATTCAGAATTGTGAACGTTTTTTTCTAACTATACTCTTCTCCAGCTATAAATATACTGAGGACTCAGGCACCTGGTAGTTTCATTGTTCGAGACTCCAATTCGTTCCCAGGGGCGTTCGGTATGGCACTGAGAGTAGCATCGGTGCCGCAAAATGTTCAAAACAAATCCACTGACAAGAGTGACGAACTGATCAGGCATTATCTGATAGAGCCTACTTCTAGAGGCGTCAGACTGAAGGGATGTCCAAATGAGCCGGTTTTCACTTCATTGTCTGCATTGGTCTATCAGCATTCCATTACGCAAGTAAGTATACCATACCAAATAACGAAATTCTACTTTTAATTTTCCACAAACTTTTGATTTGAGTTTGACAATTTGTCAATTCTGTTCCTGCAGTAATTCTCACCCCTAACTGTTGTATTTTGTTATTTCAGATGGCACTGCCATGCAAGCTTGTTCTACCAGAAAGAGACCTGACCAACATGGAACTAGTTGGAAACCCACAGCAGCAGCTCCTCAATCAAGGTGCGGCATGCAACGTCTTGTACATATTTTCAATGGATATGGAATCGTTAACTGGTCCCCAAGCCATCAAGAAGGCCGTGATGAGCCTAATGCAGAAAGCGCCACTTCCAGAGGCTATAGTAGTCCATTTCAAGGTGAACGGGCAAGGAATCACCCTGACGGATAATAAGAGACAAATGTTCTTCAGAAAACATTATCCAATCAACACAGTATCGCATTGCGGTATAGATCCCGATGAGAAACAATGGACAGTTACGCCTAACTCGTCCGGTGTCAAAAGTGCCAAGTAGGTACCACAAATTATCTATTTACTGTTCATTCAGAATATTTTCCAATATATTCGCATTGGTAGAGCGAGGAAGAGATAACGAGAGAGAGAGATAGCATTTTCGTCTGAGCACAGAAAATAACTGTTTGGCAATTCACAGAAAATTATAAACTTATCATAATGAATTCTTAATCGAACATTGAAAATACTCCAACACTACTTCTTACAGACGCAAATTTACAGCATTTACTTGAGCATTGATAGTTCAAATGAATATGTTCATCTAAGATTTAAATAACTTCACTCTTCATCTGCATCTTCTAATTAATTGCACTACAAAAATAATTTTTAAGATATTCATTTAGAAGATTTTTCACTTGTTTTATTGTTTGAGGTTACATTTCTTATCATATGAAAATTACATATGAAAAATATTACACTATTATCTTTTAATCGTGTAATTTATTTTGAATGAAACGTTTCAATCGTATTTCAATTTACAGCAGAATCTTCGGATTTGTGGCTAGAAAACCGAACGTGAAGAATCCAGATAACCAGTGCCATCTATTCGCAGAGTTGGAACCTGAACAGCCAGCATCTGCCATCGTGAACTTTGTCAACAAAATCATGTCTTCAACCGGAATTAAAGCAAATATGGTTTAAAATTCATATAAAAGGACGATTCGAAGAAAAGCCATTTTTTTCGATGACATTACCAACGTTTTACCCAAAACAATATGGAGAAAATAGAAATCTTGAATATCTTAGCTCGTATGAATGATTCTCAATTTTGAGAAGTATATCGCTTTCAGTAACATTGAATTTATCCAAGAATATCAGAAGCTCCATTTCATTCTCATCCTCATATCAGAACCTCAAATTGTTAGATAGTATTTTTCTATCGTTGGCATGAAAAATTAATATTTTTATGCAACTTAATATTATTGGACTAGTCTTCCTTCTTTTATTTAATTTCCCAAATTTGTGTATGTATGAATTAATCGAACATTGTAAATACCTCTTATTTTTTTAATTAACACTAAGTGTACCTATTTTATATTATTATTTGTCTAATTTTCGAAACGTTTCATTTGAAAGTGAATTGCATTGAATATTGTATATATTGGCATATTCACTACATATTTTATTATATTGCCCGAAGCTTGTTAGTTTTTTGGGAAGAAAAATTTGAATTGTCAAGAGTTCGGGAAATATTGTTTTTATTATCGACAGTGAATATGAAATATTTTAATTTACTCACATTATTTCGCCTTACTAACGTTATGAAATTTAAACTTCCAAACATTCTGTAGAATATTTCATTGAATTTGAGTTATCCATTTTCATATTAGGAAAGCTAATTTTAGATGTGGTATTCTGATTCACATGCTCCATATCTATTAAATATTCATATTACATCGCTAATGCTGAACTTCAATAAAGGACATCAACTTTTAGCATATATTACAGGGAAAGTTTATTGAAATTTTTTCATTCAAATTCAGACTTAGAACAAAAAGATGTACGTTATAGCAATTACCACTGTCAAGATCATACTATAAAAACCTTTTTCATAATTCAAATATTTATTAAATTGTTTGTGCTACTGTTCAGTGATGGCGCTGCGTGTAATGAACCTGAAAGCAATTTTGATATATCAGTGTTAATTTTAACTTTCCTTGCACATTTCACTGAAATGATTCATTTTTAATTGGTTTCATATTATTTCAACATGGAGATACCACTCATGAATTGTGGCAGGTCAAATCGAATGATATTTTTTTGTGAAATAGATTCAATAGTACAAAAATAGTTTCAGTACTCAAGCAAAATTGAACATCAAACGTATTCGAAATTGTAAGTAATTTATGAAGAGTATATTGAAGATGCTATGTCTATAATTGTGTTTTTATTTATTTTACCCAATATCCCTTCATGCTCTATAATAAGTGATAATAAAAGAAATTATAATTAATTTTTAGCTAGTTAATGACTATTGTGAATTTCATAACTCACAGAACAGTTACATAATATAAAAGGAATAATGTGAAGGAGACACAAGAACCAGGTGTTCTCTTTATTTATATGCTTCAATTTATTACATTCGGGTTAAAAATCAATTTATATATTCTCAAATTAGTCTACCAAATCGCAAGTGGCCGTAATCGTCCAAATGGTCTTCGCCACGTTTTCCAAACCGCATGTGACCATAATCATCAAATTGTCTTTTTTCATTGAAATCGAAGTCTTCATCATCTGAAATTCAAGGAACTGGAAAACGCACAAAATAAGAGAACCTAAATATCTTGATATTCCTGTCTCCTAACACTGTAGTTTTGTCAAAGGACAGATACTGCATTTTTGAGTTCTTCAAATGTCTTCAAATATAGTAATGAATATCTATCAAGTAGATGCCACATCCATACAGAAAATGTGATATTGTTCCTCTTGAAAAACTATTTCATGTGGATGAAAAAGAAAAACTTGTATATTTTGTAGCCTAAAATATTTTTTCAGATAAAATCGAAATTTCGTCATGTCATGTAATATGAATTTGACTTTTCGCAATAGTTTCCTCACTTACCTAGAAAAACGTCCAACAAATTCAATTTGGAGTTACTCCTTTTCAATGGTACTTTTTCAGAATTAGCACGTTCCATTCTTTCAACATTTGTATTTCTAAAAGCTGCTGCATCTGAGATATTTCTAAATTGATGAATTATTAGAAAGTAAACTGACACAACCAAAAATATTCCTGTTAGTATTTTAGTCATACCTGAAATATTTGGGATATCTGTTGAATTTGAGGAATTTAATTACTGAATTAAATCTAAATTAAATGAATTTGTGAAGTTGAATTTTCCAAATATTCATTTTGTATCAATAAATTATCAATTTCATGATACAAGAAGATTGGAAAAGAATTATTTTTTATCTCGGTATTCATTAATTGAGCTAATGGTTAAATGTATTAATCGAAAATATGAATCGAAGGTTCTCAGGTAGATTGCAAAGTAAACATCAATTTCAGTGGTCAATATATTTTTGCCAAATTAGCAAAGTAAATTCAAAAAGTGACGAGATAATTCAAAACAAATTCGTATTGCTTATTCTCATTGATGGAAGTGATATGTTGCCGATACAAATAGCTATGAAAATTTTAGGTAACATAACTCCTCAACCGAAGCAGATGTGCAGGGTTCGAATCCCAGGTTAGGTATTCATGTTTAAATATATCCATGAGTTCAGTTAGTGATCAGAAAATCGGCAATATATCTGATGGGTGGTCTAGAGTTGACATGCTCAAATAAAGGAATCATATATTATATGTTACATATGTTTTCTCACCTTATAATAGTTAGTGGTGGAAAGGTTGAGCTTATGCAGCAATATTGAATCACTGAGTAAAACTGAAAGAAAATCAAAGTACAAAGCCTTTTATATAAAGACAATGTGAAGCAGATCCGCCTCTAGGCTAATTCGAGCTCTTTTGAATTTATTAAATATAATATAATACATATTTATTATGAATACTAGCTGACCTGGCGAACTTTATAGGCCCATTTATTTTTTCTGAATATTTTTCAAAAAGGCGGAAAGACATGTTCTACTATTTGTGCTACACTATCTTGTTTTTAATATTTATCCCGTGTGGAGCCAGGGACTTATTCACTTAAGAAGGGACTGCAATACTTCGTGTTATTTCAAATCAGTCGAATTATCAAAAAATTTCTATATTAACACGTTTGATGTATTGAAAGTGATTAACCTGTCCGTTTTATAGTTGAACAGGCATGTTCCTAATTTCGTATCAAGTACTTATCCCATATATCTTATCATTAATTATATGAGATATGTGCTGGATATAAGTCAAAAAATGTTCAGAGTTTAGTCCATTCCCGGATACCAATGAACATAGTGGCTCTGGTGGCTGCACCAATAGCGTCTATTTGAATTGACTCTTCGAGCAATATTTTGTCGCACCATTGGTAGTATTTTCTTATCAATAATTAAACTTTGCTTTCATTGGTCCAATAGCAACTATTTGCTGAGAACTGTGGTCTATTTCAATGTTATAATTGAAAGTAGGTCGATAGGAGTTAAACGCAACCTTTTCATATTGTTAATTTCGATTCCATCGATTCCGTCCAACTTCATTCCGAGGTTCCCGTTGCTCGTCAGTTTGACTTGCTCTTTTATATCTTTGAGTTGCTGCATTGGGGGTTCTGAAACTTAAGTTTGTACATCTAATATCTATCACTTTTAAAAACGAAATTTCAACTGAAAATTCAAGAAAACTATGTATTCTTCTTTATATTCAAATATACCACGTGCTATGTTGTATTGTGTATGTTATTCTATTCAAACTTACCAAAATTTTATATTGAATTCAAGTTTTTATATTAATCGTGATAGCTGTGAACTAACCATGATGTGTGATAAGATATTCAGTTTTGTTACATTCTATTTTTGAGAATTAATAATTATTTCTTACTTATAATATTAATTAAGTTTTCTTAAATTTTCTGATTTTACACGCAATGTTTTAAATTTTTTCCCTGGCAATAACAAACACAATAAAAAAAGAATAGTGAAATCGGTCCAGCCGTTGACTCTATATTTTGGTTAGAAACCGTTTGTACGGGAAAAAGAAATGGGCTGTTTTTAGGGTTTTCCCGGCAATTATTCGAATTTTTCTCACCGTAAAAACCATCCTTGGACTTCAACGAACATTTTGAAAAAAGAATTGGCAAACTTGGTCCAAGCGTTGTTAAGTTATGCGCTTACCAACACATTTTGCGATTCATTTTTATATTATAGATTTCAATTAGTTCGTATTGAACTATGTAATGTTAGAAATCATGGATGTTGAAATTATTACCAGCACCTATATTTTCTGGAAACAATTTTATTCTGGAATATTAGGAAATAATTTTAGAATAATATTCCTTGAAACGTTCCCACATGTACCTAATATGAAGAAGAATAATTATGTTCATTCATTATTATTTGAATTGAAATAAGTATTATAAATAGTTATTAGTAAAATATATGAAAGCTACTACTAAAAATAAAAATATTTTCACAAAGAAAAAATATTATTGGAATTTAATTTTGGAGAAACATAATAGAGTTATACAATATAGAGACTACATTTTTTTCAGATTGTTCGTATTTGAAAATTTAAAAAATTTCTTGCATAAAATTTCTGCAAGTTGATTTGCACAAAAACTCTAATTTCCATTTTCGGAACTTTTCATTATTATGATTGGTCTTCAAGACATTGTTAGATAGATATTCATTTCAGTATACTTTTAAATTTGTCTGTTAACCTCCATCGAAACTAACCTCCGTTAGCTCCGTTAACCTCCATCGCTTTTAAAGCAGATATACTCGTAGGTCAGTAAAACTGTCTTTAAAGACATAGTACAAATGACGCGTTTACATACTAGAGCTGCACCCTTCCCTACTCACTACCGCGGAAATGAGCTCCTTATAAACGCCATTTTTGATTACTACTCGTGTCAAATAACTCTTGAACTTATACTTGAAAAGCATCAGCCGGTCCTGTTATACTTGCATTGAAAGTGCATACTTAAGTATTCAGAAGCTGTTACCTCATCGAAAAATGACAAAATATATTTTCATTTTACCAGTATGCTCCAGAGAAAGAATTTTAACTTAATAATGTAAACCGATGACGTTGATTAAATATTATTAAATTACTCTTCGCCTCTGTGAATACTGATTGCTATAACTACGAAAATATAATCCATCATTTTCTTGCAATGCTCTTCTATTAGTTAATACTACAAAATAATATTCAGAAAATATTCGTTATATATTGAATTCTAAAATTTCATTTCTGTTATATATTGGTAATTGCCATAATATATCGAATCATACTTTTGTGAATAAGAATAACATGATTAATCAATAACAAATGACATCTTTGAGAATTACTGTAAAGTTTCTATTTATCAAACTTTTTAAATAATTTAGAACAGACTTATTTAGTGGAGGCGTAAGTTGTAGAGAGGACTACATCAGTAAAAATAGATGAAGTTCAAAAAATTCATATCAATAAAACTACTAGCTTGTCAACAGAAATTGAAATCCTAACAGTTATGGTTATGCGAAGAAGGTTGTGCTTTTTTTTGATTAACCAATTTCTCCCATCGGGCATCTGTTTTTGCGACATTTAGAATAAAATCGTTTCCCAAATACAAATGGTTTATTTGTTTACACTTCAAAGTCTAGTTGTCAATTCCAAGTATTTCTTTTCAACCGAAAAGTATACAAATCGGCAGATTTGAATTACAAGTGTAATATTCTATCAGCAGATAATTCTAACACAAAATTTTTGAGCTTAGTTGGCATATTTATCTCATTTATAGCTGTATTCAAAAACAGCTATAAAATATGATCCACTTGTGCACTAATCAACTTTTTTTGTAAAGCGATGTATTTTGTAGTGATAACATTTTCGTCTAGACCTTCAAAACTTTTATTGAAGATATTTAATTCAGGATCACGAATGACTTCAAAGTATTTCCGAGTCGCCCTGCTGTAAACGTATTACAAGTTCAGCAGGAAGTTCCATAACTCTCGTTTAGCACTTTTACTTTTGACAACCACGTAATCTCTTTATAGTAAAGACTCGACTAAGTTGAGTGCCCTCATATCTTCACAAATAATCCAAACAATCGTATTTGTTGAATCGATGTAGATGCAACGCTTTTCATTTAATAAAATTGACATTTTTTATGATAATGTTCAGAACTTGGCTGTATTCCTGTGCCAAGGTTTTACTCGCAAGAGCTTGAGCGATGTAAGCAATGCATCCAAAAGTAGTAATAAATCCACGCTTCTCACCAACACTGACAAATCAGTGCTAGATAGTGCAAGTGGTAAAAGCACTACTCCAGCCAGAAGGTGACGACAGTTCTGTCGATCTTCTCAAGAATTTATCCATCTTCAATGAGGATTTTCGCGTATGAAAAATCCGCTAGATGGCAATACGTAGGCGTGAGATCCGACTCCTGCCTGATTGCTTATTTTTAACATGACATTGACAGCTATGTCAAAATTCACCAATCACGTAGCAGTTAGACCTGATATATACTTCTTGCCATCTAGTGGATTTCTCATACGCGAAAACCCTCATTATTATACTACTCACTACAAATGCGTAAAAACAAGAGGTGTATACCGCTGGTTAAACAATTGAACCGCCGACGTGAACTGAGTGAATGTCGCTTCGTAACCCCGCAAAGGCATCAACCTGGGTCGTAAACACTTAAATTTCATTAGTTAACAATTGGCGACGTATTCAATGTATGTAAAATGTTGTGTTTTGCGTAGTACTATATCCGAATATATCCGAATCCTAATTATGGAGATGCATAAAGACGTATTATCGAATGAATATGTGTAATACAGTCGCAAACATTTGTAACAAACATGATCAACAAGCGAAGGGTCAGGGGGTCACGAAATATTTGTTCATACCAGGAGGGTTGTGTCATGAAATAGCTGGAGAGCTAGTGAACCCTGGGAGTAACGGTCTCCCTGTAAGATTAGAAATTTGTATACTTAGGATTTATGGCATGCTAAGAGGAATAGCCATGACCTGGCAGGCGTCAGCCCTGCACGTCATCAGGCTCTTTATTTTTTGGACTGTTAAGTAAATTGAGTTTCAAAACTTGTTTCTCTGAATTTGAAAATTTAATAGAATAAAGTTTATTTCACCTCATCAACTGTGCGTTTTCTAATTGATCTGTCATATACTTCTGCTTATTGTAATCGCCTTTTTTTTTAAAGATGTACAATAAATAAACTTTATCCTATTAAATTTTCAAATTTACAGAAACAAGTTTTGAAACTCAATTTACTTACGGCTGCGGTTTAGTCCATTGAAAGAAACAAGTCTTAGGTTTCTTTGATACCATTTCTGAACGAAAACGAATTTCGTGAATCTAAAAACTGTTTTCGAATCTTGAACATTTTCTCCAGGGTTAACATAATTTTAAAGTTGAAGAATTGTATCAATAGTTTGAAAAATCAAAGTTTCAAATTACTCCTTTTTTTCACGCATTAATTGTCCACATTTAGGAATTAATTTTTTTTTCTTTGTTTGAAAGATCATTTTCTTTTACCATGTACAAATTAATAAATAACCTACAGGCCCTTGTCCCGAACCATAAAAAATTGAAAACCGCAACTATAATTAATAAAATCCGTAATCATCTGTTAGGCTGCCAAAGATGAGTTCATGTTTTCATTCATACTTCTGTTGCATCACGAAGCTCTCCTGAGTGCTCGCTCGCAAATTTCTTTAAATGAAATCTTCTTATAAATTTCGTTTATTTGTATAACTTAAGCATTTCTCGTCAAACATAACGAGTACCTACCAAACAACCAGACCTACTTTCGCATCACATAGGTACTTTACCGTATGACAAAGGGTCACGTAAAGACCAGTCGCCCAGAGCCTCTCAATGGACAAGGCCGCCGCTGACTGCGTTAGACATAAATTAATCACCTACTCTATTTTCGCTGATGATAAATGTATCATTGAGCATTATTCTCAAGCAAGACCCATTTTCAAATTTGTTTGATGTTTGACCGAGAACATAGCACAAATTACAATTCGGGCTGTTAGTAATCAAAAAACGCTAGAGCGCCAACCCGTCATACTCTATATAAGCTATAAAGTTGCCTATACTAAAGATACAATATAGGGTGCATTCGCGAAGGACGCTTACTAGGGATGATCGATGATCATCGATGTTCGAAAACAAAAACATCGATGATGTTTTAACATCGATGATGTTTTAACATCGATGTTCGCTTTTCGATAAATATCGAACATCGATGTTAACGGAATCGATATCGATGTTAACTCACGGCCTCACGCACGACCAATAGGGATGCTCGATGGTCATTGAAAATCGATGTTCAAAGCAAGAACATCGATGTTTTTACATCGATGTTCGGTATTCGATAAATATCGAACATCGATGTTGGGCTTTCGATTATGACATCGATGTCAACATCGATGTTTTCCTAACATCGATTATCCCTAACGCTTACGCGTTGTGAGCGTGCTTAAGTGTCGCTTTCATCGTTCGACTATTTGTGCTGTGAGTGTCAAATAGAAATAAGTACGATCAGTTCGTAGCTAGGCTGAGTTCGTATAATAAATTATTTATTATTTGTTAAACAGTTGCTATGTTGATGATTATTGACGCTCACAGTATCCAAAAGGACCGAAATTTAGTTATTGATTCTAAGCGCTTATAGGCCAACTCGAACATTAAAAATTAGTGCTAATAAGCGAGAGCACTCAAAGCGCGTGATCGTCCAACGTGAATGCGCCCATAGTCATGATCATGTCGTTTGAGTTCTAACACCACGGATGTCAAAATAGCAACTTTACAGGAGGGAGAAAAAATTGCATTATTTTGTATAGATACTAAAGAAATACAAATTTACTATTTCTATATACCTAATTTCAGTTCTATTTAATGTAGAATCATTAACTATTTATAAAAAACAGTTTTTAACCCAAATGTAAGGACATACGTTGTGTTGTCACTTTAATATCCAAATTGACATCACTTACGTTATTTTCTATAAGGAATTAAACAAAATGTTATATTTATTAATTTATTTTATTACAATGCAATCAATCTTTTTATTCATTAAACATTATATCTATTATTGAAGTATTTAAACATTTACCCTTAACAAGTATTTCAAGTTTAATTGCACTTTTATGATTAATATTCATAAATTTACTTTGTACTTGAGAATATCGATACTAATTGGCAAAAACACATAAATTCTTGCATAGATAATTATACTGTAAGAATTATTAATATAAAAAAACGGAAAATACAAACTTTTAACAATATAATCCTACCTCTTTCCATCAATTGTTAGGAGCAGTCGGTTAGTGCGTTCCACACTATGGACTGACGTGACTTACGTGCTGTTTCCAAATAGAACGCCGATTTGGTGGATCACATGTTGATGCATTTTCTTAATTTCACGAGTGTCTATTGGCGGATGCGTGTTTCTGATTGGCTGAAACGATGCGTCTTCCGATTCTCTAGCGAATTGCATCAAAATGTCAAAATATCCAAAAAGTGACTTACGTGGTGTTAGAACTTCGATATAGTATCATATTTCAGAAACTTCGCCAACGTTTTCATCGAGTGTCAAGAGTCATTCTGTCTCTATGAATTGTTTCAACACGTTGTGTTGGACACACCTGAAACACCTGAAACACTTCAATGTTTCAGTACGAATGTGTAACATAACACAGTGTTATACAGGACTACTTTACACTTCCGTATTCAACATTCCGTATTCAACATATTAATGAATTCTTAACTTTTTGAAAGTATGTAATTGGATTTCAACTGTATGCACAATAACTTCAATTTATGTGTCCAGATCTTAGGTTATTGAATTATCATCTCATTGGTAAAACAAGTATTCAGGTGTTATTATATGTATTATATGAATTTCTCCAATCCAAAATATGAGTAGCGTAGAGCCAGAAGATATGCAGAAAAATGGTTAACAGAATTAATAACTTAGAAGCACTATCCAGTACATGGTGTGGGGCTCATCCTAATTTTTTATTATCAATATATAGATCTCATTTCTATTATGGCACTGTATTTATGGGATGTTTTCAAAGACATCAAACGAAACTAGATAGAATCTAATATGGAACTCTGAGATCTAGAAATGATAAATAATGTTACAGATTTGCCCTCAAGCCGCCTCTATGGTTTATGGATGTTTGGCGAAATGAGGAGACTGTTGAGAACCGTCGTAGGCACGACCAGAGAGCTCATCTGGCAGTTTCATTGTCGATGTTCGGAGATGGAACTGTCTTTTTAACTCCCGTTTCAGATTCGCTCGAGAACAAGTAGCAACCACGTGTGGGATATACCACGTGTTTTTTGCAAATAAGGATAAATATAAGTCAAAAATACTAGTCGTCGTTGAATATTTCCACTCATAGAATAATATATCACAACAGTCATCTACAGAGAAATAGACAGAAGTGTGACATAAGCGTTATTGACATTTGTTGTGTTTATTTTCAGTTTGTAAATAAAGGATTATTTATTGATTGTTAAGAGTTAGTTGTTGGAATTTATCCGTCGAAACCCATAATTCGTAACAATAATTTATAAGAGCATTAATATCCTTAATATATCAAAATATATAAGAGCATTAATATCCTTAACATTCATAACATTAATGACACTTCATTAAGTAAAATTTGATCTTCATTTTACTTAGAACGAATATAATACTAATGAAGAGCTTCAATCACAGAACATACCAAATTAAGGGCATCTTCTGTGGCTTCAATAGACTCTAGAACAAAATCGATATTCTTCAATTCCTTCATATATAACATGTTTTAATATTAATTGGAAAGATTTTAAATTAGAGAAAATTATTGAAATTTTATTTACCGATATTTAATATATCAAATTCTTGAGGATCACTAGCCATGACAATGACAGGGACATCAATGTGCCAAAAAAGCAATATTTGCTTCAAAAGAAGATATCAAAGCCATTTTCAAAATTCTTAGACCTGGGTATTTCTCCCAAGTATGAGCACTTAATAGTGCTCGCAGTCTATATCGGAACGTACCCTTATAACGAATATAACTACCTGCACAGAACATACCAAATGTAGATTATTTTTATGTGGCAACTTTAAATCACAGATATGTCATCGTTCTGTCTACTCCTTCAGACACTAAATAAGATAATTGAGACACATTACTGATCAAAATCGAAAATTGCTTTGAAAGTTAGATTATGGAATTATTCGTCAAATTATTGGTTTATCCAAGACCTACTAATATAGCAGATTCCGATGCACCAACGATGAAATACCAGAACCAGGTTAAAAAAGCCGAGGACGAAAAACGAAAGAAGAAGAATGAGTCATATTCAAGACAGTTGACAATTATTAAACGTCAAAAGAGAAACTCATAACATTACTCACCTAGCATCTCATCTACCTTCTCTGACAAGTAGCCACCAAAAGAGGTAGAATCCAAAGTTAAAATTTTAATCCAAAACATAAGTGAAATGCTGATCTGAAAACCGGTAACAAAATGACAGTTGTAGAATTTTTGGGATGTATGTTCTTAGCGTTTGGCCCTCCATTCTTTATGTTCATCTTAACAATAGCCCATGATCCTGTGAGAATTATAATTCTAATAGCTGCAGCATTTTTCTGGTTGTTGTCGCTATTAATATCATCATTTTGGTGGTTCATTGTATATCCATTGAGAAATGACTTGGTATTTGGTGTCATTTTCTCTGTTATATTTCAAGAATTTTTCAGAGGAGTAATCTATTCAATTCTTCGAAGAGCTCAGATTGGTTTAACTAAACTAACCGATGACACAACCACATTAATCGAAAATAAACATATTCTGGCATATGTTAGTGGACTGGGATTTGGAATTATAAGTGGCGCATTCTCACTCATCAATGTATTAGCTGATTCTGTAGGCCCAGGTACAATGGGTTTAAAATCAGGAACTGAAATGTTTTTTATCAGTAGTAGTACAATTACTTTGTGCTTCATACTGTTACATACATTTTGGGGAGTCATTTTCTTTGATGCAATGGATAAAAAAAACACATTAGTAATAACAGCAGTAGTTGTATCACATTTACTAGTTTCATGTTTAACATTACTAAATAGATATCAAGTTTATTACTACACAATAGTGCCTATAGCAATTATATGTGCGTTAACTGGACTATTTGCATTCAAAACAGCTGGAGGTTCGTATAAAGGTTTCAAAAGTAGTTTTGTGTACAGATAAATGTGAATATGTCAATACTATTTATACTCAATAATTTGCTAATTTTCTAAATATCAAGGTAACACACTTAAAAAATTATCAAATAAATTTGTTATAATAGCTGAAATAATTTTGTATTTGTAGGGATTTCTATTTCAACATCTAAGTATAGTTTTTTATTTATATTGTGAATTTGATTCAAGTGTTCTCAGAATGTATTTTCTTGCAATTTGACATGATTGAATACAGTTATCAAATTATGTGAAGCAATATTTAATGTGTGCCTAGAGTATTTTAATTTGAAATAGCTCCTATTTTATGTTTTGATTCATTGATTTTAATATTAAGCAGATATTATAATATGATATTAATATTATAATTTCACTCTGTATGAAAGTTTATACCATAATTTTGAATTTGTATGTCCTTGATTTGAATGAAAATCGATTCAAAATTATTCAAAATGTTACCATTAAGTGTTGTATGTACTTCCTGAAACTTTGTATGTACTTCTGAAACTTTAGTACTGTCTACGTTTTAATTTGTTTTTTAGCATTTGTAAAATACATTATTTCATGAATTCATCAGACGTATGATCATAAATTTTTGAGCTCAGGTATTTCTAATATAAGTTATCTTTTATGATGACATAATATGTCATTATAAAATATGTTAATATATTATAATAACTGAACATCCAATTTGGTTTTTGTCGTAGTTTAATGAGCTGAACATCATCCAAATTTTATTGTCACAAAAGTGTTGAATCAATGATTTATTTCCATTCATAAAATTTAGTAACTTAAGGATGCCGAACATATTTATAATTTAGTTAGCTATGAAATTTTGCAGTAAATACCTACTCGATGATATAATATCCTAATGAAGTTTTCTTCATTAAATTTTCAGCATGTCTTTAACAATTGTAAATAGAGGAAATTCATTAAAAAAGTATAATCAAATGGTCTGATTTACATTTACTTACTGAGAGATTGTTTTCTTCATTTTTTTATTGAGAGAAAGAAAGTTCATATTTATGTGTATTGGGTCAATAGCAATTTCCTATATGCATTTTGATGGACAAACCAAATTTGAAAAGTACAGCTGATTATAGAATTAATTTCATTCACAGTTTTTGAAAATTAAAAAAATACTACCTAATTTTAAAATTTATTAAATGGTAGGTATATATGTGAATAATCATAAAAAAATACATAGGCTTTTTTGTCAAATATTACAGATGTTACTTTCCCTAATCCTCATTCCATATATAAATGCTAGTAAAACAGTAGAACAATAGTCTGGTGTATATATATATATATATATATATATATATATATATATATTATTTGTAAAATAATCCTAAGTATTTGTTTGTAAACTCCATTCAGCTTTTCCAAATGAGTGTCTGTAGTGAAGCCGTAATAAATACAAAACGTCTGATTTGCATTATTTTCACCAGATTTCAACTGAAACCTATATTTTCAGAAACCTCTAGTTTCATCAGCAAATAACTTTTTTGTCAAGATATATGTACCTACCTGCTATCTATTTTTCGATTTTCCATCCTTTGGTTCAAAGTTGACAAAAAAAATTCAATAGTAAAGGAAGCCTGCAAGAGTAGCTACTCTAATATGCGCACAAAATGTACCTAGGTATATTTGGTCAAACTTTGTTGATGCAATTAAATGTTTTAAGTTCAATTGGTACTTTATCAGTTACTTGAATTACAATCACCTGGTAAATTGTCCTTGGAAAGTTTGATTAACAATTAGAGGAGCCTGCTAATCTATTATTCGATGGTTTTCCTATAAATGAATATCTACTAATAGCTTCACTATTTTGTTGTAACTTTGTGCGAATACATACGAGGCATGTTCAAATGAAAAGGCCAATTTTGAAACTTCGCGGTTTGGGCACATTCGATTATCGAAAGTTTTTTTTTGTTATGTTGGTACACATACATTTCTGATATGTTGATAATTAGCCAATTTGAATTAACAGATTGTTTTTGACAACTTCAGAGGTTAGCACCTTTTACTTTTGAAAAAATGAATTAAAGATTCTCTATTGAATTTTGCTTTTAAAAGGGAATAAAGTGATCCAACACATTTAAAGTGTTGACTGTGGCATTCGGAGAGTCTACTTTGTACCAAAAAAGTGTTTATAAGTGGTACAAGCGCTTTACAGAAGGACGAGAAATTGTTGACGACGATGAGGGACATGGAGTTTCAACCACGTCAACAAACGAAGAAAACATCGAAACAGTTAAGAAAATGGTTCTGAAAAATCGTCGAATAACTATTAGTGAAGTTGCAGAGGATGTTGGCATATCAGTTGGCACATGCCATGCAATTTTCTCGCATGTTTTGGACATGAAACATGTCGCACTGAAGTTTATACCGAAATTGCTAAATTGAGCAAAAGCAACGTTGTATTAGTATCGATCAGGAGTTGTTGAATGACGTCAAGGAGGATCCAAAAAGGTCAGAACTGGTGACGAAACGTGGGTTTATGACGTCGAAACCAAGGCCAATCATCCCAATGGAAGCGGCCAGAAGAGCCAAGACCGAAAAAGGCACGTCAGGTTTGATCAAATGTGAAGGTTTTGGTCACTGTCCTTATATTCCTTATTAACTGTACGGTTAATAAGGAATACTAAGTAAGTTATGCCACGTTTGCGTGAAACAATACGGCTAAAACGATCGGAATTGTGGAAAAACAAATCATGGATGCTGACCAGCTGATACATCAATGCTTGTTCGTGATTTCTTGACCAAAACAGCACCGTAATCATGCAACAACCACCGTATTCGCCAGATTTGGCTGCCTGCGACTTTTTCCTATTCCTAAAACTGAAGAGACCAATGAAAGGAAAGCGTTTTGCCACATTTGATTAGATAAAGTCAGAATCGAAGAAGCAGCTGATGGCCATACCGAAAAGCTTCTACGTGCTTCGAGAATTTGAAGAAGCTCTGGCATAAGTGCATATCGATGGGAAATTACTTTGAAGGGGACAAAAATATTGATTAATGAATGAATACTTATCGAAAAAATTTCAAATTCACCTTTTCTTCTGAACAAATATCGTATATTCGGTAGTAGAATTACTCATATCATCATTAATATTGTGGTAGTGTTACTTCTGAAAGTTGTGTTACTACTAGCAGATTTGGCAGTCAAATGCAATGTTTCTGTGCAAATAGCCCTCACGTCTTTAGGGCAAACTTGTCTAAAAAATGGATCACTGAAATTGCTAGAAATCGTTTGTTCATATTTGTTTCCTCAAAACAAATTATTCGCTGATGAACTCCGATATAATATAATCATTCAAAACAAGAATTACAGTTTTAATTAGATGATAGTAATAGTTATAAACATCAAACACTTTGCATTTAGATTTATGGGTTACAATAGAAATATTTATGTGGAAAAATAACTAGTAATCACAACTGAAATCATTTAATACAATAAAAATATTTATGTGGAAAAATAACTAGTAAACACAATTGAAATCATTTTTTATTTATCAAATTTTTGGTGGTTTCAGTATGAGAAGCTTAATGTGTTTCTTCGTTCTGTAATTGGTTTTTACGATCACCACGAAATCGACGTACCACAACTCGAGAGTATATTACTTTATGTAAATGAATTGATATGATTATCTAAATAAAAATGAGTAATTACCTGAAGTAAGCACCTATATTTTTGGTTTAATTCTATGATTTCTCGTTTATAACCTTACATGGATGTTGACATGGATTTTGATTTCATAAAAACAAAATTCAGTACTTTCATTTACGCATTTTCAATTCTACGAACACATTATTGTTTGTGGAAGTGACTCTCATCATTACACAAAACTTTAATAAATTATTGCTGAAATAATAACGAACATGTACTCAACTCAATCCTTTCACAAAACAGAGTCAAAAGTTTAGACAAAAATCCTTTGAATAAAATTCTCGGTTGCTACATAGTCTACTATTTCTAGCGACTGCACTATAAATGATAGTATATTTTTTATGTAATAAACAAGTTTTGGTAAGATAGTAATACAGGTTACTTTAATTATCTGTTCATCGCTGAATTTAACGAGTACGTAACTACATATACACACAAGAGATGGCGCAACTCATATCCATTCCTAGCATTTTAAATTTCAACGCCTTTAGATTTATTCATTATCATCGCACAAAGAGTTATTTATCGATGGCATTGAAGAGTATAGTTACCGTTTCCCCATGTTTTCTTTTTGTTCATGAAAAATGTTATTGCAGAAGTGGAAAGTTTGGTACTAAGTTATGTTAAGATCAGGCTTTTTATACATTTTAAAATCAAAATTGCCAAACTAAAAATACACCTAAATGACAATGCCGATCAATCCACTATTTCTTCAAATAACATTGATAAAACTTTTGTTTATAGTTCCACCTTACGTATATATGAAGCAAATTATTTGAAAATTTTCAAAATAAGTAAAGTTGTATACCTATATACTTACTCCCGAGACAACTTCAATACCTACTCGTTACGACAAATCGATTTCGTTGCCTTTGAAAGTTTACATTAATTTCAGCTCTTTCAATAATAGGCATTTTTATATTCATGAAAGTACTTACTGAAAAGTTGAAGTCCCTAGTCATAGCCATTGTAGGGAATTTCTAGACTAAAAAGACACTGTCTGTAAGATGGCCCAGAATTTCTTCCCATCTTTCAAATTTAAAATTTTCTATGGGGTCATGAGCAAAATTTGATATGATCAATCAAAAATAATACAGTCTCGTAGTACGTATGACAATATGCATAATTGCATTCAAGCACCGAAGTCTGTTCTGTCAATGTAACTGACAAAAAATGAGAACGAAAGAATCTTTTAGCAAACTTAATCTGATAGGGCGATGGACAATATTCTATTTTACAAAGCCAAGAATTTTTGATCGGCATAATATCAGGATTGCAATTGCATAGTAAGAAATCAACTTTTTTTTTCAAAATGTACAAAAAAGCGGCTTTCGAATTGGGGTGTTATTGGAGTGGGAATTCATAAGAGGTACTTAAACTTAACACGTTTCTGCAGAGGTGCTCCTATCAATCAGTCTTACTTTACAAATTCCTCGTACTTAGTAGATCCATGATTAATTTAAAAGCTATTGAAAAGTGAAATGTTATAGAAGCGGTGTTCCCCTTGAAATGTTTTTCATTGTGTTCCTGATATTGTTTCTTTATGGTAGATATTTTCCGTTTTATTGATGAATTTGGGTCCTGTTGTTTCTTCGAAAAATGTATTGCTTTCACTGAAAAAATATATACATTATTTTGAATTTTTAGGTTTGTTTTCAAAATAATAAATTCAATTTATTCGAATAACTCATTTCATTTTATATAAAAAAAATTTATGTTGGAAATTAATCAAATCATTTCAAATGAACACAAAGAATAATATAATGGTTTTTAAGTTGATATATATATATATATATATATATATATATATATATATATATATATATATTCTTTTTTATATTTTTTTTTTTGTAGAAATTTTCTTTAAAATTTTATTTTTATCAGTTGTTCATAGAATATGCTCTTCGCATTTTCCCTCATATACTTTCGAAAGTGACGGCTTTTAAATTCACCTGTATCTCGAAAACAAAGAGAGCCTCAACTTAAACTTTCTATTTTTAATATTATGGGAGATACCTTATCATATCATCTGACAAAATTGCTTTGCTTCTGCCGCCAGATTGATCTCAGACGTAGGTATGTATATAATCAAAGCTCCTTAAATAAATCAACTGAAATAGAAATGATAAGTGGATTGATTTTAAATTATCTTAATAATTTCATGACGTCATGAAATTATATAAAAATGTCATGACGTTTTGAATTGACCTTTCTTCTTCTGCGGCGCCACCGTCACTGAGAAGGATAGCAGATTATATATCTGGGAGACGCTGTGATATGCGCACCAAAGAGGGGGTGTTCCTGAATTCGAGCGCCAATGTAATCAATCCCAATGGCGTTTGTAGGAGTGAATGACGGGATAGACATCCGCCCAATACAATGAGATAGGTGGTTTTGGTGTTTTTATTAATATTTACACCCCACAACAAGAAACTCACCCTATATATGTACTCAAGTATCACTTTGTAGATAGTTACTTTATATGTCAAATTATGTCGTTACTCCAATGACTACCTACCTATTATAACCCCTATTTACATATTTGGGCATTTTACATGATATAAGAAATGGGTAGGTAGGTACCTACAATAATTTATTATACCTACATGACTTAAATATATTTATTGAAATATAATTCCGAAGAATTTTCATTGCCTGTAGATAGTAGGAATATAACCAAATACATGAATAAGTACAAACAAATCATATTTCATGAGTAGGTACCTATATAATGAGTAATATAATAAGAAACAACCAGCATTTTGTAAGGGTTTCAAAAATCCTAACAAAATAATGAGCTGGAAAACTTTTAATGTTTAATTTCGCCGAATAAACCATAGCCTACCAGTTTCGATTAGTCCATATTGATGAATCTCTGATATAATATATAATTATCCTAGTAGATTAGATAGATAATATTAGATTTTATCATCTATTATTAAGAGGCTCAGTAGTCGAACGGTATAGTGACTAACTGGTGCTGGTAGATTCCATTAGGTACCACCGTGTTCATGGGCCCTTCGGGATCGGTGTTAAACTCAAGTATGTAGGTCCAATTTTCAGACAAGCACAGCTTTTGAAACTATTACCTACTTACTAGCATTCATAATGCAGTGTTACCTATGTTATTAACAATTTTAAATTTGTATTAAGTTTTCAGAATAACTATACCTACTTAATTATCAAACTACCTACCTATGTACCTGTGTATCGTCAGGAATAGGTAGGAAGATAGGTAGGTACCTACCACATTTTTCATAAGGAATAATATACCTAGGTATTTGTTGAGTTGGTAGGTATATTTTTCACAAAGAGCTGGCTGGAAGAGAAAAATTGATTGATTCCTAAAAAAAATGCACTTAAAGTTGCTTAATGATATGTAAGTATTTAATAATATATATAATATATAGAATAGCTAAATCCTAACTAAATTTCACATTGTTGAACAACTGATCTATTGAAAATATCATTAATATCTGCTACCACATCCAGGTGAACAGACGTCAGCAGATACCACAAGTCTCGCGTGTCGCATTTAATTTCGTAAAAAGTCCTCAGACTTGTTAGGGCGTGGAAATTTCTTTCCTGTTCAAATCAGCTTCAAATTCAATCCATTGCAAGGAAAAATTAAAAAAATTATTTTTAAATTTGTCGTTTATTCATCGGGCCACATATTGAGATCAAAAAGTAGACAAATCCGTTGTTTACTATATCTACAAAATTTACCTTGTTACTCATAAGACCCCCAAAAACATTTTTTTATTTTATTTTTACATACAAGGGCTCACTTAATAGTCAGTTTAAAACTGTCCTATAATAGAGGAGCACATATTACAAATATTAATTTCCTATAAACTAAGTTTCTATAGATGAACTATATATCTAATATCTTATAACTAGAAATTTTTCACATCTCATCGAAATAAAGTTTTCGATGCATTGAGTTGAATATTATCATTTACAAAGAAAATATCTAATTCTAGTAAAAAATATTAAATAAATACATCATGAAAAGTAACTCTATAAAAACTGATAATTATTCTATTATCGACCTTTAAATAATCTCTTTTCAAATGTCTCTCAAAAGTTATGAAATTCGGAGAGAAAATATCCAAGTTGGTCTCTTACTTATCAAGTTTAGCCTATTGAAAGATCTATGGATGGGTGAATTCAACATATAATTTGTTTTGCTCTGCCCAAGAACCAGTATTGTACGATTTCTTACTACATGTGGAGAACAATTAAAGTTTATAAGGGTCATACATGCAGCAGAATCTATCAAGCCAATAAGTAATTTGTAGGACAAACATATATCTAAGTACCTATGCACGTCTCAAACTCAAACATTCCATCTCTAAAATTTCACTTTACTCCCATATGAGAATCCATGACGGTACCTGTTAAAACGGAAATTAAGAGCATTAATGAACTTGTGTTGAATATTTTCTAATCTATTATTGTATTTACCATAATTTGGATTCTAGACGACCGACGCGTACTCTAACTTGGATCTAACAATAAAATTATACAAGGCAATAACAGACTCAATTCGACCAAAAGGCCTAGTCATTCGTAATATGAAACCCAGATTTATGCGAGCCTGTTGGAGGATTCCTTCAATATGAAATTCAAAGGTTAGTTTCTTATCAAGCTTAACACCCAAATCAATCACTGAACTGTCTTCAGTCAAACAGTGACCTGACAATGTTAAATTGGAAGAGATAGGATTTTTACTTCTGGAGAAAAGAATATGATGCCATTTGCTCAAGTTTAGCTGCAACTTATTGAGGTTGCAGTAACCAGAGAATGCATCAAGATCGGACTGTAAAAGAGATAATCGTTGAAGTATTTTATCTGCTGCGATATTTTGAGGTCATCCGCATAGATCTATATCGGTATATCTAAAGCATTCGCCAATATCATTCAAAAACATAAGAAAACCCTGTGGTACACCTGATGTCACCGGTAAGGAATTTGATCTGGATCCATTCACAACCACATACTGTCTTCGGTCGTTCAAATATGAAGCGAGAAGACCCAGAAGATTTCCATGCACCCCAAAATTTTCCAGCTTTGTCAGGAGTGTTGTCATGAACCCTATCAAAAGCCTTGGAGAAGTCAGTGCATACTATACATACAGATGTTCCTTCCTCGAAATTCCTCAATATCCGCTGTACAAGTTTGACACAACAGACCGACCAGAGAAAAATCCATGTTGACATTAAGTTAGATAGTTTTTAATTTGAAAAAACAAATTTTTGGTGACTATGGACTCAAACATCTTACACATACGGCATAATAGTGAAATAGGTCTATAAATTTTTAAATCACTTTTATCGCCTGACTTGTGCACCGGAACAACCTGTGCAACCTTCCATCTTGAGGAGAACTTCCTCTCAATTAAGCATTTATTGAAGATCATATGGAGCGGTTGGAGGATGGATGAAATGCAGTATTTCAAAAATATTGGTGGTATACCATCCGTGCCAGGACCCTTGTTACATAATACATAATAATATCTGATAATAGATATAGGTGAACACTACAGATAGCAATGGGGGTTTGAACTTCCTAGAAACAACCCTTATAAATTAATGAATAATTTACACGCGATTCCATTAAAAATATATATTTTATTAAAAGTCACCGAATTCTACAAAAAAATTTTATGGTATCTATTGTTCTTCAACTTCTTCCTTCAACCGGAAGATAACCGAAATATTTTGTGCAGTCTCAAAAGTGTTAAGTTTCAATTTTACTTTGTGGTATTTCAGAAACATTGAGGTTACCAAAATGTGGATGTATGCATGTTAAATTTCACAAAAAACTACCAAAGTGTCTCGAAATTGCAGCTCTGAGGCAAATGCGGCTCTGCCTCTATCTTTCAAAATAAGTTTTTGAAAAAATGATACCAAATAAAATAAAATGAAATATTTTAAAAATATTCTCATAAAAGTTTGTATCAATACTGTCAGAAACTAGGATTACATCTAACCGAGGATTCTAATTACAATCAAACGAATGTATCTTTTTTCAATGTGGTCTGTGCCGCATTTCCTTGACCTTAGTTCCTTGGTCTTTTCTTGGACAAGTATACTGACTTGTCTTGCATAGCAAAGTTTGGCAATGAGAAACATCATAAGATGATTTAGATAGAAATTCTGACTTTACCTTGTCTTTATATTCACGAATGCATAATTTATTGTCATAAACTGAAACAAAATTACAATGCTAGGTCTAATGCAGATTTTCAAATATATGACACAAGAAATAAACAAGATCTACCTGCAGGCTAGTGTAGGCAGAGCAAATTATGGGTTGGTGAATATTCGTGTTTTTTTAAATTTCATAACAAGCCAGAAAAGGGTCTTTATTTAGAAAGAGCTACTATTCGTGATGAATTTTCAACAGATTCTGGAGATTCAATTAACTTTTTTTTACTTTTATTCCTTTTGTTTTTCCTAATTTTACGTCCTTTTGTATAGAACGTAGGTATTGATGTATTCCATCAATAAATATCTATATATTACACTGGGGAATAGTAATTTTGTTGTCTTAAATCTGTGACTTGTTTTTTGACTGAATTTTGGTCTGTGATTCAAAAATGTTATCAATTTTTCTCTATCGCATCAAGTTTTTAAACATATCAAAATATTTTATTCATACAAAGGTTAATATGTATAATATTAAAAGTTAAATTGAGTTTATACAAAAAATAAAAAAGATATTAGGGTAAAAATTAGAGTGTTAAATCTGGGTACATTCTCGCTTGATGCTCCAACAGTAGTCAGCCATCATACTGACATACCATCTATCTTGATACCTTGCCTCTATGACCTTCAAATCTTAGTGGAATCTCTCACCCTGTTCATCACTAACAGCGCCAAGATTTTCTGAAGTTCGCAAGATGGCCATGTAAAAAATGCAGTTTGATACTCCTGTTACAGCAAAGCTTTTTAAAGCTTTCTAAGAGTTGTTGAACAATTTCGACGTAACTCTGGGCTCGTGTGTTTCCTTGACAATACTTTTGAATGCCAAAAAAGCATTCTTTTCAAGTTCGGCCATTGTTTCAATAAAACGTTTATCTTTAATGAGTTGCCAAATCTGTAGCCCATCAAAGACACCAGCTTTTACATTCTCATATGACAAGTTAGGAAATTCCGAAATTATATACTTAAAACAGTCCCCTTCAGTTGACAAAGCTTTAACAAATTGCTTCATGAGACCTAGTTTTATATGCAAAGGCGGAAATATAATGTTTGTTCTGTCGACAACTGACTGATTTAGAATGTTTGGATCGCCAGGTTTCAGGTCAGATCTTGGCGGCCACTTTAACTGCACCCAATTCTTCTCACGAGTTCTGCTGTCCCACATACATAGAAAACAGGGATACTTGGTATATCCGCGTTTTTGGCCAAGAAGGAAACAAACCATTTCAAGGTCAACACAGATGATCCATTGGTGATATATTGGAACAAGTCGATGACCTTTTTCATATCTTCGTACGAGTATTCTTCATGCAAAGAAACTGAATGATCTATTTGAACTGAACCTATGATAATTGTTGTTACAATTATTAAGATTTAAATTATTATATCTATAATAAGATGGAGTTCAGTTATTTTTGGTTGCAATAAATATATAGGTAATTAAAGGTTTATATTCATCTGTACTTCAGTACTGTAATAAAAAAAAAGTTAAATATATTGATTATGACTTCATCAACTATATTTCATTAACTTCTGTTAGCTACGTGTGACTTTGTTATAGATAATATTTTATTTTTAGTTTGTTCCATTTAGTTATTGTTTAATACTATTCCAATTTATTTTTATTTTAATTTCGTTGTATATAGTAGGTATATGTATCGCCAAAGCGAATACAAATAGGTAGGTATATATTCTATAAAGATATTTTTTACTCTCTTCTTTTGTTCCTTTTTCTCTAATTTTTTCTTATTTGTTATTATTTGAGTAGAATTGGTATTTTTTGTAATTTCTATTTTTATTTTGTAATATATTATTATTATTATTATTAATATTGAATAAATAACACTTGGCTTGGTTTCAATGAAATTTTATCAAACTATTTCTGTTTATCAAGCTGTTCGGGCTGTTACCCTAAACCAAAATGCCCTAACACTTAGAAACAATTTCGATCAACTGTAGAAATAGTTAACTGTATTCAAAAGATAAGAATTGTGGTTATCGTTTTGATTTTAGTTTTTTTAGGTTTCCAAAAATGTCGGTAGATAATAAATATTAAATTGTTGCTTCTAAGAAAAATTTTGGGGACTCCTACGCTTATACTAACCGAAATACTAACTTTATTTCTAAAGTTGACTGAGTGTTCGCTGATCTCTTGGTGAAACATTGCTTAATATAATGAATAAAAACACTTGGCTAGTATTCACAAAATTTATAATGAATAAATACTTAACAATTGTTTCGGAGTGTTGCCCCATTTACAAAAGTTAGACTTTATTTCTATTTGGTGTATCCACATTGTATAGTTGCTTGAAGAATTACAGAAAATATTTATTGGAGATGTTCAAGCAGTAGGTAAATTCATGGGACAAATTGGAAACAAATTCCTCCAGTTTCTTCAAATAATTCACGTTGTAATTTATTATTCAATTTAGATTATAAACGCTCGATAATTTCTTCGGATTGCAAAGTTTCGAACAACGCATTTTCCGTTATTTCGGAGAATCTGCGTACAGGGTCTACTCCAATTTCAAGCGGATCGACCAGATTTACCGTACCGTCACGTCTATGTGCAAACCATAGGACGAAATCATAAACACACTGACGTGATCGACCGATTTCAAAATCGCGTGTCCAATAAACCCTGATGATTCAGCAACCTAGTGACTTCGAATGTGCTCATTTGCACATTAAGCAGTATTTCTAAATAACGCGCACGACATACTTTGAACTGAAATATAGGTGTGCGATCGAGACGACGGCCAAGGAAATTGCCATCTAAGTGCATTTTTCGACTAGCAGAGAGAACTTTGTGTAAGGTCGGAGGTATAACATCGAAAAACACGTAGAATTCAGTTGAAATCGCTTATAAAGATAATGAATACATTTGTCTGTCAGATAATGACAGTCCAGGTTCATATTCTTACTCCTTAAGGCCAGCTTACTCCAAAAAACGTAATTTTTTTTCAATATATTTTATTTATAGTACAAAACATGTTGAGTAATCAATTTATTTACATATGGAAGCACATATATGAAATTACTTGAAAAAAATTTTTTTTTCAAAATGGCGGTCCTGAAAATGGCTGCTGAAACTCATCTGAATCGGAGATGAATGACATCATTTCTTGGAAAATAATTATCTGAAACAAAAAACAAAACGGTTTCATGTTCTGTATCGAATTGGCTATGACCTCAAGCAGAATGAAACATTTTCAATGAAAAAAAAAACAAAATGGCGGACTTTGGAATTTTTTTACCGTTTTTTTCACTTTCAATTGTTCATAACTTTTTAAAATAATAATGAATATTGCTGGTTCTGCTTGAGGTCATAGCGAGACATCTGGAGTAAAATGCCTTTTGGTTCATATCGATAAGTGCAATAGTTTTGAAATGAGAGTGTAATTCATGCGAAAAAACGTGGTTCGGAGAAAAACCAGTTCAAAGTTTTTATTCGTGAAAAATCGTAAAAAAAGTAAATTTTACTCACATATCCATTCCAGCTTCATACACAACTCCTTTCTGGTCTTCGTAAGCATCATTCTGGAGAATACTTGCATTTATCAAAGCAGTTCAACAAAATAAGAAGACAATAACAATAAAACAAAGAACAAAACAATAAGACGACCCGAAGGCATGCAGCAGCTGCCGCAACCGAAGGCGTTCGAGCGGTCGGATTAACAGCAGCGCTCCCTAATTTTTTATACCTGCTTCTCGGTCTTGCTAACCTTAGGGACTAATTCTATACTATTTCTACGAGTATATAGTAGCAATTTATGAAAAAAAAATTCGACTTTTTCAAAATTGTTTGGAGTAAGCTGGCCTTAAATGCCCTTGGGGCTCCAACTTATTCAAATCAGGAGAAATAAATGAAGCGAAGAATTTAAATTTATTCTATTATTATTATTCTATTTCTTTTTCTTTTTTGTAAACTAGACCTGCGAACAGGAAATATTATTTTCCTCTACAGGATTTGCGGCGCTGTTTCAATTCTTTCATTTTGTTCAATAATTGTACTTGAGATTGCCTGTAAATGTTCCTATGTAACTCTGGATTTAAATAAATTAATAAATGAATTTCCCGGTTGTATGTAGGAAAAACCGATGCTCACATGAATTTAAAATCATAAAAAATAAACAAAATATTATTTGGAAGCTCCTCAAACAGTTAACTTCAGATCAGGGGTCTCCATCCCAATCTATCACCCTATGTGCCTACCTCAAGTTAATGCTGAAATACTACGCCCCCCTTTTGCCAACCCAATTAGAATGGAAACAGAACAAACAATGAAAATTTTGATGAACTTGAATGACAATTTAATGGACAATAAATACCTAAGCCTCTCGTCGCTCTCTCTTTTGGATCACCTCCCAAGTGAGGTGGCCCACTAGTTGGGTTCTCTTGTTTTTAGATAGATTAAATTGAAAGGATTGAAAAAAAAATTTAAAATTATTTTACAAATTAAACAAATTTTCAACAAAAAGAAATGATGGAAAAGTTTTTGTCAATTACGAATCGACTTTTATGAAAATTTTGGGATATTGATTTAGCATTTCAACGAGCAGAATAGAGAAGGCAAAGTTTAACCAATAGTCAAGTTGTGATTTTGACAAAAATAAATTACATTATTTTTGTTTCGGTGCAACTGAATTGAAAGCATACCAAAACTACGAGCCTTTACGACTAAATTTGGTGGACAAAATTTGTCCAATCCAGAGCTTCGACACCGCACAAATTTGAGTCTTGAATTTTGAAATATATTCTTATGAATTAATTTTTCAATGTTGAAATATATTCTGAAGAATATTAATTTGATTCGCAATGGCATCAAAGTCCGAGAAAGAGTATCAAAATTTATCTTCAAAACACTCAAAGGTTCAATTGCAAAATCGATAAGAAACTCAGTCTCAGTAGTGTGGCTGAATATTTAACATGTTTTAAAATATGAAAAACATTTACTTCGTAGTTGTGATTTGACGCAGTATCAATTTCTTCCGGAATGATTTGATATTGGCCCTCGGAAGTTACTGGAGTAATCAGTATGGCCCTAAGGCTGGAAAGTTTACAGACCCCTGGACTAGATAATAACCAATGATATGATATACCACCAGACCAGTGCCTCGAAATCAGTAGAAATAACTTTAAAAATGCCCTGCCACTTCATGGCTTCAAATGATTAAATATTCCTTCTATCCTTTTGGGAATTAGCGATAGCGGCTTGATTGAAAAGTGTCAGTAATTCACAAGCGGCATAGCGTTAAGGGTATCAAAACATAGAGACGAAATAGCGAATTTTTTATTGCTCTTTGATCTCCTTTTTAGTCAGCCAGTAATTCTCCATCCTGCAATTAAATCGACTGAATATTATTTAATAAACGTATTTCTTATTATTATATTAACTGCATCCATATAATTATAGTTTAAAAATTGATATTTTACACATGCTCTGTTTGTTTTTACTTTTAATCATATGGTTTATAACTCCTATGATAACCAACCGACGTCTGCTGCTTATTATTGTCGCTTCTTTATTGCTTAATCTTTCAAAGTAAGAAGAAAACCGTATTCGGCGATAAATATCTCTGTCGGCTTTTCATTATCTTTATGTGGTGAAACGATAGGAAGTGGGTAGGTATATATCTTACCTTCATAAAACAGGACCTAATGAAAAAATAATAAGTTAGAGTAGATAAGGTAGTATTAGGTTAAAACCCCTAAGTGACGAGTTTCTCAAATTAAAAACAATATATGTGAATTGTGTAAATAAAAATTTTTGAAATGAAAATGAATACCTAATAGAAATACTCAATTTAAGAACCATCTAAGTACTATCTTTTTACTAGAAGAAATCGCAAATACCTACTTTTTGCAATAAAAAATCCACTATTGAATAGAAAAATCTAAAGATTCTTTATATCGGCTGGGACAGGTGGACAAGCAAGAGAAGAACTTCATTCTCATTCAATATCTCACAAACGAACTTTAAGAGTGGTCCAAGTGACCACTAGAGGGAGTCTGGGGTAAGTGGTCCACTAAGATTAATTTTGTTTTCTTTAGTGAGGAATGAAAAGGTGGGATTGGCTTTATCAACCAAGTATCTAAATAAAAAATACCTTACACCTTAAGGTAGGTAGGTACACCTTAAAGTAGAAGATTTGTAAATTCATAAATTAGTTAAATATCTCCCTACATTCTTCCATTCAAGATTGATTTATTCATTGTTCATTGTTGATTTTCACTGTGGAGTTAGGTACCTAAGGTAACCACTGAGTTATTCAGTTGCGTTCAATATTTTTATTTGAGTATCTTCCTGAATGATATCTCATATTTTGTATGTTCATTCCTAAGAAGGTATCTACCTATATGTCTTCAGATGTCTACAAGTTAATATTTATTTACTTGGTGGGATTTTATATCTCTCCCAATATGAGTTCAAAGTGAAAAAATAAGAATCAGATACTTAGGTATCTGATTCTAGGTTCAGTTACCTACTTCCAAGACTTGCTAGCAAAACAATTCTTAACGTACAAGAATAAAATCGAAATCAAGACTGCCTGAATGTGATGGCTATATAGGCACCAACATACCAATACCAAACTAGCGAAGTCTTATTCTCACTTTTTTGCAGCACAAAATTTTCACCAATTCCATGCCAATTCAAATGTTTCGCAACATTCTCTGAAATGAATACAGAAATGAACGAAAGGGATATAGTAGGTACACTATGTACTCTGTAACTGTTAAGGATTGTTTGCTACTTCACATAATTATAGTACCTAGATACCTATTTATGAAAACAAAATAATCAGAGTGTGTCGATGTGAAAATTAAATCGCTAAATAATAATAATTAATACCTACAGCGGTGGGTAAAAATAAGTTTATAGTAAAATCTTCGAAATAATCAATTTGAACATTTTTCCCAAAGCTTTTACTCAAATCTACATTAACACTTCTTAGTACTATCTACTTACCTACCTACTAGACTTAACTCAAAATGAAGCCAATTAGATGAGATAACTTATCGAAAATCATTTTCAGAAGGTTAAGATTCATTCCTCTACATCATAATTTTCATCATAAGTACGTATATATATGTATATTTTATATATATCATTTAGAGTTTTCCTTCATTGAGGGAATTTTGCTTCATCCATCGATTTCACTCACACAAATCTCCTTCCCGTCGTTAAGGGGCGTGAACACAATTTAAAGGGGAGGGGCCGAAATAATTCTGAAACAGCGAGTACTCCCCACTCTCGTGGCACGCGAGCGTCGCTCCACTACACAAGTCAGTTATTTGCATAATCCAATAACGAATCCGTGGAGCGAAGAGAATTATCGACGCGGTTTGTTTTCCCGACAAAAAAAAGACATTCCACGGCGTTAAACTGTCAAACAACATATTGTCGGTTGAAAGCGAGAGCGCTCTTCTTTTATAAACAAATAATATTTAGTTTATTTTATTATTTTACGTGTTTCCCAGTGTTGTTTTCTGTTTATCGAGTTCGAATTTCTGGTTGTTTTGTGAAAACAAAAACAATACGTTGTGGATCATGTTCGATCGATACAGGAAGTGAAAATATAACGCGATTGGAAACTTTTCAAATTTTTCGAGGATAGGTACGACGTCATGGATGATATGCCGGAAGCATTGAATTTCGCGGGAAATGGTCGATCGGCCATTCACTCTTCTCAACTTGTAAGTTTTGATTATTAATTACTATCTATGTTTGTTGCTATCTCTTATATTAGGTATATCTCTTGCTACTTGTTGACAAAAAGTCAAGTTTAATAGCATGATGTCGGATAGCACGAAAGTAGATGGAGTACCTCAAGGAACTGTCTTAGGTCCGTTGTTGTTCTCCTTATATATGAACGATATTGTCTCTCGCATGAAAAAATGTTCTATACGTTGATTCGATGATGATACTATGCTCTATATATGTGGCAAAGATATTCAGAATATGACAGAGGGGATCAATAGAGACTTTCTGCAATCACTGAATGGTTATGTGACAATAGTTTATCTCTGAAATTGTACAAATCTAACTTCATAGTTTTGGGTACAAGAAAAACTCTTAAAACCAATTAAAATGAGTATATATAATTATAAAGATTATTGAACAAAAAATTAGAAGAGTATCTAGAAACAATAAAATATTTAGGCATTATGTTAGACGAAAAATTGAGTTTTGATTTTTTTTGATCATTCACAAAATCATGTTGATTTCATATCATCTAAAATCTTTTAAAAAATCAATTTTTTGAGAAGAATAGAAGAAAACCTGTCGACATATGTGAAATTATTTCGTTCAAATCAATAATAATGCCACATTTTGAATATTGCTCCACATTGTTATTTGGTTTGACTAAAGAAAATATTCAACAATTATAAAAGTTACAGATTAGAGCCTTGCGAACAATTTTAAAGTGCAATAGGTATACCCCTGTTAAAATTATGCTGATATCTTTGGAACTAATGTCTGTAAAACAAAGAGTACTCTTTGCTTCATATATATTCATATTTGAAATCAAAAATCAATTGCTTCCATGTAATGTAATAAAAAATGTTACATATGTCAGTGATATGCATAGGTATAATAGTAGAAATACTGATAGGTTTTATATCCAAAGTTGGAAGCTCTCTAAGTCTAAAAATAGCATATACTATGACGGATTTAAAGCTTTCAATAATTTACCAAATATAATGAAAACTAGTACCTACTAGTATTAAGATATTTAAGCATGATCTTAGAAAGTATATTTTAAATAAAGAGATAGGTATATAATTAAAAATTGACAGTTCGAAATATGTAGATTTTTTGTATAGCTCCAGCTAAATAAATATTATTATTATTATTGAAAGCCTGACAATACAACGAATCGCAATTAGCACCTAAGCTTTGCTGTCGAAGAAATGTGTCCACTGACTTCTTATGGTGAACTTGATTATCTCCTGCTGCTGGTGGTTGAGAAGTTCTCCAACTTCTTAGTTTTGATTCTTAAATTCTCTGGGATGCAGGATGATGATACATAGCTATTAAACGCTTGAACGCCAAAGCTGATTCTAGATTGAATATTTATTTGAAAGAAGTTGTAATTGATAACTGAAAGTAGCTACAAACTAAACAGTGATTCAATTTTAGTAGAGCAATTTTTCATATGCTCAATCTGAATAATAAAATGGTAAAGAATAAGCTGTTTTCTCAGTTTTATTTTCTCAGTTCTGCACTGTTTTGATATCAGTTTTGGAATTGATTGGTTTGGAACTGGTGAAAAGTAACTACATCAAAATTATCGAATGAAAATTTGTAAATTTGGAAAACACTGCTTTCAAAACCCTATTTGAATAATCTGTCTACTAGTTCTTTCTTTATTTTTCTGTTGATTTACTTTGCTATCACCTACCCTTCTTCATCTTTCTTTCATTCTTATCTCAACCTTTTTTCTGTTTTTTCCTGATCTTCTATTCCTTTTGTTAGGGTTCTGTTCAGAGCATAAGTGTCTATTGACCAGTACATTTTCTTCAGGCAAGATGTTACATATATATTACAAATTCATCTCATATTGTCATTTCAAAAATTGTACGCAACATAGGTATCAATTGAAAATAACAAATTTCAATACTAAATCTTTAAGAAGCTGCAATTTTACGTTATTTGAACAAATGAAGTTCGATGATCAGACGGCTTGATATAGAATGACTTAATTCTCATAATTTCGGATTTATTAAAATCAAAAATTATTTCCTATACCTACCAATGAAGCAAGCCAAAATGAAGTTAATACAAAGAAAATAATGATTTAAAGCAAAGAGAAATACCCTTACGCATTACAGGAAATTAAAAAATCATCAATGGTTTATGATTCACAATTAATAACACGTTTTTGAAGGTGGCTCTTGAAGTATTTTTGTAGCTTGAGGAATCATTTACCATGGTATTTTCTGCCTCTGAGCAATACCTTCGGATACCAGGAGTATTCCCTTTTTGAATAAGATCTGTCTAGATAAGATGAAACCATTTGGCAAAATATCCTTCCTCCACGCCCAGAATATGATCTCTATTTTGTTAGAGTCTAAGAACTCAGTAACCCGACGAAACGCATGACGTTATAAAAGAATAAAAGTGTAAATCAAATTCAAGTGTTTTATTATTTATTATGAATTTGAACCAAATTAATGCCAATACTATTCAATATTCGAAACAGCACTTATTAGAGATACACAAAATGAGAGTGATGATATATTTTTCGTGACTCTGTCCCTAAGGAACCTATTTTTAGATATAAATTCAGCTAATCAAAAATCAGTATAAAATATTCTAAAACAACTTTAAAAACTTATAATTTCACTTCTTGTAACGTCTTTTGAGTTGAAAATTAATTGGTTTTCCCTTTTTTGTATGTTATAATAACCTAAAATGAGGTTAGTACCATACATAACGCATTTTTATCAAAATAATATTGTGTTTTCGCGAATAACTACTGATCATGGTATACTCATGACTTTTATATAACCCTACCTCTACTCATTTCGTATAGACGAAACTTTAAATGGACATAAATGTTTGTTTACTTTTACGGAATTATTCTATAGTTATATGACAAAACATGGATTGAAATTTGTTTTGAATCTATTCAAAAATAATATAAATAAAGTTTAAAAATATTAAATGCGCATACATTATCTATACCCTTAATTTAAAATAGTAATCTTAGATTAATATTACGAACAAATTAATAATGATTGTATTGCTTGTATCACTTAAAATATTGATTCAATATGAAATGGACAGTACCATTTTCTTTGTAATTGTATTCTTTGAAGTAGATAATATATCATTATGGTTCTAGTGTAATTTTAAGATGAATACATTAATCCTAAAATACATATTAATGCTGGTAAATTGCTAATGTCTCGGAAGAGAAAGGCGATGATGATTGTATTTGGAAATTGAATTGCATTAGAAATTTTGAGAGCCGCTCTTTTAAAATATAAAATATATAAACTGCTATTTATAGGTAGTTACTTCAAGCGACGGCTATGGACAGATATAGAGATAAATTAGAGTGTAAATAGATAGCTTTTCACTCAATTTGAGTGTCTTATAGTGCCGCTTAAAGACGAAAAAGCATTTCTGAGAAGAATAGAAATAATTTTTCAGTGAATAATACTCAGTAATCAGTATTTCAATAATGAAATTATTTACAAAGTCACAAGCTATTAAAAACATTCATATGCATAATAGATAGGCACACGTTGAATGAAATATCTTGCAAAAATAAGCTATAATTTCATAACTCCATAGTTATTTTGAATCATAAATAATTTTTTTAATGAATTTACAATCAATTTTTGTTTGAAAATTCACTTCATATTGACAGCCAAAAATAAATAACATCTTATGTTTGAATTATAATTTATAAAAGCATATTAACTACCAAGAGCTAATCAATAATTTGTCATTCAATATTTTTAGAATTTATCAACAGTATATTGTTTGTCGACTTCCTCGACTAACAATAGGTATCATCTAATTAAAAGACTTTTTGGTAAATACTCATGTAATAATAACAGAACCCACAAATAACCGTAAAAAGTAGGACAATTTTTATGTTTGAAAAATATCTATTATGTGAAAATAATTTAAAAAAACTGGAAAGTACAATTTCAGTGAAATTCTATATTAGAGATAATTGATAAAAGCAGAGGATAATACACAGAAAGCACTGTTTACGTACAAATACAGGATGTAATACAGCTTCAATCTTTAAACAATAGAAAGAAATATATCTCCTAATTATCACGTGTACGTGTTCATTTTGACAGATGGCCTCTTGAAAATGAAAAAAATAACATTTACTATTTACTATTTACCACTTTCAAATATGTTTATTTTATCTAAACTGACTTAAATGAATCTCCCCTTTTTTCTTTTTACCTAGAGCCACCCTTACCTCTTGTTATTATATCTGAGTATTTAGAGTTGAGTATATTGATTTGTTTGTTAACCTACTATTGTTAGTCTATAGACTATATAAGTTTTATTAACGTATTTGAAGTTTTAAGATACGTTTTTGAAGATTATCAAATCAAAATTATAATAATTGTCTTTTGGTAGTGAATATATTCTCATAAATCATCAGATTAAATCTTCAGAATCATCAAATTAATTTTCTGAAATAATAATATTGGTACAATAACATTATTTCAGAAAATGCCTCTCATGGTATATACTAATTATAGAAATTTAAATATGAAGAAAACATAAAATTACCCAATTACTGGCAACTACCACTTACCTGAAACACCAGACCTCTGCTTACTGAAAATGCATTTTGTTAGATAATAAGATTAATTAAATAAAACATTAGATACATAATTTTCAAAACTGGGTGTTATATAATATATAATATGAAGATGCATATAATAAAATAAACATTCATAAAATTGCTTCAACAACAATATCAACAATATGTTGAATATTGTCAATATTCAAAATATAATTAAAACAAAGTTAATGTTCATTCTTCATTACCTAACTCATTAATACCATTGTGTTATTTAAGAACCTTCAGAAATCTGTACGAGAATGTTCATTTGATTTCAAGCTATCATGTGCACAAAAAGGTAGGATATATTTAATTTTATAGCTGAATACAAATACATGCATAATTTAAATAAAACCAAGTAGTTTTGTGATTTTCACTATAATTCAGTTAAACATAACAATATTGTTTCGCCAACCAGTGGCTTCATCAGATGTAGATGATAAACTGCGGAACAATATTTTTATGTTAACTGAATTATAGTGAAAATCAAAAAACTACTTAGTTTTATTTAAATTATGTATTTAGATTTTCAACAAGTATCGGCCCAATCGATCAATGACAAATACATGCTACAATTGTTTGATCGCCTCGAAAAATCGTTCATGATTTATCTCATTCTATCAATTTTTCACGTTCTTCTAAATAACCGACTAATTTTTTTACATCCGATAAAAATAAATTTTAATTGATGGAGATATGTTATCCAAATTTACTGAAGAAAAGTCCCTACACGTGCATATCTTGTTTTTGTTATTGAAGTTAATTGATATGCTGATATGCTGAATGCTTTGATATAAATTTTAAAATGAAGACCTCAAATTAGATATCATTTTTCATCAAATTTGTAATTTTGAAAATAAATCATGCATTCGATCAAAATTTCTCAAAAGAATTATGTAGGTACCTATCTATTTTCAGTAGTGAATTTTCGTAGTCTTATTGATAACGTTCATGAGTTTGATCTACTGATATATGAAAATTAATAGGAAGTAACGTGTAATACACAATAGAAAGTTAGTTAACTAAGTTGTAAAAATGATAAAAATACATTTGAACCTAAGTATATTTGAACCAACTAAAATACCTACAATAGCACTCAAATTCATTTTAATTGCATTTTCAATTTCAGATGCTATTTTTTGGTACACTTTGTAGACTGAATTGCTTCGATGCCAGCGTTATCAGTCATAATAAGAAGTAATATTTTGATCATCTATTTGAAAATATTAGGTAGCTATCAATATATAAACTAAATTTGAAAAATATATTTGAAATACACCTGAATGAAGTTGAATGAAACAAGCTAAAAGAGTTTGGAGATGATACATATACGAGGTCTGTTCGAAAGAAAACGTGAGTTTTGAATTATTAGCCTTTTTCGATTAGTAACTTGTTTTTGACAACTGAAGAGTTTAGTCACGTTTTTGTGTTCTTCGATTTTTTTACTTTTGAAAAAAATGAATCAAAGAATCTGTATTAAATTTTGTGTTGTAAATAAATAAAGTGCTCCAACGCACTTAAAATGTTGACTGTAGCATTTGGGAAGACTAGTTTGTCTCAAAAAAGTGTTTATAAGTGGTACAAGCGCTTTATAGAAGGTCGAGAAGATGTTGATGACGTTGAGCGTCTGGAGTTTAAAATCCAGGTTAACAAACGAAGAAAACATCGATTCAGTGAAGAAAATGGTTTAGGAAAATCGTCGAATTACTATTAGTGAAGTTGCAGAGGATGTTGTCATATCAATAGGCTCATGTCATGCAATTTTCTAGGATGTTTTGGCCATGAAACGTGTAATTTGTTATGAAATTGTTGAGTTTAGAGCAAAAGCCACGTCACAATGGTATCGTTTAGACAAGATTATCATTTGCTCAAAAAGGTCATAACTGGTGACGAAACGTGGGAATCAACTTGACATCGTCGGTATCCATAGCTTGGTCAGTAGAACACCCGACTATGGTAAACTCGAGTTCGAGCCCCGATGAAGGCATGAGGTGTTTGTGAATGTCCTGATATAAGTAGTTTAAATAATGATATATGCGTGGAGTTAAACGTTAGTACTTAAAAAAAGATGTATTATAATTTTTATATAATATCTATTATTACTTATTTAATTATATAATAATTATAATTAATAGTATGAATTCACTATATACCTTTTTTTTTTATTATTTGATACTAAGCTATAACGTGAAATTATATGCGGAAATCATAATAATTATATGAAAATTTTTTTTTTTAAAAATGTACCATGTAATGAAAACAAATTTAAATTATCTCTTATATTCAATAAGAATAATAGTAATAATAATTGAAACTATTCATTATTAATTGATTGTTAATAATTAAGAATTGAAACACAAAATTGAAATTTGTATTTCATTATGGATATTAATTTTCTCAAAGTATCGGCCTTATCAAACATTGATTTAATGATTTACTTTGTACTTTCTTATTAGACAAAAAATATATTCAGAATAAATGTATAAGAAAATGACTATTGGATTTAAAATAAGCAATACGTAAAACATCTACTAAAAATGATACACAAACAGAAACATGGAATCGAAATGCATATTCTTATAAAGCTCTTGTTTTGAGATTTCATGGATAACAGAAAAATACAGTTTTACAGGTTGTTTCTTGTGAAACTCAGTTTTCTGAGTGAATTACACCAATTTTCAGAAAGCCTTCGATAAAGTTGCTCATGTAATTGGGATTCTCCGATAGCCTCTCCAATCTTTTTTATTCCTATGGTTGACGGACGTCAAGTTCTGAATACCTCAAGGGTCTAATCTTGGGCCACTGTTATTTATTCTGTTTGTGAATGATATAATGGATGATATTGACTCGCCACATTTGATGTTCGCGGACAATTTGAAACTATATCATAAAATTAGATCACCGGACAACTGTGTTCAACTTCAGCTCGCGCTGGACCATGTTACCAGTTGATGTGGGGAGAATTGTTAGAGTTAGAATGTGTCTTAGTGTAACGTTGTCTCTTTCAAAAGGAAAAATGATCGAATTGAGCGTGATTAAACCGTCGGTGTCAGGTTCTTTCGAATTCCGATAGGGTGGTAGATCTTGGTATAGTCTTCGATCAGAAACTTTCCTTCATGGATTCGTTATACGCAATGGCAAATATTTCGATAATTCCTCGACATTCATAGGATTATTTAATACCCTAATTCGTAGCAAGTTGTAGTATAGCAGCATGATCTGGCATCCTATTTATACTTGTCATCAATACCATCTTGAGGCTATTCAGAGAAGGTTCTTGAAATTCTTGATTTGAAGGAAAGATAAAGTTTATCCACTGAGAGGGGCCAATCATGACTAATTATTAAGTTGATTTAGAATAATATCATTGCAGAGCAGAAGAGAAACTTTATCACTCGAATTTTTGTACAATTACTGCACAAAACAACAGTATTTTCAACAGATTGACCTCCTCTCTTGTCCGCTTTGAAATTTCGCTAGGCATTGCAGAGCAGGAGAGAAACTTATCACTCGAATTTTTGTACAATTACTGCACAAAACAACAGTATTTTTAACAGATTGACCTCCTCTCTTGTCCGCTTTGAAATTTCGCCAGGCATTGCAGAGCAGGAGAGAACTTTATCACCAGAATTTTTGTACAAATTACTACACAACAGTATTGATTGTCCTAATCTCTTGTATGCTTTGAAATTTCGTATTCCTAGGCAAAATTCCTGTACCATAGAATTAATCCACCCGGGGTCTCCAATGACCAACTCCCTAATACAATTCCCCACATGGCTTATGGAGTCTACATTACTCCATAAGCCTAAGTTGCTAATTAGGCGTTATATGAACAAGTGTAATTGACTAAAATTAACATTGAAATGGATTGGGTTTTTTGTAATATTTCATTCAATTTTATTATTTAGTTATTAGTTACTTTTTCAGGTTTTTTTTAGATTAGATTGAGCTCTTTGTTATATTTCTTTTTATTTCATTTATTTAGTTATTATTCAACATTATGTTACAATTTTCTGTAATGGGGTATTATACCTGTTGAGAATAAAAAATGGATTGGGTTTTTTGTAATATTTCATTCAATTTTATTATTTAGTTATTAGTTACTTTTTCTGGTTTTTTTCAGATTAAATTGTGCTCTTTGTTATATTTCTTTTTATTTCATTTATTTAGTTATTATTCAACATTATGTTACAATTTTCTGTAATGGGGTATTATACCTGTTGAGAATAAAGAAATTATTATTATTAACTCATTATTATTTTCACCAGTATATTTTCAATTTTTGTCTTGAAAAGTCTTGAAAATGAGCTAACGCTCGAAACATGTTGACTATAATATCAAATAAATCGTGAAACATTAAGCCAAGAGTTTAATTTATTTTAATATTCAATTATGTTTCACCAAGAGTTAAGCGAGAATTCAATCTCATTAATTTTTAATTTTAATTCAAATCAAACTCTTGGCTTAATATTTCACAATTATATTTGTGAAACATTTAGCCAAGAGTTCGATTTAAATTTTGAATTAATCATGTTTCTCCATGAAGTAAGCGGGATTTCAATCTCAGAATATTTCGAACTTTCAAAAAATTTATTATACTCAGTAAAAGTTTCTAAAGTTTATGGTTGAATTCAACTGGTCGTAATTTACATTTCCATAGATTAATTATAGTTTTGATAAATGTAATTATATTGAGTTTCTATTTGATTTAAATTGGGCGCCTTTGTAACTGACTTATTTAATGGACTTATTAATTGAGTGATTATTATGTTACCGAACGTAGAGAGTTCGTTAAAAAACTGAAATGTCAAGCTGGACTTTTAAGAAATATAATACTTCAATAAATCTAATGTAGAAATCAAATTTATGATATTATTTCAGCAACTGAAGCATTCTAGCGATTAGTAATCGCTAATGAAGAAGGAATAAGGCAATAAAGGAGTAAATTTCCGAACCAGCGTCTCAGATTTCACAAAAAGCTATAATAACACCGTAAATCTTCAGCCCTATCGTATGTTAAATAGAGGAATTGCTGGCGTATACTGCGTGTTTGAATTATAGCGCATAATATGGACAGAGACATGAAATGCCAATTTTAAATATTTATCGGCACGATATCGGTTGGTATTTTAATACTTCTATTTGATTTTTAACGATATTTTATGACGTTATCACAATAATATTTGACATGACCGACAAATTTATTGTATTCTTGAATAAAAACAATCTTTTAATAATTTTTTCTGAATTACATTTCGGACTGCCAAAGTTGTTTGAGATCATTTTGGTTTATTTTGCGTAATTATTATTTTCTAGGAAACAAAATAAGTGGATGTAAACAACAATAAAATCTTCGAACTTTTTGGTTTTATCAATTAATTCTTTGTAGAATGATAAAAATTTATCGAACTCTTGTAAATTCTGGAAATTATCTGAGCTTGAAGATTGATATAAATATTCTTATTTTTGTGTTGTAATACTTTCCAAATGTGTAGTCAACATGATGGATTGAAGATAAGCATAAACACTCGGTCAGACGTACACCAATATATTCAATTTTTTTCTTTCTTTTAGGTTGGCAACGACCTTTATTTCTATGTTCCCTATCAATTTAATTAATTCTTTTTTTGAGTGGGTATACTTCTTATTGTATGGTTCCTACCCAATAGACGTCCATATAGACCCAATAGAGTCCTACATTATGTCTTGAATAACTTTAATATAAATCGAAACATGGCAGAAAATCACACTGGAGTTATTTTCATTCGAAATGTTCATTAAACTTGATGAAGTGTCGATGAAACTCAAAAATGGGTTAGTAGCCAAAAACATAGAAACATGTAGAATAAATTAAACAATATCTGAGTAATTTGAATTTTATTCTTATACTTTTTAACAATTGTAATTTGACCAAATGGTGTATGTTAAATCAATTGATCAATACTGTATTAGTAGGAAAATCATTTTCCTATTAATTCTCTTCCAGATGATCGAATTTTTTATGTTGCAAAAAATTAATTAGTCAACATTTTTTCAATTACAATTTCTCCAGGTTGTTGATGGAAGTATACAAATGAAGGTTTACATCAAATCAAAGCAATAAGAATCAATTTTCATGAGCTCCAACTGACAACTTCATTCACCAGATTTAAACGCTCTTGTCAATCTTCTCAGAGCTCATTTGATAATGTTTATCTATATTTTTATAAAAAGCTTGAATACTCAACTACGTACTTCAATTTTAGTTTCAAAGGGAAAAATTGTACCACAAAGGAAAAAAGTTACTAAACGATTAAATTTGCCTCCGTTTTTCTCTTTTTGCAAAGGGACTTTATTTCATCCACACATGAAAAATAAATGTTATCGCTATTTAAAAGTTCAGAGCTAAAATATTCGTTTGAATTGGAATTGGAAGAATCGTCTGGATGATGATAATACGATAACTGAATAATATTACTAATATGAGGATGGTACATCCGTCGATGGAAAGAAAATAGTTCAAACCTTTCTTTCAATGTTCTACAAAATGACGGATTGACGGCAGTGGTATCTATATTCTGTCGAAAATTTTTACGTTTACTGTATTTACCTACGTAACATATTTACGTTTACTGTATTAATTTTGACCTTCTGGCACGAGAGTTGAACATAAACATAAATAGGCATCAAATATAAACAATATTCATAATTATAATGGAATTGAATTTTTTATATGTTTGCTCTCCAATAATAATGAACAATGAATATATTTGAAATAACACTATTTCATTCAACTTGTTTTTTCATGAATTTTATTATTTAGATACTTTAAAAAGCATCACTAACAAAGTCATGTTTTCCGATTTGTATGAATTAAAAAATTTGTTTTCATAAATTCTCAAAATGCATGCATTTTCTTATTTTTATTCAGAAATAAGACCAATCAACAGCTAATTACTGAGTGGAAAAAATACAATAAGGTTAAGAACTTATAGAAAAATAAACCAAAAATATGTAGAACCAAAACTAATATCAAAAAAATTGAGCATTACAAAAAAAAGTTGAAAGTACAAACCCTTGCAATTGACTAAAACACTACAACAAATCTAAATAGGTCAAAAAAAATTGAAGTCATAATAAAATCAGGTTCTAGTATATTTGAAAATAAAAAGATTCAAAGAATAAAGTAATGTGATTGGTTTAGTAGTCACACATTGCTGAGCCTTTAGTGAACGATGTACAGTGATTTATAATGAAAACTGAAAATGAAGAACGTTTAGAAGTTTTCAAATAAGAATTTCTGAACATAAACGTAGCTTTGATAATCAGAAGACAGATTCACATTATGCAAATCATTTGATTAATGAAAATCATATATTCAATTCTGATTTTGAAATTTTGAATACCGCAAATAAGGGAATGAAGCTTAATTTGTTAGAATCACTTCAAATTAATAAATACAAATATTCTGGCAACCTGATGAACAGCCAAATTGATCATACCTCAAGCGCCCTTCTCAATGTTTTCAAAATTACTTAGTTTCCTATATATTAGTTCAGTATGAATTGATCCCTTCTACCTGTTATCTACCTGTTTTCTCTGTATTCATAATTTAAGTTTACCTATTGTATGTATTCGAGAAATGTCATCAATCAACACGTACCTAGCATTTGAAAAAGGTGAATCTGATCGAAACGTGCGTCATGCAGTATTCTTTAGTATTCTTTTTAATATATGTGTAAATCTTGACTTAACAATTGTTTTATTAAGAATGGAACTCTTGAAAGAGGAGGTGCCGGATCCAATGATTGAGATAAAGGATGAACTGGCCAGTGGCTCTAACTTACAATACAAAACATGGAGATCTTTAAACCGACTTAGAACGGGCGTCGGCCGCTGTGCCTCAAATATTTTCAGATGGGGTCTATCTGGGAGCGACCTGTGTGAGTGTGGATCTGTCCAAACCATGAACCAACTTCTAGCTTGCCCTCATGCAGATGATTCACGCACCTTAGAAGATCTCATATCTGCAAGCCAACCGGGTAGATGTGGCAAAATATTGGGAAGACATTGCCTGATGACATTATAGTTGATAATCGGACTCTAAAAGTAAAGTAAATATTGAATACATCAGATTGTTTTGTTTATATAAAATTGAAAAAAATTAAGTTTTTATCGATATTTTCTTCTTGATTCTATAAATATTTACACCCTAATACTATAGTCGTACTTCTAATAACAGATTTCTGAATTCCGTTATAATAGTAAACACAATATGACGTAAGGTCTGATGTAGACTAGCCTGAATGCTTTTGAAAAAATTACCACGTGTTTTCGAATATTAACAATTTCAATAACAAGTGCCTTACACGTGGTTGTAAATCGGATAACAAAACACTTGGATGTTTTATCTAATTTTGAATGTCATTGATCTTTGCACTCCTTCAATCAAAATTATAATATATTCCCTACTTGTGACGTTGAATCTGCCAAAGATAAGAAAAATGAAAGTTAATCTAACGGAAGATAGAAAGATGCCTTGAAGCCGAACTAGCCAATTATGATTGGATAACCATTGATATAAGAATTTTGGTTTGAAAAAATATTTGAATGTGTCATCGTTTTAAAATTGAAAAATATTCGATGGTTCAAAATAATTCCATAAATTTTGTGTGACAGCTTAAATACTCGATTGGGTCGTTACTTGATGAAAATCTAAATACATAATTTGCATAAAACTAAGTAGTTTTTCGATTTTCACTATAATTCATTAAAAAACATGTCAATATCGTTTCGCCAACACAGTGGCTTCATCTGATGTTGACGATAAACTGTTTATCATCAACATCTGATGAAGCCACTGTGTTGGCGAAACGATATTGTCATGTTTTTGAATGAATTATAGTGAAAATCGAAAAACTACTTAGTTTTATTTAAATTAAGCTTAAATACTGTTATTTTTTATGTCAGTATAATGTTCATATTCAACTGAGAAAATATAATTTATGAAGAGAAACCAGCGAATATAAATATTTCTTATTGATTTGATTGATTTGTTTCTACTTGTTTCATTGATTCTTAGAAAACAACCTCAAGAAATCGTCAAACTCATTGAAAAATACATAAGCATTGGCTATTTTTCAGATCTAATTGAAATTTCTAAGGAACTCCGTAAAAAATCGTAAAAATACATACAAAAGAAATTTCCATCTGTCCAATAGAGCATTTTATTATTGAACTCCGACATAACTTGATAGCGACGGCAGTTTTCGATTGAAATGAAGGAAAAGTTTTTGAAATTGAATTAACGTTACATTTTCGCTGATATTTATCTAATTATTTATACAAAATGTTATATTTACTTCAATTTAACACAACAAAAACACTGATGTAAATAATATCTTTAATTATTTTACATTCATTCAATTCGAAGAGAATTAGGTGTTCGAGAATATGACTACATCTACTCATAGAAAATTGAATAATGAATTTTCGAATGAATTTTCGATTGAATTCATATTGCAATTTGACAACATTCTAAAAGGGTAAGTGGGAATTCCCGTCGACGAGAGTTCTTTGTCGTGCTCTGTTAGATAATTCTGACAAACCATTTCAATTCAGTTCTTTATTAATAATAACCCCTAATTCAATGTTTGTCATAGCATTGCCACGGCCAACTTTACTACAGGCCATGAAAAGCGTAGTCCGGCGGTGTTGCCAAATTGTTTTGAGCCGTATACTCCCCTAGTCGGTTGTTCCCAAACTTTCAAGCATTATTTCTTTTTGTATATTGCGAACAAACAAGAAATATTATTAGTATTCATAACATATAGAATATTATATTGGGTATTGTGAGCACATATTTCTGTAACAGAAAAATGTAAAACATTTATTATTGCAAGAAAACAACGATGTTTTCGATAAAGCCCCACTGCTTAAAAAATACTTCTATTAGTCAGTGGGATTTATTTACGTGAAAACTTGCCTAACCAAATTTATTGAATTATTTGAGAGAATAGGAACCTTGAAAGAAACGTCGTAGGAATTACTCAAATTGAATTATTCTCTAAGTATAAATAAATATTATATTTCTGATAAGCGCAAACAACAAACTACTTTATGAAGTATTAAGCTTTCTTCGTTTATTTTTGATTCAGTTTTCTCGTGTCCGGCTTCATTATTTCTTTTTGTGTAGTCATTCAATAAGATATTCGAAAAAAATGGAACACAGCATGTTCAGAATATTTGTATTGTCTTCACCACATAAACAGCAACAATAAAAATCTTTCAAGGACTCATCCAATGACATCCTTGAAATACTGAGATTACACAAAACTGCTTTCTGGTGTATATTATTCAAAAAGGCCCGTTCGAGAGAAATGTTATTAATAATTTTTTCAACTTATGGCACACATGTGAAATAAGACATTTTTAAATGCAAAGAAAATGCAAGGCACAAACAACTGAATATTTTGTTGGAGCCCAATTATCTCGTGGTATACATTTGATCCATTTACTGTTTAAAAATTCATTTTTAGGGAACTGAAAACGATACTAGTTGCCCACCCGCCCTCAGGGTGCTGTTATAATTTGATTTAAAACCAGGAATGCAACAAGTTTTCGTCATTTTAAGAAAATATACTTAGAAAATCACCTAATCCAAGCTTGAAACTTACTGAATCATCTACGGAACACCTATCCTCTACACTATATTTCACAAAAAAATTATTTGCAAGTAATCCGTACTCAAAACACAACACAAATTCGATCGATTAAATCGGTACACACAAAACACTTCGTTTTTATAATTTGATGTTATGTCATCCACAAACTATCAACACTAGCACCTAAATAACACTATAGAAAATTGATGAATAGAGGATTAGAACTGAAATCGTAAAATATTCAACTTCAAACTACGAAAGTCTTAAACAACACAAAATTGATTTCGTTTCACTGAAATTTGTAAACAAACTAAACACTTGGTTTTTTATAGCTTGATGTTGAGATTTCAACAAATTATCAACATCAATACATGTATTACACTGTTCACAATTGAAAAATATAGAATTTATACCAAAAGCTCAAATTGTTCAACTTCAAACTGCGAAAGTTTTGGGAAGCGTCCTATTTGCATTAGTATACCAGCTCAACTAATGGCGGGATTGTTAAACCACTTCTATTCTATGACAGATATTCATTTCATGGCCTGTACTAAAGTTGGCCGTGGAATTGCATTCAAAGCATTTGTCATAGTGCTTGTAGTTTTTTTGAAATTTAAATTTTCAATTTTATATGAGGAATAGGTGCGTTGGACAATTGTAAAACTCGTAGTTATGATAAATGTGTACCAATGTTGTATACTGGGAGTAGTTTTTAATAACTGCAAATGTTAAATCTGTCTTCTTTTTAGAGTAATGCAATCTTGACCAATTCTATGTTGTATGTTTGTCAATATATGTGTATGTTTGTACATGTGTATGAAGTCAACATTTCATTGCATTGAATACAGTTTTTGCAGCTATATTGTCTACAGGCCTTACTCGAATTATAGGCTTGATTTCATCAAAAGAAAATGTCTCATCTCACTGCTTTTAATTCAATATGGCAAGGACATTGCGGTTTGTAGGTGCTATTATACGAATATACCAAGCTACAAAACAGAAGATTAAAATAATATATCTACAAGTCGATTGAACTTCATCTGAAGGGTAAAGAAATTTTACTTCAGTACTTACAATTGAATGCAAGAAACATTTTTGTCATTTAATTTATCATATATCTATCAAAGACGATCGTCGTCACAAATCTGACCAGGTTATCTACTTAATGAATTTTGAATGTAATAGTCATTAGAAATGTTGAAACCAACGCCGTACTTCCATGAACAGAAAAGTTATTCGTTCTGTATAGTTACTCAAATGAAATTATAGATAGCCCTATTTATGGATCTGTTTCAATGGATTTCAACCAGTCTTTCCTAAAATATTTAGCGTTATTTCTCCAAAAAGGTAGAAAATGCACCTTAAAATCGAATATAGGAAAATAGAATGAAATATACCTCATTATTATACACAAAGACATACAAAGCTAAACATAAATTACAAATCCGTGACGAAGTTGGGAGAAGAAGCTAGTAATACCGTAAAAGAAAATCAAGTCGTTGACCACTCTCGAATTAATAACTCAGACGCATCTCGAGACAATGACCACTGATGGCTTTTATCTATGAAATTCAACACTTCGTATGAGATCACTGACTTCGTATTATTATTCAGTGACTAGTAGGTACTTGGAAGGATCTTTACATGAAAATAGTAACGTGATATATGTTTCACCTTTAGTTTGATGTCAAATGAGGACGTAGTTAAATATAGATTAATCAGTACTTGTTCAATGTAAATAATCATACAGCAACGAAGAAAATAATGTAAATGAGTCATTGGAAAATGTATATTTATACATACACATTTTTAGTATAATTATTTGTCTTGTCCGTAGGATTTTTCACTTCGAGAGCTACTTAACCTAATACAAAAGAAAATATATTGAATAAAAACACTTTCACTAGTTTCTAGTTCCACAAAAACTAGGTTTCACAAAATTTATAATAAATAAATACCTGACAATTGTTTCGCGGTGTTACTCTATTTTCAAAAGTTAGACCGACTAACTTTAGATTAACTTAGGCAGTCTAACTATTGAAAATGAAGTAACATCGCGAAACAATTGTTAGGTATTATAACATTTATTAATTATATTTTGTAAACCTTTTGGGAAACCTAGCCAAGTATTTTTTATTCAATATATTAAACATTGTTTCACCAAGAGATCAGCTAACACTCAGTCAACTTTACAAAAGAAAATAATGAAAGAGTATAGAGTGAAGTTGTTTATGTATTTATCTTTTATTTAAGGCCAATTTTATCTCACATTAACTGTTCGGTACCACTTTGGTGTATAATTTGTTAATATCTCAGTCCAATTTTAACAAAATTTTGAAATTTTTCACTTATGTTTCCTTATGTACTATACGTACAATTGTGGTAATTTTCAAAACATTAAGAATCGAAATATAGGAGTAATCAAGTAGACGAGAAGAGCTTTTGAAGCTAAAAAATTTCCTTAAAACAGATTGGTTTTTCATTACTATAAACCTTCAGAAGACCTGCTTTTGTACAACTTAGCGCCCTTAGGCACCTTCTGTTTGCCTTATGAATAATAAGACACTGACCTCATGTTTTTCTGATCAATTATTGTACACATCGCTCTTTGAGCTAATTAGTTCTGTGGATAATTGAATTTGAGTTTTCTTGATTGTATTGATATGACACGGCGGGCTTTAATCAGGCCATTGAATAAGTATCTGCCACGGTATCCTAGTGGTCTAACAATCCCGTCATTAGTTGAGCTGGTATACTAATGCAAATCGGACGCTTCTCAAAACTTTCTCAGTTTGAAGTTAAATAATTTGAGCTTTTGGTATAAATTCTATATTTCTCAATTGCGTACAGTGTATTACAAATGTTGAGAATTTATTGAAATTTCAACATCAAACTATAAAAAACAAAGTGTTTAGTGTGGTTACCGAGATCAGTAAAATATGTTATAACCTCTATTCATCAATTTTCAAGATCATTCTTCATTACTCCAGTAAAATAAATATTCCTGATTGTTGGAGTGTTAAAATGGGTTCAGTTAACAATAAAATTCATTTTTCTCTTCTCAATTTAAGTGAAGAAATTTTTACCACTGTAATAGTGGTAAAATAATAAGTATGTACACTGATTTAAGTTGGATTTTACCTACTCACTTCAAATTGGAAAGGTGGTCTCAAATAGAAAATTGTTTGATAAGATACAAAGATATTCCAGACAGTGTGGATCAATCTTTCACATATTTAATCGAGAAAAGTTTATGTTATTTAAATGAGGCATCGATTAAAATTAGTTGTGATATGCTTGAAGATTTTTAAGAAAAGAGGGCGACTTGTTTAAATAACCATAGAATTTAAATTGATCAAATAAAATTATAACTTTCTAAGAAGAAACGATTTTCGTCTGATGCAATAATTATGTCTTTCATGTTATACACTCTTTCTCCCTGTGCTTATGATTTAATGCTATATGTTATATTATTTAATTCTATATGTTATAAATACGAAAAATATTTCTTGTTCGTTGGCAATATACAAAAAGAGTTGAAATTATGCTTGAAACTTTGGGAACAACCGACTAGAAGAGTACCACTAACTCAATTTTGGAAACACCGCCGGACTACGCTCTTCATGGCCTGATTAAAGTCGGCCGTGTATATGCTTATATCTTTTATTACCTGGGGTTCTCTTGATATCTATTTCCAACGTCCTAGTTTCACATCTAAAAATTAAGACTTATATGCCCTGGTCGATCATGGAGTTATCTATGAAGTCACACTTTGGGAAAATGACCTAAACAGCTTTTATGGTTCTCTTTTATTTTACCTTTTCGAGTTGTTGTCGCCACTATTTCATTATTTTCTAGATATTGTTCAATAATGAAAATTCATTGTTGTATTCTGTTACGTTGCATTTTTATTAATTCTAAACTCTGAGCTGTCAAATAGGTTTTTCAGAGTTGCCTACAATTATTTACACATATTTTCATCAGTGAAATTTAACTAATATTTATCTGACGACAGAAAAGTATTAGCAAAAAATTACCATTATTATGAAAAAATCGGGTTTCATAATAATTTCAAAAAAATTAAATTTAAATATTTATATGGAATTTACCCAACAGTTTTACCCAACTTTATATTTTTCCGCCTTATTCAACTATTCTTCTATGAGCAAGTCTTTCGGAAATTTATACCTGTAATATCTTTTTAAACTTGATCAAATTCATGACCGATATTTAGTCCTCTGTTTATTCAGTGGGTTCAATATTCTCTCACAAAATGCTTTGCTAGTTGAAATTGATAGAATGACAGCAACTATTTCCTCTAGTTTTATGAATTTCTAAGAAATGGTTTGTTTTAAAGAATAGGCCTTGATTTCGTCATTCGTTAAATCTTTCCAAAGGACTTCCAAAGCACTTAACAGACATGTGAACTATGTATGTTAAAAGTGAAGTCCAAGGTGAAGACAAAATCTTGAAGCATGGAAATTATTGTATAAGATCATTCAGTTTTATAGCCGAAAAATTGAACATTTCACAGTGCATTATTGATAAAGTTCGGTACTAAATTTGAAAATAAATTTCAAGTCGTAATATCGACACCTATTATATTATCTAAAATATGCACTTACCAAGATAAGCACGTAATCAACAAGTGAAAATGCGGCAATAACATCATGATTTCCATTTGTACAATGGGGTAATAAAAGTTTTCACTAGCAGTGAAAACAAACAAAGATTGATTTCTTGTTTGCGTAACTTCTCTATACAAATCTCTTGCGTGGTTGATGTCACTGAAAGCAGTTATGTAGTTGATAAGGTAATAGAGAATTGGAACTTAGAAAATGCAAGTTTTGATGGTTTCATCACCACGTATATTCTGAACAATGAAAACATTTTCTAAGTGGACAGGTATATTCTGAAGAATGAAAACATTTTATAAATAGACAGGTATATTCTGAAGAATGAAAATATTTTCTAAATAGACAGGTATATTCTGAAGAATGAAAACATTTTCCAAATAGACAGGTATATACTGAAGAATGAAAACATTGTCTAAATAGACAGGTATATTCTGAAGAATGAAAACATTTTCTAAGTAAACAGGTATATTCTGAAGAATGAAAACATTTTCTAAATAGACAGGTATATTCTAAAAAATGAAAACATTTTCTAAATAGACAGGTATATTCTGAAGAATGAAAACATTTTCTAAATGGACAGGTATATTCTGAAGAATGAAAACATTTTCTAAGTAAACAGGTATATTCTGAAGAATGAAAACATTTTATAAGTAGACAGGTATATTCTGAAGAATGAAAATATTATCTAAATAGACAGGTATATTCTGAAGAATAAAAACATTTTATAAATAGACAGGTATATTCTGAAGAATGAAAACATTTTCTAAAAAGACAGGTATATTCTGAAGAATGAAAACATTTTCTAAGTAGACAGGTATATTCTGAAGAACGAAAACATTTTCTAAATAGATAGGTATATTCTGAAGAATGAAAACATTTTCTAAATAAACAGGTATATTCTGAAGAATGGAAACATTTTCTAAGTAGACAGGTATATTCTGAAGAACGAAAACATTTTCTAAATAGATAGGTATATTCTGAAGAATGAAAATATTTTCTAAATAGACAGGTATATTCTGAGGAATGAAAACATTTCATAAATAGACAGGTATAATCTGAAGAATGAAAATATTTTCCAAATAGACAGGTATATTCTGAAGAATGGAAGCATTTTATAAATATACAGGTATATTCTGAAGAATTGAAACATTTTCTAAATAGACAGGTATATTCTCAAGAATGAGAACATTTTCTAAATAGACAGGCATATTCTTAAGAATGGAAACATTTTATAAAAAGACAGGTGTAATCTGAAGAATGAAAACATTTTCTAAATAGACAGGTCTATTCTGAAGAATGAAAACATTTTCTTTATAGACCACTTGATTCATTTAAAATTCCTTTAATGATTATTCTCTGAAGTAACTTAAGGAAAATATGTTTTTCAGTTTCAGATTTGAACAGTGTAAAAAGGCTACATTGCTTCAATTTGAAAAGTTTCTACTTCTGAACTGTGTAAACATTGTGGACCATGTTGTCCTGCGATATTGGCATTTAAGATTTATGACAACATAGAGTATCTGATGATACTCGTATTCTGTGTTCATTTACAAGAGTCCACTGAAATAAATGCAAGCACGCACAGGCCAACTGATTCTTGAATTGCCACCCTGTGTTTTAATGACGTAGGCATTTTTCTGAATATTAAAACGAAAATTAGTGTACTTTACAAAAAAAAGAGAATACCTACAATGTCAGCACTATTCGAATTTTGAGACAGTTGATAGAAATAATGGTAAAACACTCCTCTAAATTTGAAAAATAGGAGCTATATGTCGTATTTACAACATACGTTATGAAACTAAATATGGTGTTGACTTGATTGTGATCATTGATAAGAATAGAGCAATCTAATAATTTTTCACGGATTAACAACCAACTGAACACAACTTGTCGTGTTCTTGCATATCTGCACAATCAAATAATATTACTTTATTTTCCATGTAAACTGGTGGCTTTCAATAAAAGTTATATATACTTTCCATAATGAAGAATAAATGGAAGAATTTTTGATGAATGTGGTTTTATAAAATATAATGCGGGCAGTTTTCATACACAAAACGTAAATATTACAAAGTTTTCACCTCTGTGATAAACTTTTAACCTCTCTTGGTCGAAAAAAATGATAAGTTTTTCCTTCAATCCGAATCAAAGTTTGTGATAATTGTCATCTCTTTTTTAAATATTCAAAAAAAACACAATTTTGTTCAGTCTAATTGTTTATTCAGTTCTAGAAAGAACTCATCAGTTGTGTCAGTCCATCGTCAAGTGAGTCCATCGACTTTATCTCTCAAACACCATTTTATGACTCCGAAGACAGAAATATGTAGTGATGCATAGATAACTTCATTAATTCCATGTATAGGAATCAATAGAAAAGCATGAACTCATCAAACAGACAGAAATATAAAGTAGAGGAGCAAGGGCCTTGTTATAAAAGTTTTCATGAAAATAATATCTTGAGATGTATTGATTAAATTGATACTAAATAAAGATGGATGGAATGCTGTAACTCTTCATCAACCAAATCTAGTAAAAATAATACCATAACTATTGGTCATAACTATTTTAAAATCAATTAATTTTTCAATTATTTTGAAAATCAATCAATTATTTTGTAACGTTGTAAAAAGTTGTAACGTCTATCGGGGTAAAAAGTAACGACAAAATAACAGACAATAATATTTCTAATCATTTATTCTTAACTGAATTGACATCTTTCTGAAGTAGGTAATATGTAATTCTTATCAAAAATGAATATCAAATACATTTTTAAGTAATCAACACCTAAAAATTAAGTAATTAACAGTTTTATTTAGTTAAGCATTATTTATAATCATCATGGCACTTTTAAATCACAGTAAGATATTGAATGATTTATATCTAAGATATGGTTCGTAATTATCTCTTTTCAATATCTTTATCTAACAAAATATTGTACTTATCTTAGAACCAACATTTATGGGTTTCATTATAATTAAATTCAGTCTTCGTCTGAGTAACAATTAATACAAATAAAAGATAAAGTGTCTCCTGTAACACATCCCACATGTGCCCACATCTTGCAAATGATACACTCTACCCAATCTTCTTTATTTGAATCTGTGTAAGCTTCACCACATACCAGACAATACCACTTTTCTGATTCAGATTCACTCTTCTGAATCTGAACATAAAATCTTTTTTTTTAGCTCTGCCCAGTCTTTTCCCAGGTCCCTTCCCCTCTCCTTTATCTGTTCCCTTGATTTTGTTATCTTATTTCTGTATTTTCTTCATTCCTTCCTCATATTCCTTTTGTGAAGCTTTTTTTTCAGGAGTGTCCGTCAATACTGTAGATTTTCTTCTGCATCTTCTATTTGTATTAGTTTTTCTTGGTGGCGCCTTTGGTAGTGGTCTAATCTTCGAGGCCAAAAAAAACAGTCTTCGACGTAGAAGAAAGGAAAAACAATAAGTAGGTATGTACATCATAACTTGGGGCATGTCGTAACACGTTACAACAAGCACCGACATTTTATTACAACTAACCCCCTGGTATGATTTTTAACATTTATCAAGATAATTATTTAAATAATTTAGCAATCTTAAAAACTGTTACACATTATCCGAGATAGATAAATTTGAATGTAAATAAGATATAGAAAGTTTGAAAGCCTGCGCGATTTATAAGTCAAATCGAGTCAAACAAATAGGTTAATAAAGTTTAAGATACAGTAAAAGCTCCTTATTCGCGCTTCTTTCATTCGCGTTTTCACTATTCGGGATTAAAAAAATCCGACACAATTCCTGTATTCGCGGAAAAGATTTCTTTATTCGCGGATCTAATACCTATTTTTGTAACTGGTATTTTTTGTAACTGACTTTGAAGCAGATCTAGTTTCGGATAATGTACCAGGTCAACCTAGCGAACTTGAAATTATGCATCCAAATATAAAAGTGACATTTTTTCCTCCCAACATGACGGCTTGCTTTAACCTATGTAGTAAGGTATAATCCAGGCCTTTAAGCTCTATTACATTAGACGAATCTTGAAAATCATATTCGATAATATGGAATGTGATCCTGATAAGAATGTTATGCAATGCTGAATGATTTTGACATAGCAAAATACATATTAAACATAAAAGAATCTGTTGGAAGAACTGAAGCCATAAATATTGAATTCATGTTGGAAAAACTACTCTGACTGCAGAAAATGACGAAGAATCTATACACTTTCAAACTTTGACTGCAAACATAGCTGAAATTGCGAAGGGAATAGGACGGGATGGGTTCGAACAGATAGAATCAAGAGACATTCAGATGTTGCTTGAAGCTCAAGATGAAGATTTGACTGAAACCGACTTGGAGGAAATGTTAAATTCACATCCTATTGAGAAAGAGGCTTCAACGAGCACAGGAAATGTGACATTCAATTTGAAAATTCTTAGTGAAGGTGTAAGAATGGCTAATAGGTATTGTATTTTCATTTATGAAAATAGATTCGTATTTGGAATGAAATCCTATTTTAAAGGCAAATTGCTAAAGTCATTGCTTAATATCAGTCTGAATTGAACGAACCTTAAAAAACTGCCAAGCAAGAGAAAATTACAAAATTCTTTAAACCATTGTCTGAGTCTGAACATAGTAATTAATCAATATGATCAAAAACTTGATTTAAATTAATTTTTTTGAATACTTCTGTTTCATTTTGTCACCCAGGAACGTATCCCCTATAATCTCATATAAATTACCATTCAATATTCACGGTTTCTGTATTCGCGGCATATTGTCGGAACGTATACGCCGCGAATAAAGAGCTTTTACTGTACTAGTGAAAAGCGCCTATTACTACTTACCTATGTTACAACAAGCACCTCGCTGCCCTAATGCATAATGCAAAACTATATATTCCTGTTTCCTGATTAATAAGAGGGTATTCGGAAAATGAAGTCGATGCCTGACTTGATGAGACGTAACTGATCAGTTCCTTCTATCAAAATCAATAAGATAAACCGATCCTTCATGAAAATAAGGCATACGAATACGTATCTTTTTTATTCCGGATATCCTCAGATGTGGATATTGATATACGGCATATTAGAAAAAGATAAAAAAGTGGAAGATGAATGGATGAAAAATATCTGAGGTTGGAGAAACTAAATATTGAAATCCTTATAATAACTTTATAATAACCAGGTTTCTATTTTCACTGATGTTCTTATAATACTTATAATAATAGCAGAGAAAATAGAAACCTGCAGTTATCACCAATTTTCGTACAAAATAGCATAAGATGAAAATTTTTCCATAATTCAAACGATACCTCTCAAATAATATGAATAACGATAAACCTCGTGCCATACATAAGTCAACTTTGTAATCACTAATAAAAATAAGAACATGAGACGTCGATTTTCCGGAAAATATCGAATTGCCTCGCCTTCGATCGACGATATCCTCTCCGACTGGAAACTGGATCGAATTAAAGGACGCGCAATCGATCTGGCGGTCGACGTATTTCGACACCTCCCCAACTTTCAGGAACTTATAGAAATGGAAACGTAACGTAATTCTTTTTGCCGAGTTCATCAAACTCCTTTATTGGTAATTTTTCCAGTCAGCACATTGAAAATGCGGATGAACGCTAACAAGCAGGTGTCTCGTTCTGACCCGGCGCGATTTCCACGCTCCGGCAGCTTTCCAGGAAAACTATTTATTACAGATTCTTCGCAATTTCTCACTTCTTTCGAGCTGAATCTGTGAGATGCTTGACGACTTTATTATTACACAAGAGTGTTTTGACCCGAAGAGAAATACATAAAATTTGCACTGTTTCACGAGCGATTTTAGTTCGAATCCTGAATGAGGTACAGATATTTATGTGTATGTCGCATAATTTTCTTGAATGTTATATATATGTAGTTCTGAATAAATTCAATGTACGATGAATCTACTCTGTGATAGTTCATATTTAAATGAGAGCTAATAATAAAAACCTGTCTAAAAATCACTGACTTATTTTTATTCGACTAGTTTATTTACAGCATTATCAAGAATGATAATGCTGTAAAAGGCGAAACTATCGAATAAAGAATTGTTCAGTCGGTGATTTTTAGACAAGTTTTTATTATTACCTCTCATTTATTTATGTAGTTCTGGTTTAACTGTTCTCATTTGTTCATTCATTTATTTATTCTATATGTATTATTTTTATTTATATGCTTCAATATCAGAGCTTAAAATCTTCAATCATTTACCATAGAATTTTGAGTCACTGAATGTTTTTTTTTGTTTGGAAGAGTGTTAAGTCTTCGCAGTTAACAAAGGCATACTATACCTAGATAGATAGATAGATACTTTATTTCTGTTGAATGCAAAATACATTGTAGAAAAGGTCATATAAAAGAACAAAACAAAGAAAATATACGCATATCATCTCCTTCATGAATATGACAAGTGTTTTATGATATAAGTACCTTAAATTTTTGAAAATATTCATTTATCTTAAGAAATTTCGAATGGAATACATCGGCATAAACATCTACTACTAGTTTCACCCCTTTCAAATAATTCGGGATTCAATCTTTCTCTACGCCACTGATTTCTTATCAAGGAAACATTTTGATGAAGTTTTGATGTGATTAGAAGTGTTTGAGTACTATTGATGCGAAATAATACTTTCCAGAATTTGTTCAATCCTTTTACGAAAAATATCATCTCGTTAAGGTATAAGGTATAACACAAAACACTTGTCATATTTATAAAGGAGATGATATGTTTCGTATATTGATTGAACAAATTCTGAAAATGATTATTTCGTGATGATTTACATCTATTTGAATCAAAAATTCATCAAAAAGATGGCCTGGTGAGAAATAAGCAGCGTAGAGAAGGAAGGGAGATTGAATTATTTGAAAGGTGTGAAACGAGTAGTAAATGGATTCAACAAATTCTGGAAACGATTAATTCCTAATAATATTATCAATTTACATCTATTTACATCAAAAATTCATAAAAAGTTGGCTTGGTTCGAAACCAGTAGCGTAGAGAAGGAAGAAAGATTGAATTATTTGAAAGGGGTGAAACTGGTAGTAAATGGATTGAACAAATTCTGAAAACGAATAAATCCCATTTGAGAATGCTTATATCGATGTATTTGTTTCGTAACTTCCCAAAATAAATGAATATTTTCGAAAATATAAGGTATAACAAAAAACACTTGTCATATTTATAAAGGGGATGATATTTTCCGTAAATGGCTTGAACAAATTCTGGAAATGATAATTTCCTAATAATATTAATAATTTACATCTATTTACATCAAAAATTCTTAAAAAGTTGGCTTGGTTCGAAACCAGTAGCTGAGAGAAGGAAGGAAAATTGAATCGTTTGAGAGGGGTGAAAGTAGTAGTAAATGGATTGAACAAATTCTGAAAATGATTATTTTTCAACAATATCACTCATTCACATCTAAGTACATCAAAAATTCATCAAAATGTTGGCTTGGTTCGAAATCAGTAACGTAGAGAAGGAAGGAAGATTGAATTATTTGAAAGGGGTGAAACTAGTAGCAAATTCTGAAAACCAATGTATTCCATTCAAAATTTTTCAAAATAAATGAATATTTTTAAAAACATTTATAAATATGACAATAAACAATTGTCATATTTATGAAGGGGATGATATGTTTCGTAAATGGGTTGAACAAATTCTGAAAATGATTATTTCGTGATAATATTATTCATTTACATCTAGTTACATCAAAAATTCATCAAAATGTTTGCTTGGTTCGAAATCAGTAGCGCAGAGAAGGAAGGAAAATAGAATTATTTGAAAGGGGGAAACTAGTAGTAAATGGATTGAACAAATTCTGAAAACCAATAAATCCCATTGAGAATGTTTATGTCGATGTATTCCATTCAAAATTTTGGCTTACAAACCAGCACCAAGTTAATAAATAAACCTAATTAATCAACTAAACATCTTACTCTTAAAAGATCTACTCTGACAAAAACTCATTGAGACTCTAATAACATTTAACAACTAAAAATTTACTTAATCTAGATCTGAAACTAGGCACCGAAATAGCGTCCTTAATTTCGGTGCCGATTTTATTATATATTTCAAGTCCCATGTACACTGGTGATCTCCTTCCAATTTTGAATTTATAGTTTGGCATAACAAGATTATCTCTGTGTCTTGTTTCATACTGGTGTTGGTCACTATGTCTAATAAAATGTTTATTACTTTTGTGGATTAGTGTAGCTACCTCCAGTATATACATGGAAGTAAGCGTAAGTATATTCAGGGACCTAAAAGCCGTCCTGCAAGAGCTTCTTTTGGGAAGTCCAGCTAGACACCTAATTATTCTCTTTTGACACAAAAACACGTTATTGCTTCTTGATGATGCACCCCAAAAAATGATGCCATAAGGAAGCCTAGAGCATATATGTGCATAGTATATAGATATAAGCTGGTTCAATGTCAATACATTTCTCAGTCCTCTAAAAAGGTAGAATAATGAACTCAATTTGGTACATACATTGTCGCAGTGTGTCCCCCATTTAAGGTGTTCATCCACTGCAATTCCCAGGAATCTGACACTGCTACTTTGTGTTAATTCAGTGTTATTTACCTTCACATTAGGTTTTGTTATATTTTTATTAATATTTCTGAAAACCGTGAACGTAGTTTTTGTTTCATTTATATGTAAAGAATTCATATTGAACCAATTCTGCAAGATATCCAGCTCATTCTGAATGTTATCTTGTAATGTCGATTCTGTTTCACCAGTGACAATCACTGTAGCATCATCTGCGTATAGAAACACCTTGTCTCCAACCGCTTTTGTAATGTCATACCTAGTGTTACCATACTATACGTCCCGCCTTCAGTCAATGTATCCCGGTATCCCCAGCGAGGTAGATATAGCCCGCTCATGCAAATAGACCAAACAATAATTTGAATTGTGTTTTTGCGTTTCAGTTTTATTCAAAATTGAAGGAATTATTCGGCAGACACTAGGAATTGAATAAGCACATAATCCATAACTCGATCAAAACTGCTAGGGATTGTCTTTTTTCACATGAACAAAGTTCGAAGAGGAACTTCGAAAAGTTTTCGTGATTTTACAGAGACAGAGTATCACATACTGCTTGGCTACAATAAAACTTGATGGCTAGCATAGATGAACACGCTTGAAAGGGTTAAAAAATGTTTTAGCATTTAAAAAAACTATTTTCTGAATTTCCACAAAAGATTTCAAGTCGTTCAAAAGCCTCAGCTCTAAATTTTGGATATTTTGAGCTCAGGTTTTCTTCACACACAAGCATCGATCTTTTGAAGCTGTGTTGAAAGTCGGCCACTACTGGAGTAAGTCGTACTTACTTATCTATTTTATGTTTATTGCTTTGACTATTTTATGTTATTTTATCTTCTATAATGAAAAACTTATGAAACGCAAATGAAAAAATATTTTTTTATTATAAAATTCCCTAGATGTCCTGCTTTGGTAGAGATAAATGGTCTCGTTAAATATACCTAGTGTGGCCTTTGATCTGTTTTGGACACTTTTTAGGATGAATTAAAGAAAACATTAAAGATATCCGAATCTTAAGAATATATTGATTGGTGACCTAATTCTATGAGCCAGTAAATTTTCTATGTTGGAATGCAATGAGAATCTGCTAACGCAGGTGTATACGGAACGTGAAGTTGAAATAATGATAACAAATCGGGCGAATTATAAATATTATTGATAGCTAGTAGATAAAACTTAAATCCGAAATAGTTCTCTTCGATTTTAAAGTGGATTAACAGTACTGTTCTATGATGTACACATTGATTTTAGTTACAATTTATAAAACTATTGAAATTACTTGGAGAACGTTCCAAGTCCTCCTAAATTTATGTAGGTTCTTCATAATAAGCGCACCAAATATTATCATAATAGATAATTCTAACTCTACCATATGAAACTTTACACCTAGGTATATAGATTCAATTGTTCCTACCTAGAGTAAACAAAGTAATCGTTCATGGCCCAAATGTGTACAGTGAAGAGTAGAGATCGCAGGAGGGATTCCTGGGGTACTCCTAATGCTTGGTGAAAGTATCCAGCATCTTGGAATGAGAAATATATATCTTGATCTATTTTATTTGATCAAGAAGGTGTAATCCAAGTAGATTACTCAGGTCTAAAATGCTCAGTCATTAATGAATATTTTTTTTTACAAAAATTTGATGAGCTATACTAGTACTAGTTCAATACTAGTACAAGTATTCAATATATTTCGTAAATTATTGAAAGCCTTAAATCCGTCATAGTATATGCTATTATTAGATTTAGAGAGCTTACAACTTTGCATATAAAAACTATCAGTATTTCTAGTATTATACTCATGCACATCACTGACATATGTTACATTTTTTATTACATTACATGAAGCAACTGATTTTTATTTTGAATATATATAAATGAAGCAAAGATTATTCTTTGTTTAACAGACAGTATTTTCAAAGAGTTCAGCATAATTTTAACAGGGATATACCTATTGCACTTTCAAATTGTTGGCATGGCTATATTCTGTTACTTTTCAGTCAAAACCAAATAACAATATGGAGCAATATTCAAAATGTGGAATTATTATTGATTTGAACAAAATAATTTCACATATGTCGACCTGTTTTTTCCAATTCTTTTCAAAAAATTGATTTTTTTAGAGAATTTCAGATGATATGAAATCAACATTATCATTGAAACTCAATTTTTCGTCTAACATAATGCCTAAATATTTTACTGTTTCTACTCTCCTAATTTTATGTTCTTTGATCTTTATAGTTATATCCTCAATTTTATTGGTTTTAAGGGTTTTACTTGTGCCCAAAACTATGAAGTTAGGTTTTTGCACATTCAAAGATAAGCTATTGTCACATAATAATTAATTAATTGCAGAAAGGTCTGTATTGATCCTTAATTTAAATTTAATTTGAAGACTATTATGTCATATTCTCAATATTTTTGCCACATATATAGAGCATAATATAATGAGCGAATAAACTTATAGAAAAATTTTTCACGTGAGAGACAATATCGTTTATATATAAGGAGAACAATAACTAACAGAATATAATAATTTCTGAAATAATTTAATGACTGAGATTGAATTTTCCCTTAACTCTTGGTGAAACAATTGAATATTAAATTGAATTAAACTCTTGGCTTAATGTTTCACGATTTATTTACAGAGACTATTTATTTTCGAGACTATTTCATATTGTTAAATAAATCGTGAAACATTAAGCCAAGAGTTTAATTTAATTTAATAGAAATAATTTAAATTAAATTGTTATTTCAAAAATATATTGTCAATCTATTTCCTTGATATTGAATACCATGAAATATTTATTTCAAACAATCGAATATTGTGAATAATGTTCAATGTTTATCCAGTTTGAATTTTTTCGATGTGATCTCGTTAAGTTTCTGGGAATTTTGTTAGATCAATACCTCAGATGGTATGTAGATACATGAGGACTGCGTGGCTGAAAAACTGAATTCAGATTTCTATGTCATTAACAGAATAAACACTTGTCTATTTATTGCGTTTGTTATGGAAGTTACATATCGTTACCCTAATTAGCAAACCTCTTAACTCCAAAACACCCTTTCAGGGGTCAAAAACTTCTCAGGGTCTCAAACTGTTGTATAATTTTATATAATCTTGAATATTCTTTGAAAAATCATAAATTTATATTTTTTATTCAGTTCTAACGTTTTTAAAGAAAGAGAAACGTTTTTTAATAACAAGAATATTCTTCATGTAGTTTAGTGTTTTTCAAGAGTTGAAAAGTGGAGTTACGAGGTTTGCTAATTAGGGTAACGATATGATATTATGTTATATGATATGATCTGACATATAGTCATATAAATAATAACGTTATGTTAAAGGGTAGTTCTGTTGAATTCCAAGGCTTCATATTACAAAAGGCATAATTATTACAATAATTTGCTAGGACCTCAGTAAATCTTGAAATTTATATTGATATATGTCTACTTCATGTAAAGGAGAATAAATGGAAAGTTTGCAAAACTGTGTTTTTCACTGTTATAACACAATAAATGTGAAATTTTCATTTATCTCTAGATATAGTTGCACCAAGCAGCAATGTGTTATATAGTTACCAAACTAACTAATGTGTGTTATTCTGAATATTATAGGATAATGGAACAATTTTAGAATTTTGCATTACAATCGGTCCAGGTAAATGTTCAAAGTTTCAACTAAATACGACAGTTTGAAAGGGGTGAAATTCACGTTCAAAGATTCCGTCATATAGAAACTTAAGTACATATCGAACTAATGAAAGCTTGTTAAAATAGATAAATGTCATATTGCTCCGCTCAATCTTCTAGTCAATTAGTTATTCTGGTAGAACAGATTTGCTCAGTGAACATATTAAATTTGCATGTCCTGCATAACTTACTGGATGCGATTTATAATATGAGTAGTAATTAGATAATGATGTTTGGAATATGTCATCGTTCTATTAAACTGGAAGGTTTTGGCAAGGAATAGGTACTAGCGATTTGAGAACGATATTTAACTTCGTAATGATGCATTTACGAACATGAAAATGTTTTACGTAATTTTAAAATTAACATGCTACATTTCAAGCGAAAAAAATGCAAGAAAAACATTTCTAAACAAACAAAATGTAATGTGAAAAAATCTGAAACTTGTACAACAATACACTCGGATATTAATAAAAATAGATGCAGGCGAGGGAGTGTTCAAATATTACGTAGCGCAATTTTTTAAGATTTTAAAACCTGCCTCCCCTATGTATCGTACCGTAACGTTTTTCTTTACATCCCCTCCTCCCTTAAACGTTACGTAACGATCAAGTGACCATTAAAGTCCGAATTATGTTAATGTTTTTTCACTAAAATAGGAAAATGTTACGTAACGCCCCCTTTAAATAAACCCCCTCCCACTCTGATAAAGTACAGTAAGGTTTTACAAGACCCCCCCTCAAATTGCGTTACGTAATACTTTAACGCTCCCCTATTAATTCATTTTGACTTTATATACCGATATTTCGAAATAAAGCAATGAACGTTTTAATCGTAAAATTATAATATTTCAATGATTGATTACTATGTCAATACTGGACTTCAATAAATAATGTGTGTTTTAAATTCCTTTATTCTAAACTGCTCATTTCAAACTGTGAATACAGGTGAATATGAAAGAAAACTAGAATTGATTGAAAAAAATTTAAAAATTAGCAGTATAGTTACGAACGTTATATATATAGTTATCGAATGTGAAAACTTCGAACTTTTAGTATCAAAATATGAATGTTTTAATTGAAATTATAAACAATAATCTGGTTTTCGCATCAATTGGTTTTACACTAAGTGCAAAATATGATCCACACTCCGAGAAAAAACTTTTATGCATATTTATAAAGTTTTTTATTGTTGAAATATATTACGGGTTGTGAAGGTTCATGAAAAAATTTCAATTTAATTGAATTAATATACAATTATATAATTTATGGATAGTATTTGTATTTATATAAATTTCAATTTACTTGGTTTTTACATTATCCTCATTGTAAATTGACCTCATTAATTCCAACAATGCCTCGAATTTTTGTAGTTTTAGTTATTTCATTGTGTTCTAAAAAAGGTACAATAGACATAAGGTTACTAAAGTAAGAAATGGAAATGTTCCATTGAAATTTATATTGCAAGTACAATACGTCAGCTGTACCAATAGGTCACAATATGTTACCGTCTGCTATAAGCATGTCGGTGACGCAAACGCACAATATTTCGACCATCCAAAAGCGTCTAACGACCACAGTATAATGCGCTCTATGTCGTTGATGCAAATCCATAAGATTTTCCCTACCAAAAACGACCTAATGTCCTAGAGAAGTTTGCATTTCAAAAACATGAACTAATGTTCACTAAGTCATTAAAGATGGATAAGATCTTAATTTTGCAGATGACGAGACGGGAGGGTTAGAGGGTGAGTAATTACAAGAAAGTCTTTCTAGGTTTTACATGAATGTTGCTACAAAGTGGCAGGAGAACGATCTAAAATTGTCGATGTATATAAGTCTACGAATAGTGACTGATTACTTTTGAAATTTCATTGCAACAAACATTATTTCTATCCACTGTATTATACAAACAATTATATATATATTTTTATATATATATATATATATATATATATATATATATATATATCAACAAACATTATTATCAACTGTAATTTTTCATTTCAGATTATCAACACAGAACTGCACAAAATAAAACTTGAACCGGAACTTCATGAAAATTATACACTTCCCCCCTTAAGCTCTTCGTTGCCACTGCATACTCATGGTAAGTTTAACAAAATGAATTATTTATTTTAAAGAAAAGAAATTACTTTTGAACTAAAAAATAAAGTTCTTGCAGTGCGAGACATATTCTATCAAACTCAATTACATATTGAAAAAGACAGAAAGTCACTAGCTTCAAAAAGAAGAGGCGTAACGCTTTGTTGTTACGCGACCGATTACACTTTCTCATGTCAGAGTATGGAAACAAAATTGATCAAAATATATTCCTATAAGTATTTTTCATAATGTATTATATTATTCATATTCATTATAAAAAAAGGCAATGGAATATAATCCTGAAATGATTCATCAGCATAATTCTGTCTTCTTCCGTAATTAATTTTTAATAAAATCCGTAGGATTAATATAATTCATAAAAGTATCAATATAATTAGTGAATTTGAGCACAAGAAATACCAGTAGAATACAAAATGCAAATGAGAAACAAAATATAAAAACTGTAAATTATGGTTTGTATAATTTAATTGATACTATCTAAGGCATAATATGTATAATACAGCGTAATTTTCGATGATTTTGACGCATAATACAGAATCCAAACATGACGGAACAGCAAAAACAATGAGAAAAAACATAAATTCTGCATACAACATAATAGAATTTCTATTGAACTTTCAGTACATTCATTTTTGTGTATTCAAAATTTAACCTCATATATTGAATCTCATCCAAATTGCCATTTTAAAGATTAAAGAAATCTTCTCGGACTTCAGAGCACTTGGAGCTTGTTGTAAATAGCCCGTCGGAAACCAATAACACAGGCCTACAACGATTTTGGAGTCGGGATTTTAGACCTGATTTAAGGGTGTCCTATATAGCGAAATCAAAAATGTTACCATTTTTTTCTATCAGCTCTAGTTCTCGAGATACTAAAAAATACACTTTTTACAAAAAAAAGTTTATTGTTAATATGAAGTTTACTGGCATTAAACTTCAAGAAACTGCTTTTTGAGTGATTTTCTTGACTGATTTTCTTGAGTGAAACTGAGTGAAACAATCTCGCCTGATTCCCCAGCAATAGTCGGCCATCATATTTAAGTGTTTCACCTTCCTTGGTATCTATTCTCCATCGTCTTTATATCTTGGTGGAAACATTCTCTTTACTCTTCGCTTAGATCTTCTAAATTGTGTTAGAATTTGTTTATATGACTATTGAGATAATGTTTTATATCTTGGTGGAAACATTCTCTTTACTCTTCGCTTAGATCTTCTAAATTGTGTTGGAATTTGTTTATATGACTATTGAGATAATGTTCTCCATTCTCTTTACTCTTCGCTTAGATCTTCTAAATTGTGTTGGAATTTGTTTATATGACTATTGAGATAATGTAAATTAATACTCATATTACAGCCTAAATCTTTGAAATGAACTAATATTGCCTCTGCTAATTCTATATAGTTTTCAGCCTTATCATTTCATATAAAATTTCAACTGCTACAAATGATTTCCACTCAATTCTTTCCATATCATTCATTGAAATCTCAAGATTATTGGTGTCTTTCATTAATTGTCAATTTGAGGTCTGTCAAGGATACCTGCTTTCAATTTTTCGGTACTTAAACCAGGAAATTTCTTTAAATAAACTGAAAGCATTGACCATTTCTGTCGAAAGCCTTAACGAATTGCTTCATTAGTCCTAATTTTATATGCAATGGCGGATAATTTTTTCTCTTGAGTAAAATGGTTTATTTATAACATTTCTTTCCCCAACAACAAGAGCATCTCGTCAAACCCATAAATGTCAACAAACCACATTACAACAATACACAAATTTTCATCAGATAAAAAAACTGAAATAAGCTTCGTTCTCTCGTGCGATATTTAGACATATGTAGATGATAAATGATAAACAAATTTTCTATTTGTCTCCACTTTCTTCGGGTTTAATGTTTCAACTCTGAATACCTTTTGTTCTGGTATCTTAAAGTACCTAATACCTTCTTTTTCTAAACTCATCTGTTTATGTTTTCGAATCTTTGATCCTCAAGTATCCTCCATTCCCTTTCAACTCTATCTGTTCCCACTACGTTTTTTAATAGATAAATATGTAAAACATATAAATATTAGTCTTGTGGATAGTTACTAACTTTAACTTTTAAAACGGTTTAACACCCTGACCGAATTTTCACAACCAAATGATATAATTATGCGAAATAAAGTCAATGATATAAATCATGAGAAATTAAGTCAAGTGTTTTTTTCATTTAAAAGTAAAATTTTTAAAAGTATAGCTTTTCTTTATATTTTTCTCATACATGGTTTCAATTGGAAATGTCTTGATATATTGCGGAACATAATTATCTTCAGATCCCATGGTAAGTCAGAAAATTTTTGCATAATGTTTTTGCACAACATACAGTGTTGCATAATAATCGATCGTTACAGTTTTAAATGAGGATGTGAAGGATCAGAATGTACCTAATAGTGGCAAAATGGTGCATTGGGAGTATTTTCGTGGTAGCATGATAAGTTGAACCTACCTCGGATATCTCACTTACGTTAACAGTTTCAAGTTTTCCATTTAGAAGCTCTAGTTTTTCATTTAAAGAGAAAAACTCCTTCCGTGTTAAGATATTGCGAAATTGTATAAATCGCACAAATAATCATTTTTTAACCTCGAAATTTTTGATTGGCAGTTTGAAATCATTTCCTAATTCCCAATCTTGTGACCCTTCTGTCTATAAATAATACTTGTGGATGGAATTATATTGACCCATATAAACTACGAGTTCGATTATTCACTCGGGTTCTGGATTGGCTTATCGGTCGCGCCGTGTAATCATGAACAGATACTTGATGTCGTTCTAACTATTTCTATTTGAAAGTGGAGAAAAATAAATTTTTATTAATTTCATGACCTCGTTGTTGACTGATACTGGCTAACAGATAACCCCAAGAACTATTGATGAAATATGTAACACAATATCATTCGAAGATATTTTAGATCGACCAAAATATGTTGTATGATTCTTGAGATTGAAACCTTGAAATTGTACCGCGAATGTCAAAACATTCTTGAGTTAAAGCATGCTTATTTAGAGCAAAATTCTTTTATAGTTTTTAGGTGGTTATTCTGCAGTGCCCGAGTAGGTAACTGGGTTTCCAGACGGGTACTTTCAAATTATCCGCCCACAGTATTCCTTCAATAAATTCGATTTCGATTTAATCTTTATTTAATAGAAACATTAAATGTTATAGAAACAAGAGTTAAAAAGGCGCTCTATTAATAATCTCAATTAAATGTTTATAAACTATGATTCCAAAATATCAACAAAATTAAAGTGATGATAGACAATGAGTATGATATATTTATATTGAAATTAATAAAATAATTTTGTTGATGTCAGCTTGAACAAATTGTTCAGAACTACTTTCGCGTAAAGAAAATATGTTATTTAGTATTCACAGAATGGTATCGGGAATTTAGATCGCAAAAACTGCAAAAATGAATTTTGATGTTTTCAGTAGACATTTTAATTCCAATGTTCTATTAGACATACATATGTATGTCTAATACATATGTATTATAGATGTACTCTATATATTGTACATATAGATGTACTCTGGTACATGTACAAAGTTTGGAATCGATTTAATTATTTTTAAATCATTCAAAATTGTCAATTAATTATTATATATCCAAATTCGCCCAATGCGCGTATGCATCTATATCAAAGTTTCTTGAAGTGGGGTTGAAGTGGATTGAACTTGAATTCGCATTTCTTCGGACTTTTGCTTCATATGTTTCGTCTCCCACAACGCTTCATCTTTTCTGAATGCTCTTTCTTCCTTTCATATGTCCATTTTATTCCAGTTTGGTTATTTGATTTTTGCTCAAACTTCACATGTGCGATTTTATAGCGACTCCTTTTGGCCATTCTGTTCCGCATTTACTCTTTATAATTATATCGAGTAGTTTCTTCGGTATTCTAGACTGTTTCATTCTGTAGACATATGCATAGAACTTTGCTCGTCGTTTTCTTTCGTTATCGTGTTTTTTTTTGATAAAGTTCATTTACAGGTCCTTTCTTTCAAATGCCGTTTCTATTTATTGGCCGTAAATCTTTCTGAGAATTTTCTTTTCTTGTTTTTCTATTTCTCTAATTCTTGAATGAACGTCAATAACCATTGTTTCAGCTGCGTAGATTGCTTCTGGAAGAATCCTTGTGTTATAATGCCTCAATTTGGCGCTTGTCGAGATTCACTTTTTGTTATAGAACAAAATGTTACGTTGTTGGTTCTTCGGAGCTTGGTTCATTAGCGATTCGGTTTAAACCTGTGGAATGTATATCTTCTCCGAGGTATTTAAAATTGTCGAATTGCACCATGTTTTCATGGTTTTCACCAGATTTTCTCCAAATTTTGTGATAAGAGAAGCTTTATTTTTTGGTTTTCTTTACAGTTGGTAGTTTTTCTACGGCTAAAATGGCTTCAGTTCTGTTGCCTGTGATGATAGCAATATCGTCTGTAAAGCCGAGACATTTGACATTTATTCGATTTTCTTACAAAATACAAAAACGATATTAATTCTGGTTAGAGGAATTATTGTAAACAGTCACATTAGAAATGTTATTATTTGTTATATTATATTTTTATCATAAAATTGATATAAATAACACGACTTTATTGCATATAGATAGATTGAAAGAAAAAAGATTACCGCTCTCAGCCATTAACTAGTGTCACTGATTTGACAGGGTGGAGTCATCACTCCACCTTCATTTCCAGTCACATAGTCTTTCATCTATGACGCCGGCGGCTTCTATACAAAATACGTATTTTTTGTTTCTTCCGCTCTGTCAGAGCTTCTTCGTTCGATGAATTTCATTCTTAATCTCCTATCCCGCAGGAAAACAAATCCAAAAACTCAAAAATCATACAATATCAATCCAGCCGTTCTTAAGTTATGTATAAGGTATAACTAATACGGCTTTGTTCTATATACCTAAACTATTAATTATATAGACAATAAGCTTAACTTATTTTGATGAGAATTCATAATTCTTGATAATATGATTATCTATTGGGGTTGAAAATTATTAAATTAGTAATATCTCTATTAAAAGAGAGACTTGTGGTAGAAGGATGAAAATTTTAGACTATATGCATTTTTCAATGCCACATCATAACAATTTGAAAACGAACATTTTGCTCAAAAAGTAAAAATATATTCTTTGGTTTATACCACCCACATCAACTCAGGAGTATGAAAAATAGATAACACATTCTGAGTTCTTCCTAATATACATGTAAAATCTCATCAAAATCGGTTCAGCCGTTTTGGAGGAGTATGGCAACAATTAAAATACTCACCCCATAATGAACCATTAAAGTACATATTTAAGCTTTTAGGTATAAGCCTAAAGAGCACTTGAAATAAAATGCACTTTCCGTATTCAATAACAAAAAAAATTATGAGATCTGAGAACCTTAGATAAAGCGGTTTTCGAGCGAACTGTTTGTGAAGAATATCCTATCTTTAAATCAAATAGCCTTAAGAAACAAAAATATATTAAGAAACCAAAATTCTCGTTTCGATTAAAAATTAAATTTCTAATTTAACTTCTTACAGTTGAATATAAACTTATATTCAAACACTTGAAGTTATGATTTACACTTTATTGACTACATAGCATGACGCGTTTTGTCGTTACAAACGACTTCTTGAGATGCATACAGAATAATAACAACATTTTGAAAAACTCAGGTATAAATATCAGGGAATTTGGATTTCTTACAGTTACATATCTTTTTGAATATTAATTGTTGAAGGCCCTTAAAAAACTTCTGTTTCTAACACAAACCTAACCTCTTCAGTCTGGTGTTATCTATGATAAATTGGTGTTTACAGAACTCGCATGTATTTTTTGTGTCAGCTATGCAAGAAACCATATTCACATCCGGGGACAACAGTGGTACCAACTGAAATGTGTGAGTGAGTGAAATACTTGAACTTAAAACTTCCCTAGACTTCATGGTTGTAACAATAGTGAAAAGGTTCACATATCAAGTGCTCATCAAATGTTACAGATTCTTCGAATAACTTCGATCAATTCATTGAATATCTCGAAAATCACTCATTACGTTTCGAATATCATCGACTAAACGTAAACGAAGCTCGTTCCTAATTAATTACTTCTACAAACTTGTAACTGATATTTTTTTGATACTCGCAACATTGGCTTAATTTTGGCGTCAAATTACTCCGACCGGTTCATCAGCAGCTAATGAAACTGTGCCAGAATCCATCAGGCCGCGGGTTATGTTGCGTCCCCCTGTATCATTTGCCTCCCCCGGAGCAACGACGCGTGTTCGTTCAGCTCTAATGGGTGCCGAATTCCCCAGAAGCCGGCCAATTAGGCTGATTTTTGACGATTTTCGTCGAAAGCATTGGTATTGTTTATTTATATTTCCCACTATCGAATTACATGAAATAGTGTTGAAACTACACAACGTAGATCAGTTACTATAATTGCAACGTAAATTTAATTGCTCCTCAGTTACTGCAGCAATATGCTGTTACATTTCAATTATTTTCTGAATAAAACATGTATTTGAGTATACGATAATTTGATCATTATAAAAATATCGAGTAACAATTTTCTATGTTCGTAGTCAATTTTCATTGAGAAATTGCATAGAACATTTAATTGCTTCATAGTTATTGCAAGAGGCACCACTTATGGCCACTTTAAAGGTTATTTCAATCTTTCTTTTAATATATTAATTTAATATATAATTATAATATATATATATTATTTAATATAGAATTTAAAAAATGGTGTCAATGTAATGCTTTGATATTGAACACCACAAAAACAAAATGTTTATTTTTTAAACATTGAATTAAAGTCATTAATAAATTGTATATATGTATATCGTTCTAAAACTATAGAATTTTTTATGTGATCACGTTAAATTTTAGGAATTTTGTTAGATCAAGATCTCAGATGGTCCTTAAATGTTGAATATGTAACTAAATAACTAAATTCAGCATTCTGTGCCGTTAATAGAATAAAAAATTGTCTATCTAGTGCGTTTGTTATGTAAGTATATTATGCTCTTGCATATAGTCACATAAATTATAATATCATGCTATGGGATATATCTGTTGATAGCCAAAGAGTTTTCATATCTCAGAAACGAATAATTAGAAGAATTTTTAAACTCGGACCTTGAAAATCTTGCAAGCGAGCATTTATTGCAAATAGAATATTAACTACACCCTGTATTTATATTAATAAGTTTCTACTCTACGTGTATGTAAAGGAAAATGAAAGAAATTTGCAAAATTGATTAGTTTTCATTTTTATAATACAAGAAATGTTGAAATTCTATCTATTTCTAGACATAGTTCGGCCAAGTATGAAACTCACCAATCAATGCATCAATGCATCAAACTAATTGAATATAAACTTAAATTCAAACACTTGAACTTATGATTTACACTTTATTCACTACATAGCATGACGCGTTTCGTCGTTAAAAACGACTTCTTCAGATGCTTACAGAATAATAAAATAATAAAGTTCATTCCACTTCAAAAAAGGTTTTCAACGATCACTAACACATATCCAGAAATCCAGCATTTTAAAAAATTACTATGGGGCGCTGTCACCAAATATTAAACAAGAAGTGGAATGTAATAAATGTGTAAGATTTTTAATATTAAAATACATATTTTGTACTTTCATTTATATGTTTTCAATAAATATAATTTCTGTAAAAAAAATTTTTAAAAGTTTCAAATGGCTTGTACTATCAAGGAGCTTGGCCACCCCTACTATGCATTACATGACCAGACGTCGAGTTTTGAACAAGAGTTTTGAACGTCGAGTTTTTCTTGGACTACTTTTTGAACATTGACAAATGTCACCAATTATTAACGAACTTTTTCCATAGTCACGGCTCAGAATAATGTCTTTCTTCACATTCTCATCGGCAAGTTTTCACCAAACTGTATTGAAAGTTAATCTTCTGTTAGTAGGAGTGAGCTTCATCCATAATTGAATCTCTAATAAAGGGTGTTTTTTTTAGAAGTATAGAACTTTAAATTGCAATGAAACAAGGATGGATCATTCGATTGACAAAAATTTTTTATTCGAAAGATAATCTTGTGGCATTACATTTTAAATATGATTTCTGGCATATGACCGCCACGGCTGGCTCGGATGTAGTCCAATCTGGACGTCCAATTTTCGATGATTTTTTCCAACATTTGTGGCCGTATATCGGCAATAACACGGCGAATATTGTGTCTCAAATGGTCAAGCGTTTGTGGCTTATCCGCATAGACCAATGACTTTACATAGCCCCACAGAAAATAGTATAGCGGTGTTAAATCACAAGATCTTGGAGGCCAATTCACAGGTCCAAAACGTGAAATTAGGCGGTTACCAAACGTGTCTTTCAATAAATCGATTGTGGCACGAGCTGTGTGACATGTTGCGCCGTCTTGTTGAAACCACAGCTCCTGGACATCATGGTTGTTCAATTCAGGAATGAAAAAGTTAATAATCATGGCTCTATACCGATCACCATTGACTGTAATGTTCTGGCCATCATAGTTTTTGAAGAAGTACGGACCAATGATTCCATCAGCCCATAATGCGCACCAAACAGTCAGTTTTTCTGGATGTAACGGTGTTTTGACATACACTTGAGGATTATCTTCACTTCAAATGCGACAGTTTTGTTTGTTGACGTAGTCATTCAACCAGAAGTGCGCTTCATCGCTAAACAAAATTCGCTTATGAAAATCGGGTTGTTCAGGCGTGAGTCTATTCATGATGAATTGCCAAACCAAACTGGGAATAAATCACTTCAAAGCTGTTAAATCGGTCGCTATCTTCAACAGTAATGCCAACTTAAAGTTCTATACCTCTAAAAAAAAAACACCCGTTATAAACAATTTTTTCTAAAATCATCACCTGCCTTTTGATTTGTAATTTGTTCGTCTGATATATACAAAAATTAGTAGCTGAAAAATTACCTACATAGTATTTTTAATTAATAATAATTAACCTTCCTCAATAAAAAAAAAAAAAAGTGTTAGTATAGTAAAGGTGTTTTTAACAATTCAAAGACTCGTTTTGAATCAAAAAGAAATGATCCCGTTAGCTTATGGACGTAAAAAATTTTTTTTTGTGATATGGTAAGACCAAAAATAATACTTCGATGTTGAACGATGTACTCAAGAATATAGGTTAATACATGAGTAAATACTACTAATTTTTATTCGTATTCGTGGTGAACTTCTAGAATTCAGTGATAGAAAATGAAGAGTGGGGCATATTTTAAATAATCGCTAATATTTCAATCTCAAAGAATTTTGCAATAAAAATAAAGAATGAGAAAGATTTATAATTATGTCTGTCGTTTTTTAATACTGACTGCCTGAAAGTCTAAATATATTCTGAGAAATCAAGGGGCGCACCTGTCTCAGGACAGATAATAAAAATGACTGAGTCATCGACAATAAAGATGCACCAATATATCTGCTTTATTATTTATTTATATTTAGAAAATGGTCTGAATCGCATTCTCAAACAATAGATAGCTAAACGTAAATGAGGCGAAGAAGATATGCACGGAGAAATCGAGAAAGACAATCGATCCGGTATTTACAAACAGGGCCATGGTTTATACATCCAACAAATAAATATTTATAATATAAATTTCAAACAGGAAAATTTCGAAGTGGCTCGCGAAGAAAAAATAATGTGCAACCTATTTATCTGTCGGATGTGATTTTTAAACAGCGCAGAAGCGCCATGATAATATATATTTGTTTATAACGACGACCCCGAACCCTCTGACCCCGTAGTCGTGATAAAAATCCACGACTGCGTCAGATCGACCGATTTCGTATTGAACTTGAAGCGTCCAAGGCACGCTCCGATGAATTTTGTTTGACCGAATCACGTCTGAACTTAGTTTCTAATTTGGATGAACGAAATTTACAATGTGATTTTCCCGCAGCTTTCTGTTTTTAGAAATTAAATTGATGTACGAATATACACTCTGAACTTTTTGTTAAAATTAGGATATTCTACTACCCATTATTCATTGAATTAGTGTTTTGTAATAATAATATAAATCTAATTGAAACTTTCATGAATTTGATATCAATTTTTGATTTAATATAATGAAAGTATAGAAGAATAAATATGATTTAATGAGGATATATATATATTATTAATTCTCATATATTATCATATGTTGTCATCCATTTTATTAATAATTAAATATTATATACAATAATTACATAATTATCAGAATTATTACTATTATACTTAATAGGATAAAAAATAAACCATTTAAATAAAAAACTAGTGTAATTACTAACTCTCATTATAAATTGGATTAAATTTTATGAACTACACCAAATATTATTTTATATAACAATTTATCATTATCAAAAATTATAAAAAATTGAGATATAAGCATGGTATTACTACTAGATTTATAATTTCAGTTGTTTTCCTTTAAATTAAATTAGTTAATTAGATATTCCTACTATCAAAATCACTTTGGGTTAATGCTTCGTACACTAAAAATTTAAAAAGGTGTAAAAATGGAGCTTATGAACAGCTGATAAACGCAAAACAGACAATAAGGCATTTATTAGATTCTGGAGGGAGATATGACCAGGTTTGTTTTTGTTCTATCAGATATGGTCTAAATAACATAAATGGCAAACGTATGACTTTCACCACAATTTCTACCGATTTTTGTGAAAATATTGAAATAGAGAAAATAGTTATAACAAGAAAATAAGTGTTTCTTTACTAATTAATATTACCACGTCCTAAGTATTTACTTTTGTAAATACTTAGGTTAATAATAAATGTAATAATATTTAATAGTGTTGGCGTTTACGTCCATTATAATTGTATTTAAATTCCTTGAACTATGATTTACATATTCTTAGGTGAATAAATAATGTCAATAAGTCTTTCAAATGTAATAATAGTCTTTTAGTCACAAGTAAGTGTATACCCATACGAGGTGTTTTAAACATACTATCAAAATTAGAGAGAATCCATACAGAAAATTTCCTGAACTATTATTCCAAGAGAACTTTGTTTTCAGGAATTTTGAAACAATATTTCGTTTCGAGATACACATGATTTTTGAAAACACCTTTCTGCATTCCGAAGGTTTTTCGATCTCAACATACCATTTTTTTAGTATGTTGAGGACATTGTGGGCAACTTTGTGAGAATTTTTTAAATACACGCTACAGTACTGTAATTTTTGGATGATCTATTGTTGATGTTTATGAACAACTTCTACATTCCATTGTACTTTTCATTATGTTCTTTCTTATCTTTAATATAAAGTTTGAAATATACGTACTTACTAGAAAATATAAACAAATATATTGTTAATTTAAAGTAAATTTTCAGATTGATTGAATTTTCAGTTAGTTTTTGCTAGATTGAACTTGTTATGAACGAAATTAAATTTTTTCTATATTACGTTCATTAAAAAAGAAAGACAATTTTTTATTGTTTTTCTACACAGTCTCCACCTTCTTTCTAGTATGGTTTCCAGGAAGCTTATTTTCGTAACATCGAAGAATGAAGCTGATTTACCAGGAACAATTTGCACATGAATATTTCCTTTTCTTTATCATCTAAAAACATTCTCTAGTTTCTTTAAGTGGTCCAAACATATAAAATAGCAACGCAAAAAGTTTTGAAGTGGAGGGAGGATGATATCGTTGAGCCCAATAAATTTTGTCTTAAGTTTGGAGACAGTTAGATCTGAGTATGAGCCTAAAATTGTTATGGAACAGAATGATCTCTCGGATATGCCGGTCTGTGTGGCTTAGTTGGAAGGACACACTATGGTGCTGTAGAATTCGGGTTCGAGCCTCGGTGATGGCATGGCTCTATGTGTTTGTCTATGATTACAAAGTTTAAGATGATAAATGCTAGGTAACTTACATTGATTACGAGCCTAATTGCCGTTTGGAACCGGCGTTAAGTTGTAGTCCACTGAATTAAAAAAAATTCTCGGATGTAGGTAGTTGGTTTCGTTTTTTGCGGTATACGTATTTTTCATTTCGTTCAATGAATTAATAAAGTGAGCAGATTTAATCGTTTCCGTTCATGCAAAAAATCGATTACAAAATTCTTCGCACGTTTGACGTGGAATTCTAATCTTTCACTAGGGTTACTCACCTCACCTACGCAAGACTCCAGTCCTTTCTTTGAATTAAGGATTAAAGTGCTGACCAAATTACTTAGCAGGTGACTACTCGACTCAAAATGCCTCCATCTTCTTACGCAAACTTTACTTTAAATTTCTGAAAGCTCTTCAAACGTCTCAACTTCTGATTTTCAGTCGAAACCATCTGAAATACATTTTACGGGACTGTAAATCATTTTCGATGATTCCACTTCTGTTTCCGTTATTTATTCTGCGCTTTTTTGCAATTTCTAAATCTTTAGCCTGTCGATCGTTTTACAAAAAGCCTCGAACTCCAAGATTGTGATGTCTCTAACGAGGTCAGCGATCGAGGTGCTCATTTTCCACACGTACTCAGCCTACCTTGAACTCTTTATTCCAGGAAAACACACAAGTCTTTCCATGTTTAATAAAAAATTAAATAAAACACACACTTGCATGTTCAATCATGCAAGTCCGTGTAAGAATTTACTTATTCCTTTGAAAATTCGAGTGGCTGTCATTTTTTCGTAAGCCAAAATGTCATTATTATCTGATGTGTAACTGAAAAGTGTACGTAAATCTTGCCCCACATTTGATTAACCAGTTTTTCAAAAATTTTGAAACTTTGATTTGTTCAAATTTAGATCGCAAAAAATATTCGCCACCTATTTTGAAGGTAACGAATAAGTCCCAGATGATGTACGATTGTTATGAGAATAATTTCATGACCAAGTTCCACGAATCAGAAATTTTGGGAAAAATTGAACAAAACATAACGATCGACATCATGTTCTGATCCATTATCGAAAGTTACAAATATAACACAAATTTTAGAAATGAGTTAACAGTGAAACGAACGAATTAAAATTTTTGTGAAATTTTGTTGTGTTTCGAAGTACTTTTCAATATTTTTTCACAAGTCTTACCTTTCATAAGTGCGAATTGTCAAATCCTTGCTAATATAATTTAATATAACTAGGACATAAAGTTGATAATGAATTTAATTATTAGAATTAAATTAAACTCTTAGCTAAATGTTTCACGATTATATTTAACAACATGAATTAGTCAACATGTTTCGAGTTTGAGGTCATTTTCAAAGACTCAAAAATAAAATTAATTATTGGAGCACAACACTAACTCAACGGTTTTTTTTTTCGTTACATTCAAATTTAATCTAATTAGAAAAATTACGAAAAATACGAAAACATTTTCGTGTTTTTTAATGCGTTGGTCATACAAGATAGGTTATAACAAAAGTAAGAAGTTCATTGAAGAAAAATGGCGGAGGTGCCGGGACAATTTGAATCTGAGATTATCAAATATTTTATAATTGTAGTGAATGTTTTTGTTAATAATGTATACGTTCTCAATTTATTATCTTCATTTTCCTAGAATTTCCACGGAGATTGTTTACGGAGTTTCTTCAGTTAATTATTAGCGACACCGGTGTGTTTGAAAGAATAACTAGATGCCATGTTTTTAATCATATTAAAGATACTTATTTTGTATATTTATTTTTGATACATAAAAGTACATATAAATCATTCTCTGGATCTCGATTCAATTGTGGTTTCCAAAAATCATAAATAAAATCAAAATATGTTCAAAATACTCGAAAACCTTCAAATTTGTGTTGATTTTTAAATCCACAACACGTGTAAATTTGCATAATAGAAAAAACACTACAGGAATTCGTCATTCTGTAAACATGAATCAATTTCACAGGAGATGGACTCTTATCTTATGCCCATTGTTCGCTGATTTCGATAGTAATAAATGAAACGTTCAACTTTTTCTAGGAAATCGATTATCGCTTCTATTTTATCGACAATATACGGTATTATCATTTAAAGAAAATCTCTCTCTCTGCGTCAAACAACTATAAACACTGTTTTCTCAGTAAGCATACCTGATATATAAACTGTCACTTGTCAGAATGATATTGCCTAATCGCTCCTGCCGTTTTCGATATGATTCAACACCACCTATCGCGAATTGCACCATCAGTTATAGAATGAAGTATTATCGACTAACCAAAACATGATAATGCAATGAGACGACGACTGTTCCTTAGTCCTAAACAACTGCACTCTTTTTCGATCTGTTGGACTTGCGAGACAATGGGAGATTCAACTGAAAAAGCACACTTTGGAATAATTTTAAAAATATTAGGGGAATAATAAATACATTAGGTACTCAAGGTTTGAAAAAATGATATATATATATATATATATATATATATATATATATATATATATATATATATATATATATATTTATATATATATATATATATATAATACATAGGTGATGCATAACCTAAAAATATGACTTAAATTTTATGGTCGCCAATAAAATGGAGTTGTATTAGCTATTTGTCTGAAGGGCAATGGAATTAGTACCTTGGATGTTAAATATGGGGACAACACTATATCATCATCCCAATCAACAAAGTTTCTTGGAATATATGTAGACAGAAATTTGAGATGGACATCACACATTGAGGTCTTATGTAAAAAATTGACTAACTCATTTTTTGCAATCTCTAGAATCAAGAACATCGTACCTAGAAACTGTGTTATGAATGTGTATTACAGTCTTGTATATAGTCATCTAAATTATAATATTCTGCTGTGGGGCTGCTCTACAGAAATAAAAGGTGTTTATTACACAGAAGCGAATACTTCGATTAATATTCAATATTCATCAGCGAACATCTTGTAAACCTATCTTCATTAATAATTACATACTCACCTTACCGTGTTTATATATTTATAGATGTTTGTTATATGTTAAAGAAAATGAAGATAGGTTTATTAAATTGAATAGTAATCATGAGTATTCAACAAGGAACAGGGATGTGCTACTTATTCCTATGCATAAAACAGCTAAATTTGAGCACTCTCTCTATTGTCAGAGCATTAAAATTTTCAACCATTTACCATCGAATTTGAAAGTACTGAAAGCTAATTTGTTTAAGAGGAGAGTTAAATCTCTGCTCTTAACAAAGGCATACTATAGTGTGTCAGAGTACTTCGATGATTCGGATGTAGGCAATAATGTATGAATCAATTTTTTGTATCATATGTTTGTATATTTTTTTTAACACAAATGTTCTTCACTGTGAAATTGTCTCTAATGTTTAATATCACTGAGGAAATTTTTTTCTTTTCTTTTCAATCAAAGTTGTATATTATTGTAAAAATGAATTTAACCAAGATTTTTGTTTGAACCTATATTTTTGCTCGAGGTCTGAATGGAAGATCAGACTCCAAACTGAATTCGGTCCTTTTGAGAGCATTTCTCTTAGTTGTAATTATTGTATCAATTGAAATGAATGTAATTTTGCAATGTAAGGAATGTTTCTCAATAAATTTATATTATTATTATTAGTATTATATTGACGAGTGTCCAAAGATAGCTTCTTCAAGAAATTTTTTCTTCGAGCATTTGGGCACACTATATTTAATGCAAACCGTTATCTTGAATTCTTTAAAATTAAATTAACAGTTATCCCATTAATACGAAAAATCAGAGTCTTGGATTAAAAATATTACGAAGAAAACTGAAAACACCGTTGTGATAAGTTATAAAAGAAGAACATAAATGATCTCGAACAGCAAAAGTCTCCAAGATGAATCTAAACAACGAACTAAATCACCCATCACGTGTCTAAAATAACAAACAACCCAAGAAGAACTTTTGAATATATACAGCTAAAATTGACGGGTTGTGAGTCACGATAAATCCAAACACCTCATTTTCCGATGTAACAATACTTCAGCTTCAAGGAAAAACAATCACAAAGCGATTTAATCTTTTCTATCAAGCTCGGTTATGTAAGTAACTTACAAAAAGGAATGCAATTTCGAAATGTAGAAATACGACATTCGCACTCAGTCGTCGAAATGAGTCTAAAAATAGCGAAAAAAGATGAAATTTCTCAATAATGCATCGTGATATAGAAAATATTAAACCATCCGGAAAACCCATAATAATTTTCTCAATTAACGTGAAAATTTCCTGCCTAACTAAACTGATGTCATAACGTAGTGTATGTATCTAAGTTGTTGAATTTCAAATGACAAATCTCAACTTAATAGTTATAATAATACATTCATTCCCAACAGATATACATCCAACCACAGGGAAAAATTAACAAATTGTACACAAATAATAATAAATAAGAGAAAATAAAAGAAAAAAAGGAGAGTATAAGCGAATATATAGAACGAAAATAAAATTTAAATAAATTGAAATAGTAATATACTTATAGATGTTTGTTATATGTTAAAGGAAATGAATATAGATTTATTAAATTGAAGAGTAATCATGAATATTCAACAAGGAACAGGGATGTACTACTTATTTCTATGCATTATTATTATTATTCCTATTATCAGAGTATTAAAATTGTCAACCATTTACCATCGAATTTGAAAGTACTGAAAGCTCATTTGTTTAAAAGGAGAATTAAATCTCTGCTTTTAACAAGGGCATACTATAGCGTGGCAGAGTATTTCGATGATTCGAATGTAGGCAATAATGTATGAATCAATTTTTTGTATCATATATTTTTATATTTTTTTAACACAAAAGTTCTTCTTCACCATGTGAATTTGTCTCAAATGTTCAATATTTCTGAGGTAATTTTTTTTTTTCTTTTCGAAAAATTTAACCAATATTTTTGTTTGAACCAATATATTTACTGAGGGCTGAATGGAAGATCAGACTCAAAACTGAATTCAGTCCTTTTGAGAGCATTCTTCCTAGTTGTAATTATTTTATCAATTGAAATTAATGTAATTCTACAATGTAAAGAATGTTTCTCAATAAATTTATTTTATTAAATTTATTTTATTAAAATATCAATAAAAATATTAATGAACAATAACTAAATGGAACAAACTAAATATGAAATATTATCTATCTCAAAGTAACAAGCAGTCAACAGAAGTTGAAAAAATGTAGTTGATGACGTCAACGAAAATACAATTTAACTCAATTGCAATAGTAATATGAAGTCACCAAATGAAACAAAACTAAAATTAAAATATGATATATTACAAAGTCATATGTAGACAAAAGAAGCTCATGAAAATATCACTCATTGCGCTGTTTTGAGTGGCATGTCAAAATCACTAATAGCCGATCAAAATAGATATCACATCGACTGCAACACTCATCATAAAGAGTACATACACAGTTAGGAGAACGTGACATAACATTTGATCTGCTGTAGTTGACAAAAAATTTATTACTCCGCCTCAGACCAAGCCTTGATTCGCGAATATTTATTTTGCTGAGAAGAAATGACGAGAAGAAATAGTTCTATAATTGTTATATCAAATGCTCTGACGAAAATCTATCTGAATGGTAAAGAACACCATAGGGTTGGTAATTCCTTACCATCTTTACGATCAATTAAAAGCCTGAGCTGGGAAAAGGTCGGATACCACTTAGGTACTAAGGTCTTAACTTAGGTACCTACCTATATCTGTTTGTGCAATGACTTCTTGACTATACTTATGAAGTCTCAGCTTGATCTTTAGGCAAAATGCCATATCGCAGAGACAGTATAATAAATGAATTTGTTAGGTTAACGTGCAAAAGGCGTAATTCAACAAATGGTAATTATTGAAAATTTCCACATTTAGTGATAAAGTGGAATAAATATAGCTATAATTTTTTCCAATTTTAAAAATTCGTCGAGAGGTCATTCAAATATTATATAGACGTCCTTAGCCTAGTGGTGGGAGAGAAGGCCCTGCACTATGGAGATCTGGGTTCGAATCTTGGGAGAACACATGGATATTCATTTAAAATAGATTTTAGTTTTTGAAAAAATAAGGGTTACCTATATGATGGAAAAATGTACATGGTGCACAAATCAAAAAATATTACGTAAGCAGTGAAGGTAGAGGCGAAGGATCTTCATTTTGATTATATACTGATTTATTGATAGAAGGGGGAAGTCTGCAAGGTGATTACGTCAGATACAATAGAATTTCGTTGATTTATATCTAAAGGACAACACATTTGGTCTATTTTCGAATGAGTAACTCGTTTTCATGGATTCCCCAAAAACATCGATAGTCTTAGAACCAAATGAAAATCGATAATCTGCGAATTACCGTGAAATTCATTCAATCTGACGTGAATACGTATACGTAAATTCTGAAACAAAAAACATGAACGTGTTTGTCTTTTTGTTGATATAATAATTCGTCTGAATAAATATTCTTTGTCGAATTATATACAATTCTCTCAGTTTCACAAAATTATATCAATTGATTGATATTGAATATAAACTAAAATTCAAACACTTGAACTTTTTATTTACACTTTTTGACAACATAGCAGGACGCGTTTCGTCGTTACAAACGACTTCTTCAGATGCTAACAGAAACGCATTATGCTATGTTGTCAATAAGGGGTAAAACAAAAGTTCAAGTGTTTGAATTTTAGTTTATATTCAATTATAATCGATTTACATCAACTAAACGCCAACACTATTAAATAATAAATTGCCTCATTTTGGGGTGATATCCCAATATGGGATAACACCCCGAAACAATTTTCAACCAGTTAATGTCATTTTGTGTAAGTAAACCGAGTGTTTGTTATCCAATGGATTAAACGATGTGTCATCAAGAGATCAGCAAATATTGAATCAAATATTCTAGCTTCAAATTCTTCTATTCTGAGTCTATTATTCTTCATTTCCAAAACTGATAGAAGTACTCATATCATGGATTAAATAGAAATCAGAACAGATTCAAATATATATACCTAGACTTATGTTTAACGTAAACATGGGAGAGAATAAGTGTATTAATTATTTTTGCTGATAAGGGGGTTAATAATTGCAAAACATCGCATACGTGATATATCGTTTGCGATGTCTCAAGTTAATGGTTTGATTTGCTTCTTTACATGTTTGTACCGTATTGGGATAATAGTCTTAACCGACTCGATTGATACAATTCCATTCCGTCGGATCTGAGCTCCTCGTCCTAAAATAAATCGAGAACTCCTCCGCGACCGAACGAAAAAAGTCGTAGGCGGCGCGAGCGGGGTGCACGCTAGATGTTGACGCATTCTGCACGACGTTCGGTGGCGCCTTGAACCGTATTATTGTTTTTAATGTTCTGAAAGTCGTCTCAATTTTAATAGTGTCAAGAACGTGACTAAAAGCGCGCTGCTCCAAACCGAGCTCACCCCGACGTACAATGGCCTATTTGTTATTATGACATAGGTATGAATTACACCATGATTAATACGTACACGTATGCAAGTGCTGGCCGTGCGGCAATAACCGGCCAGGACCAGGCGGAGATCAAGTTACGGCTTGTATGTTTGGGTAATAAAACGGGAAAGCGTCCGCTGCCTCGAAATTTGCTGCCGCCAAGTACTCGTCGCGATTTTGCTACTTTGGTCTTGTCGACTTAAGGTCCCCTCGGAAGATCAGAGATGTTCTATAACCGGAAAGATTTTCGAAAACAGTAGGCTATGCGTCTACACGAATTTCTTCAAGGATACTCGTAGATATATAGAGAAAGTAGTTCTTCAACATGTAATAACAATAATTAGAGACCGGTTTTCATGCAACTTAAAAAGCTTGATATATGCCTGAAAAATGGTTCAAATGTGCACGTATTGTGGCAGAATATGCCAAATCAAATGATACATTTTAGGGAGCCAATGAAAAAGTAAGTTTTCATTGTTTTAATTTCAAAATCAGCATACAATAAGTAAATTATCCTTTGATAGAGATCATAGGTAACATTACATTATTTTCGTTACTATAAAAAAGCAAATATTTTTCCGAATATTCAGTGGTATGATTGGGTCTTCGATAATTCAGAATATTTTTGTCAGTGGAATAATTGGGCATTATTTGAACATCGGGTTAGTATTTATAGTTTCTGGCAAAAGTTTGCCGTCCATTTGAAACTATCAATTTGACACAAATGTTCAAAACCTTGGTTAATATTCAATATGTTTTGAAACCAAGTCACAGAAAAACTGACTAAAGTCTCAATCATTATTATTCAATAATTCTCATACTATTAACTTTGATCGAATTCACGATATTAATCTCTGAAATGCAATTTTATTGCATTTCTGAACGCAGGACGAGTGCACTGCGCTCAGAAAAATATTGTAAATGTAGCACTAATAAGCATCAAAACTATACTTATGTAACATACGCTATTACTGCTGAAAATGGCTTAATATACTAAATATAAATAATCCTGTCTCTAATAATAATAAGGCTTTGCTTTTCTACATGTGGAAATCCCAGTTACAGTAAATATTTCAAAATATACATTACTATAACATCTGAAAATATAATACGCAAGTTTGATAATAGAACAGATACAAAAGAAAAATAAATTAATCTACAACAGAAATAATAATAATGTAGGACATGAGAATATATAAGGGTCTTCAATAATTCGTTATAATCAAAATTATATAATACATAAAGATATTTCGAGTAATTCGACTAATGAAAGCAAATGAGTTAATATCACATCTGCCTGACACCTTTTCAAATAAGAACACATATATGCAATAGGTGATACGATTGAACACTGTCTAGATCAGTCGATCAGTGGGGCCCGCTACCCAAAGGGGTGCAATTTGATTGTTAAGAGAGGCAATTCGAAAATGGACTTGACGCGAGTTTAACTTCCGCATTTATTAATTCCAACTTTTTCACCATTTTTGGGTTAAAAAGAAAGGCTTAGGTGGGGCATGGCACGAAAAATGTTGGAAACACTGGTCTAGATACATGAAAGTCTATAGAACCAAGAAGGAGATGACAGTCTATATAACTATATAAGAGGTTATTCAGAAACTTCATAGACAACAAGTTTCTGTCAACTTCAAGTGATTTAGCCCCATACCTGAGTAAAAGTTAACTATGGGGAATTCTAAGTTTGAATCGTCCTTTATGAATACAGGAAAACAATTTAATAATTCATGAGGTAACAAAAAAGTAAAAACGATAAATAATGTTGAAGTAGTATTGGTAAAAGTTTGAAACATTGTTCTATTGTTAATGTTAAGTCCGAATAAGAAGTTGTTTTTGGAAACGCGAGTTACGCATATTTGTTTTAAATACGAGTATATGAGAAAAATTTTATTATTGTTTAACCACTTCTTTCGAGTAGGTAGAAGTCGATCAAAAATTGAGAGAATATATATTATTACCAGAAAGTCATGTATCTCAACTTTTACAAATGAATTCCAAATCTATCTTTTCGATCGGGAGAACATGATGATTTAAGTCAGGATATCGAGTTGATCATTAGATAATAAGGTCTGTTGTTGAAATATCAGGAGCGAGAACTTGAAATATTCAAGCAATAACACAATAGTAAACAGTTTTCTACTTGAAACAGCAATGTTGTACGGAGTTTTCTGTTTTGTTTTCTTCATTGCGGTTATTTTTAAGAATATTATTTGGGAACAATAATTGTTATATGGTTGTACCTATTCTCCACACCAAGCGGGTTGTCAGAATGTGATCTAGGAACAAATATTCTAATAAGAGTCCTGGCTATTAGTATTATGTTTAAAAAATATTGAAAAAGCCCCAATATTAGTATTATGTTTAAAAAATATTGTAAAAGCCCCAATTATCGTCAGAATCCTTGAACAATCAAATCTTTCCCGAATATTCAAATTTCAGCGACGCCAAACGTAATGTTGAGCTGAAATAAATGTAGTCACTTTTCAAAATCTAAATAATTCTAAAAATATATGTTGTCATCACATCGAATTCACTCAATAACTGATCAATATTTTATATCCCATTGCAGAAAATCTACTAATACAGTAATCATCATTAACAACAAAACAAGAAACAGAACAAAGAACAGATCCCTTAGGTACTCCATGATCGAAATAAAATACCACAGTTCAAACCTTTGAAGCAGAAACTGTATAACTTGTTTGTCGAAATCTCAGACCAAAAAGAAGCTTTCTTACACTAAGATTTACTTCATAAAATTCTAAGTATTTTACAGACCTTTCATTTGTCAAAATTTTACACCAACATATACATCCAAAATAATTTCAATCTGTCAAACAACATGCAATTATTTAAAAAATTTCCTACTCATCCAAATTACTTTCACCGCTACATTTTATTTATACCAAGAGAAATGACGCAGTGCTAAAACCAAAATTTTTTTTTCATTTCGGAACAATAAAAACGTACTTCTATTATTCATTGCACCTGACAATAAGGAGTGAATGCTAAACAAATATTGTCGTCTGTGTTGTTCTTTAATATCAGAAGCAATCCTCCTTTCACGGTATTTGTGGAACAACCTATTAACTTTATTTGCGTTAAATGAAGTGTGGAAGATTCAGTAAGACGTCACGCTAAATTTGTAGAAATATTCGAAAGCTGTAACCTATCGGATAACCAGTTCGACTTGAAGGTGTTAATTTGTATATTGCACTTTCAATGATGATTGATTTTATTTGTAAAAAATATATTCTTACTTTGGATATTACATTGTTGATAAAAACAGTTTAATATTAAGTACGTATTTAACTGTGGAAAAAAAATATAAATATTTGTGTTTATGTGCTCTCAAACACAACTTATTTTTTGAAAACAAATAAATTAAGACGAAAAAATGGAGTGTCATCTCAAGACTTTGTTTCGTCTTCAGGTGTAACTTTTAAAGTCAAATGAATATCAGATAATTCATCATATTATGTTGAATTCTTAATAGATATCTTATCTATCATCTTTATTATCAACTTTTTCATTATTAATTTTATTATTCAAGAAGTTTAGGTGAAATTATTTCAATATTTATAATTTATGTTTTTACTTCAATATATTGTAACGATCAATTGAAAATCCGATTTCATGATTAATTTATTCTTAGCACAAGAATTTGTTAGATGATGCTTTGTTTGATATATCCCTTATACATTCGAAGTGTGTTTTTAGGTCTGAAATATTTTAGATTAAATTGAATGTGTAAGGATTTGATTAAAATCTTTTTACATTTGAATAAATCCGAATAATTTTATGAAATTTGCTCCAATTAAAAGAGAATTTTATGATTGGTCTTATGCCAGGCTACGTATACAGTATTCCTGAACTAACACAGCAGTATGCTCTGAATACCTCTACAAAATTAACCAGAGAAATGACCCATTAGTGTGAGTGTGGTGAAAGAGGCTCCATAAATCATATATTATTCCAGTGTACCAGAATCTCCAGGATCGCGAAAAGTCAGTTAAGGCTATATATGATGTTTCAAAAGTTCTCCATTCATATAACCTGAATATGGCCCTCATTATAAATAATATCTCTATTTATTACGAAATTTACTTATTTTTACGTAGACTTCGACTATGCATTCAAATCGAAACTCTATGAGGGTTAGGTTATTTGTCGAACTTCCTGCGTTCTCTATCCTATATGTAATATACTCATGTTAATCCGTGATTTTTCTTGTATGTGTATGAAGAAACAAAATCGCTATGATCAATCCCTTAGCGTATTGTGTCCTTGTTTATCCTATTCATCATCATCATTAAACTCTAAAGTTGGTTTAGGTTAAATTAAAATGGAATTTCCTATTAGGTGTTCATAGTCGACCAAATGTCTCACATCTAACCTGCTAGATACCTGTCTTCCGATCTACCTAACACAAATGTCGAAAGATATGCCATAGCCTAAATTTGAAAAAAACTTACATTATTGAGTTGGTAACATAATTACTTACTTCAAATAGAACTTTAAACATAATTTCAGGTTGGCGGCACTGGTTGGTAATGGCATCCAAACGTCATCTGTCAAAGTGAAAAGTATAAAGTTTTCAGTATACTCTGCCATTTCATCACGGAAAGACTTACAAACGAGCAACTATTGCAAATTGTTGAAATTTACTATCAAAATTCGAGCTCTGTGAAAAATGTGTATCGTTTGTCACGACCATATTAGCGATGAGGCTCATTTCTGGCTTAACGGATATGTAAATAAACAAAACTGTCGCATCTGGAGTGATGAACAGCCACATGCCATACAAGAATTACCGATGCATTCCGAAAAAACGACAGTTTGGTGTGGTTTATGGGGTGGTGGCATCATCGGTCCGTTTTTCTTCAAAGACGACCGTGGAAGAAACGGCGAACGATATCGAGCCATGATACGCAACTTTTTTTTGTCCCAGTTGGCCGAGTTGAACTTGTTGACATGTGGTTTCATCAAGACGGTGCCACATGCCACACAGCTCATGAAACAATGGACATGTTGAAGGATGAATTTGGTGAGAAGCTTATCTCTCGAAATGGCCCTGTGAATTGACCGCCAAGATCATGCGATTTGACGTCTCTGGAATATTTCGTGTGGGGTTATGTAAAGTCATTAGTGCATGTGGACAAGCCGAACACGATTGAAGCCTTACAGGATAACATAACATGCGTAATTCGTGGGATACAGGCCGAAATGTTCGAAAAAGTGTTACAAAATTGGACCTTCCGAATGGACCATTTGATACGGAGCCGCGGACAACATTTACATGAAGTGATCTTTAAAATATAAATGGCAAAGGCCAAGTTATCAATTTCAATAAAAATTTTGAATATATGATACAAATTGAGTGTTTTATTCGATTTAAAAAAAACTACGCTTAAAAAATCACCCAATAAACTCCATAACTTCCGATGGAGTTTAAAAATTTTTAAGTCTTATATTACGTACAAGAAACTTGCAAAAGAGTGGATATTCCCCAACTTAGGCAATATATTAATCAAGTGAATGTTAACAAAAAATGCCAATTGTTGAAATTTGTTCATAATGTTTATGCTTATTTCTCTGGGTGAAATAGCTTCACTGAGAGAAATAATTCACGTCTTCATCTTTTTGTTCGAAAGTTGATTTAGAGACTTACTAGTTTGTGTTTGTTTCATAAATGAAAACATGAACAAGGATTATCCGGACTTGGTTTCTCATTGATGGTAATGTTTGTTTTTTTGAGTTAATTACTAACTTCGGAACATAAACGTAGTTTCGAAAAACAGAAAACAGATTTCATTATGCCAACCATTTATTAGAGGAGAGTCATATATTTAGTTCAGGTTTGAAATATTAAAAAGAGAGAATAAAGGTTCCAAACTAAATCATTGAGAATCGTTACGTATCAATAAATTCAAAAATTCGGGACTTCTACTCAATAGGCAGTTAGAGGTTAACACTAGCCCTCTACTTAATATGTCCAATAACAATATTCCAGGTAGCAGATCAGATGGATTACTTGGTTTTTAGTGTTAATTTACTTTAAATTGTATGTTTTTCGATGTTCAAAAAATTTTCAACTTTCCTTTATTTGTTCTTAGAAATCTTAGTTGTATATTATTTGTATCTTTTGCTACATTTAGTTGGTAAAACCTGACTTAAGAAATTTATTTTCTGTGTTCATTTCCAGGTATATGATTCTTATTTTGTTAAACCTATTTTGTTGTATTCTGTGGTCGTCATTCCAAGTTAGTCATAGAACATACCTGGTATGTTCGGTGAGAATTGCTATAAGTATTGAGTTTGTAAAATTACACCTAGTGTTAATTCAGCATTCGATAAAGAAGTGGTTCTTCGAAACGTCGACATGCGTATTTGTATTAAATTATGAGAAAATTCTAAATATTGTTTCATTATAATTACTAACCATTTCGTTTTCTTTTTGTGTCATGTTTTGGTATGATAGATAGGTCTGACACATAGTTGATCTAATTGTAAAAATTTATCTCCTTTTATAACCTCATTTCGTTTTCATTTCATTTTTATTTAGAGAAATCAAGGCTATTATTATATGATTTCGATGGTAATTGCCTGTGGGCTTTCATTGCGAAATCTAGAAGAAAACCAATTTTCAATTCATTAAATATACAATATAAATCGAATATTACATGTAAAATGTAAATATTTTCTTGTTGTAATATTATAAGTACATTATTTCTACAAGACTGCGAAGTCTTGAAGATGACCTCACGCTCGAAACATGTTGACCAATTGATATAGTTAAATGTAATCGTGAAACATTAAGCCTTGTATTTAATTTAAATTGATATAATAAAAACTACTGCCTATTGTCCGATTGAAAATTGTTCCTTATAATTCAGTATTGTTCATTCGAAAACTATATAGGTAACTCAATAAAAAGAAGTAAGAATCAATTCAAACGTCTAACATTCAAGTCAAAACTCAACTGTTACACATCTTGAAGCAATGAATAAATATTCCCTTTCAGACCGTAGACATAATAGGTACCTACAACAATATTAACGTGAAGAATTAACAACATTTGATTTGTTACCTATTATTTCGGAACTAAAAAAATCAGAAATATTCGCAAATTACAGGTAGCTGGGATACGTACTGGAAACGTACTGCTCTTAATCCAGCCTTTGACACATTGCTTATTTCAATATGTAATACACTAAAGTAGTTGTTTAAACCTATCATAAATTCAAATGTCATAACTTCATTCGAATAATCGAGCATTTATAAACCCATTGAACTTAGAGTGTTAGAAAATAGCTGGCGTTATATCTGTCTCTCTCTCTGGAAATTAATCTTGTATAGAATATGTGTCGCGAAACAAACGAATGGCGCGAAGAGCCACCTACGCACATTCTTGTTTAATTTTAAAGTTAATGAACTGTAAACTGCTATATATTCCTATGATTCTTCGAAATGCATTTTCAATACACGAAGTAGTTAGATTCGTCAAGACAAATTAAAAATATACACACTGAACTATGAATTATATGAACGTTAATTTGGACATAACTTATAACGTCTCATTTGTATTAAAAGTATTTCTTTTGTCACACAATTATCACTAATCATGTGTTATAGTAATTTCAACTGATCAGTACCTTGTTTTCAAATACTAAATATGGTTATCTATCAATGAAAGTAATGTTTTCTCGAATATTATAAATTTCAACTAACAGGAAAAATCATATTGATTGAAATGCAATTACCTATTTCACCATTAAAGTTCTGATTGAGTTATACAAAAGTTGAAACCATGATGGGAATTAGTAGTTATATTTTATACTTTGAACAAAAATGAACTGTAATAGAATTGTAATTTTAAGGTTATTCTTTTTCATTTTCAATAAAAATTCGGAGGTAAAAGTCAAGAATTCATTTGTTATTTTAAATTGCCTACTTTAATTTAATTTTTAATTATAGACCATACTGCAATCTGGGGTAAACTCGAGTTATATAAATAGATTTAACTGGATGTAAGAGTACGATTTTTTCGAATTTCTACCAATTTATGTTCTCTGCTTCACATTAATATTTGAAAAAATTAAACAGACAAATGATATTTTTATGTTTCAATTCTTTAATTTTTTATATAATTTATTTATAATTTAATGGTAGAGTGAAATCGTGTAGGCTAATAGGTTAATTAAATTAATGGTAGAGTTTTACTAACTGGAGTAAAAAAGGAAATTATTATCCCTTTATTGTCCTCCATAAAAAATAATCAATTATGCCATTGTGGGAAGCGAGGAGGCATTTCTCATTTCTTCTTTGCATGTAAAAATAATAAATTGAAATTTTACCGTCTATATTCCGATCTTTCTAAATTAGACTCGATAACTTTTCCAATGGATATTAACGAAATTATATTTATAAATGATAAAAAAGTAATAAGAATTCTGTTAATTTTTTTGACAGCTTCGAATATCAGACTTTAAATTTATAGTATCACAAAGAATATTTTTTTACTAGTTGAATCATATGTTGATATTTTAGTCTCAATTAATTTGTATTTAATTTTTCTATTAAGATCAATGAGACGCTAACACTTAAATGATTATTGTTAATGTAGTTTAATAATTAGTGTTAATTCAATTGTATTTTAATGAATCTAAACATGATGTTACCTACATCAGTGTTTCCCAACCTTTTTTGTGCCATGCCCAACTTAGCCTTTCTAAAATTCTTATGTCCCATCGAAAAAGGTGGAAAAGTTTGAATTAATAAATGCGAATTGGTTAAACTCGAGCCGAGTCCATTTATGTATTGCAGGGGGCAATTCGCAAATGGAATCATAAATGATAAGGGGGTATCAATAAAATCGCTCCCCTATGGGGTGTAGGCACCAAGTTATGCAACACTGGTTTACATGTAACACGTCCACTTATGGCAATTGAAATCATCAAAAATCAGTGTTAAAATTTTAAACATTGAATTAATAATGAATTGAAAAAAAATTGAGTCCAGTATCAAAAGCATCTTGATTTTAATTTTTCAAAATTTATCAGTACCTCCTCTTAATACGTCATTGTACACAATAGTAATTCGAGCATATTGATTGACCTCTTTGTCACACATAATATATACATCGTTGAAACCAATTAGAGCTACATAGACACGATTAAAGTAAGTTCGTACATTTTGCAAAATTTATGTCCAATGAGCCAAGAATGTGTCCTTTAATCTACACGATTCCATAAATATCGTTCAGGTAAGATGAATGAAACGAGCGACATCGAGAAATATGCGAAACATTAGCATTTTACACCCGCGATGGAATTGCCTCGGTCGTAAATAAATCTACGGAATAATATTTTCCAGGCCGAACTGTAATTTGCAAATGGTTTTCGTCGTAATTTGTTTGATCTTTACCCATGTTTGATGCATCAATTAAACCGGCGTTGAAATTATACTTGGAAAAATAAACATCAAAAAGAAGTTTATTTAAAGAAATGGATCGAATGCTCATCGCCTCATTTTTTAGAGGAATTATCAGATTCGGAATGTTTATTCTGATTACGGGGTAAAATGAGCGTGAAATCTGTGTGTAAATTTGACAAGAACAAAGACGATTCTGTTTTTTTGTCCACTCAAAAAATATTTTACACTTTGGTCTGCTGAGTGCGTTGAAGTAGGAAAAATTTTGTTAATTGATTGCATTAGGTGCACTTGATAAATCAGCTTATTGAATCACAAAAATAATAGTTTTAAAACAATATTTAACAATTCAACAGAACTGCAGAGCGGCTAGTTTTGTAAATGAACATTATTTTGCTATTTCAACAAATCATTACTACATATAAACAAGATTAGGTTGGTTAAATTAGCCAAAGCAAGAGAGAGCCAAAATTACTGTTGAATTCAGCAATTTTTCTGAAGGATTAATCAGCAATATTTTTTAATTCAAAAATCAACATAACTTACATATAAAACGCAAAAATACGAGGTCTGTTCAAAAGAAAAGGAGTACATTCGATTATCGAAAGTTTTTTTTCGTTATGTTGGTGGACATTCGTTTCTCATATGTTCAAATTATCAGCTATTTTGGATTGGAAGTTTGTTTTTGACAATTGAAAACGTGAGTCTGGTTTTTGTGTTTCTTCGTTTTCTTTTTTGGAAAGCATGGATCAAAGAATATGTATCAAATTTTGCGTTGAAAGTAAAATAGAATGTTCCAACGCACTTAAAATGTTGACTGTGGCATTCGGCGAGTCTCTTTGGTTTCAAAAAAGTGTTTTCAAGTGGTACAAGCGCTAACAGAAGTCTGAGAAGATATTGATGATGATGATGAGTGTCCTGAAGTTGCAACCACATCAGCAAGCGCAGAAAACATCGGAACAGTTACAAAAATAGTTTTGGAAAATCGTCGTCACTAAATTTTGAGCAAAAGAAATGTCGCATTAGTATCGCTCAGGAGTTGTTGAATGATGTCAACGACGATCCAGATTCGATGAAAAAAGTCATAACTGCTGACGAAATGTGGGTATATGGTTATTACGTCGAAACCAAGGCCCAATCATCCTAATTGAAGCGACCAGAAAAGCCAAGACCGAAAAAGGCACGACAAGTTCAATCAAATGTGAATGTTTTGCGCACTTTTTTCTTCGATTACAACTATGTGGTGCACATTGAGTTCTTGCCAACAGGTCGTACGGTTAATAAGGAACACCAAAAGGAAGTTATGCAGCATTTGCGTGCAGCATTACAGCTCAAACGATCGGAATTGTTAAAAAAAAAATCATGGATTCTGCATCACGATAATGCACCATCTCATCAATGCTTGTTCATGATTTTTTGCCCAAAAACAACACTGTAATTATGCCTCAACCACCGTATTCGCCAGATTTGGTTCCCTGCAACTTTTTCCTATTCCCAAAACTGAAGAGACGAATGAAAGGAAAGCGTTTTCACCATACCGAAAAGCGAATTTCAGAAGTGCTTCGAGGATTGAAACAAGCGTTGGCATAAGTGCATTATATCCGGGGGATTACTTTGAAGAGGACAAAATGGATATGGATAAATTAAATAAATATTTTTCATAAAATTCTTTTCTTTTAAACAAACCTCCTGAACAACATTGAAAAACATTTTGAGTTCAGAAATTTTAAATTAGTTACTCAAATACGCTTTTTTATGAATATTTCGCCTTCGATAATTTTTCGATTGAATTATAAACATAATAAAATTACCTCCACATTCAATATATGTTCTCAGGTACCTTAACTTATATACGGATACCTTAAATTTCTTCAAATTCTTATTAAAAAGTGTCGAACAAATGAAATTCTGTCACACTATAGTATACCTTTGTTACTAGTAAAGTCTAAACTCTCTTCTTAGACAAATCTACATTTAGTAATTTCAAATTCAACGGTAAATTCAATACTCTGATAATAGAGTGAGTCCTCAAATTCAGCTGTTTTATGCTTGGGAATAAATAGCACCTCATGAGCAGTTGTCCAAGTGAACGGCTCGTCTGTCTTAATATTTCGATACTAAGAGAGTTAACAGAATTGACAGTAGCAATATGATACTTATTGAAGAGTAAAGTTATTTCATTAAACTAGTGTTGACCTGGTTCGGGTCTAGGGCCGTCGTCGGTTGAAATTTCTTCCTAACGTTTCGCTAGCACGAGTGGCGAGCTTCTTCAGAGGTCGTTCCATTTCTGATTCGGGAAGTGGACTGGCGAAGTAGTATTATGGTAGTCGCCAGTCTACTTCCAGAATGAAACGACCTCTGAAGAAGCTCGCCACTCGTGCTAGCGAAATGTTAGGAAGAAATTCCAACCTACGACGGCCCTTAGACCCGAACCAAGACAACACTTCAACGACTGGCCGCGAAAGCCTCAACCAATTTATTTCATTAACCTAATGCAAGTATTCAATCATCTATTTGACAAACAAATTATCTTTTGTTTATAAATGATGTCATTGCTCTATTGGAGGAGTGCGGTGCTGTGGTGGCTTACGCGGATGACAGTTCGGTTGTGGTGTCCTCAAGCTCCATCCATGACCTCGCAAATAAGTCATCTGAGTGTCAGTCGAAGATGAGTGAGTATTGTGTGTCAAATGGATTGACTCTAAATCAACAAAAAACGGAGTTGATAGTCTTCTCACCAGTTGGCTGCGCGAGTAAAGAGAATCCCTTAGTGAGAGCGTGTAACAAGAAAAGTCTTCGGATAAACAATGAAGTCTGGTTTTTGGGTGTCAAGATTGACAATTACTTGATGAATAGACAGCAGGTGGATCACCTATGTAACAGACTTGCTTCATGCAATTTTGCAATACGCCAACTGAAAGGTTCTTGTTATTTCAGTGTTCTGTGTTCCTATTACTACGCGTCAGTGGATTCAATCCTGAGGTATGGAATATTGGTTTGGGGAGGTTGCACCAGCATTGGGCCTGTGTTTTTGATGTAGAAGAGAATTGTCAGGTCTATGTTTGGTGTATCCAGGCGCACTTCCTGCCGGGAGTTCTTCAGGGACAATTTCTTGACAGTGACATCGATGTTTCTTTTGTATTGTGCTCTAAATGTTTGGGATCATCGGTCTTCTTATTTGGTGACTGATGAAGTCCACTGTTATGATACTCGTGATGCTTCGAAAAAAAGATTCGTCCACCATTCACCAGACTGAAGCAGATCCAGCACAGCGCGTTTATATTGATCGCAAGAATATACAACCATCTGCCAGATCATATAAGACAGATGGAAAGCAGGAACCGGTTCAAACGGGCAGTAAGGTGTATACTTTTGAAAAACGTTTTTTATTCTGTCGACGAATATTTTAATCATTGTTTCTAGTATTTTTTTTGTAGCTTGTTTGTCTATAACTATTTATACTGTACTGGGTGTCGTATTCCTATGTTGCGCATCCATTTGTCTTTATACTTATGTGTAGTTCAGTTGTCAGGATTTACTTGGACACTATTTTACTAAATTTTTCCTTTGCTGTTTTTATTGACATTTTTCCATACTTTGTAAAAGTCAGTGGAAATAAAGATTATTATTATTATTATTATTATTATCTCTTCATTAATTGTCGAAATCTTTCAAACCTAGTCATTTTAGATATTTTTACGAAATAATTTGTGAGGTTCAATTCCAGTGATTAACTAAGGCATAACTGAGGTATCTCTCATTTATCTGAGGCTTTAGATTATCACACACTATCAAACTCGCTAAAGATATATTCAAAATAATGCAAATTGTTCCTTTTCCAACTTATCTAAATTGTACAATATAACAAATTTCGTTGTTAACGCATTTTAAATAAATAATTTTTTATGATGAAATTATCTTCATCAAATAACTTGAGATCTTGAAAATTCAAGGAGTCCATTGAACATAAAATTTCTGTAATTATATGTTAAATTTTCATACATTCTATAAAACAGTAATATCTATTTCATTTTTCAGCAATCGTCCAAAGTTCTGGATACAGCAGCTTGCCAATATCGCCCAGCAGTACACTGAGCAGAACAGCGAACAACACCTCTCGAACATCCTTAGACTCATCAGAAGAACAATCGAGGGCTGCGAGTACGAATTCCAGCCAATCACCTCAACCCTCCCAACCGTCGTCCTCTACTTCGTCGTCCACCCGACAAAACAACCAAGGGAAACCGCCCTATTCCTATGTAGCTCTAATAACCATGGCGATTCAATCGTCCCATAACAAACGTGCCACCTTGTCGGAAATTTATGCCTACATCACTACGAACTTTCCCTTTTACGAATGCAATAAGAAAGGTTGGCAAAATTCTATCCGGCACAACTTGAGTTTGAACGAGTGTTTCATTAAAATACCAAGAGAAGGAGGTGGTGAGAGAAAGGGCAATTATTGGACCTTGGCTCCACAATGCGAAGACATGTTTGAGAATGGTAACTTCAGAAGAAGGAGAAGAATGAAGAGACCGTACAGTAATCCTCAGCCTTATCCAAAAGCGTTCTTCGGCGATCCTCTTGGCCAGCATGGACTGCCCCTGACGAGGAATATCTTCACTCCTCCAACGTATCCTCCTGCTTATACGAGATACGATCCAAGCGCTTGGCTTGGCCAAACTCAACTCGCTACTTATACAGGGTGTAATACTAACTATCCACAACAGGGATATCCTTCTCCAGGACCTTCAGTCCCTGCAGTGTACGGCAGGAAGCTTCAGCAAGATACGCCCCCTATTGGGCTCCCGAAAGCGAATACCCACCAGGTTCCCACAGTTCGCCACCAACTGACTCTCAACTTTTGCTGCAGTGGTGACCAATACTGACGAAAAGAACATTGAAAAATTCATGTTTTATGTAGATTGTACGTCCTGATGTTATTTTTGATAATTTTGAATGGTAGATTTTCTTGTTTTTTATATTTTTACAAGCAATGCAGGTTTTCTGTTAAATACCAAAGCTCTCATGCGGCTCAATTCAAGTGCCAAATTTTCAAGTATCATGATATTTCACCTAATTTTCTAATAAATTTTGATGTTAATGGAAAATGTGTCTCCAAAATGAAAATTGTTAATTTCATAGGTGCAATACATTTTTAATTTATATTCCGTCCGTGTTTAATTAGGGGAACCATTGCCATAAGTTCCTTGTTTATATGTATTTATGTATGTAATATATTATTAAATATATGAGTTTATTGAATGAGTTTTTATCTTAGTCTATGAATTTGATTTATTATTTGATCTACATAAGAAAAAGTATTAAAAATAGAATAAGTATTTTGACGAATTTTAAATAGAAAAAGAAAAGTACCACTTCAAATTTCGAAGGTCTTCATCAGTCACATAGATGGATGTTTTAAGTCATATATTTTTATAAAGGATTATCAAATCAAGTATGTATTGTTTTATCACTCGAATTTTGTTTAACGAAAGAACCAATGAAGAAAAAATGTTGAAAAATCTAGAAGCACAAGTAATAAAAATTTTCAACAGTTTTCGCAAATTTTAGTTAATTGTTAGGATTAAAGTTGCGTATGTCAGACGAGTACAGACATTTATTTATTATTAAAGGTTAAAATATTTTTCTAAATCGAACCATATATTATATAACATTGTGTCTGTCGGTCTATTTGGTAAAAATACAACAGATTGAAATAATGTAAACAAAAGTATACAGCATCTTGAGCTAAGTAACATCGTTTAAAAAAATATACATAGTAAATCGTAGATCAGTCATAAGTATAAAAGTTATTTTTTGGAGACCCAATAACGCTCAATTAGAATTTGAATAAGAAAAGCAAGTAGTTTCTATAAAAAGTAGGTAGATATATAATTCTATTTGGTATAGCTGAAATCGCTCAAAAAAAAGAATTAAAGATTAAGAGACAAACAGGTTACTTGATTGATTTCAGATTAATAACATATAAAATTCAAGGCTTTCAAAATTGACGTTTGATGAAAAACAAACGATATCATTCTTAATACGATAATTATAGCTTAATATTCTTTTTTATATATTATTTATTCTACAGTCTCATGACTAGATTACTTGAGTTGAGTGTTGAAGTTACCCCCAATACTTTTTTTTTACCGTAGTAAAAATCACATCGTTTGTTTTTCATCATTTTAATTTATTAAGAAACGCCTGTGAGAAACGAATACTTTGAATTTCCAAAATTTTCATTTGAGTGACCAATATCTGAAAATGGTTTGTTACAGTCTGATTTTTTGTGATTTCAAGAAAAGTAGAAGAACAAATAAAGAAAGTAATGTGAAAAAAATCAATTTATGAACCATATGACTGAACCCTTTCATATTTGTGATAAAAATTGCTGAGTAGGTCTGAAATCTATTTTGATATCTGTATTATCGATAAATTTACGTTAGATTTCTTGACTTATGAATTAATTCACATGAAGTACATGAAATATATACTCATAAAGATAAATGAAGTATGTTTAATATAAACTTATGATGGTACACAGTAAATTAAAGACATAGCTCTATTTTGCTACGTTTAGATTTGTCTAGTATACATTTTCAAAAGTTACAATTTCCGTGAAACTTGAAGTAAAAACAGAAAGAAATTTTTATATTTCTCCACATAATAATGAACTAACTTCAACTCAGTACAGCAAAATTCGTGAATTCCATATCTATTCAAAATATTTATGAGTATTTATGTCCATAATGGTATTTTCAAATATGCTTCCTTCGAATCACCCTGTCGCAAAAGATGAAAGAGAAACTCTTTCCGAAAACCAGAAAAAGTGTTATTTCGACAGGAAGCAGTTTATATGAAGAGATATAAGGCCAACAGCTGATTCTGTTGCGGTGGAGAACGAATGGTCCTGCGATCCGGATATGTTTGGTGTAATTTCCCTTCCACCCCACTTAACACTTGGGGATCAGTCACATCGGAAGCCACCCTAGACGATCCTTGAGCCACTAAATATTATTTACAAAACAAGATATTCCACTTCGTCCAATGCCGACAGTTTAGTATGACTATAAATCAAAAGAAGTTCTGAAATGTGTGCCGACTTAGAGAACGATATGTCAAATAGAAATATTCAAATAGTAGTTAACAGTTGGAATCAGATTATGTTTTCTTCTTTTATATTCATATTGAGAAATAAAAGACGTTCAGTAAAATAAATTTAATAAAGAAATCAAACTAATCGATAAATCAAAGGTTTCGCACTCTACTCATCAAATTGTAACAATAATATTCTAAAAATAACGCTTACTATTTCGGAGAGTTTGGAAAACTTAGATATCTACAGTGCAACTATAATAATGTATTTATGCAACTATAATTAATGTATCATTTAACTTAAAGTTATTTATAAATTCAATGGACGATGAATCTACTGTGTGATAGTTCATATTTAAATGAGAGGTAATAATAAAAACTTGTCTAAAAATCACTCACTGAACAATTCTTTATTCGACTAGTCCACATTCTTGATAATGCTGTAAAAGGCGAAACTAGTCGAATAAAGAATTGTTCAGTGAGTGATTTCAGACAAGTTTTTATTATTACCTCTCATTTAAAGTTATTTGTTTAATCCATTGGTTCCAGTAATAAACTATTTGAAACAGAGGTAACTACCCAAAATTTTGTTATTTAACAGAAGAGCGGAATTTATATATTTTAAGATATCCGACGTAATTAATAAATTAAATTTTTCTCTATTATTGTGTGTGTGAAAATTTTAAATTATTGTTGAAAGTGTAGTAGAATTTTGTGCTTCAGAAAAAGTGTTTGTGTATTATTTTCATATTGTGACAAAAGGAATGCTGTAGATCAAGTTTGTATATTTTGGATTATATTCGTTTTGTTTCTGATACGACCTATTTTAACTTTCAACATCAAAACAAAATATTCAACCAGAAATAGAATGTAGGTATTTGGTGTATGAAAAATATAATTTTGCACAGCTAAACAGAAATGTTGATAGGGTTTGATTATAAAGATGTGCAAATAGAGGATCTGTCTAGAAGCAAATTAACATTTGTTCAGGGAGATTTTTACTTGAAAAAAATTTTTACCAAATGGAGCAGTTTTTTTTCGTATGTGGCAAACCTAAAATTAATACTTGAAATTCTTGACTACATTTAAACATTGTACATATTGTATTTTAAGCGAATTGATATCTTGAACATGATCATATTTAAGTATTTATACGTAGAGATTCATTTTTGTTTTGAATTTTTAGGAGGTTGGAGGTTTTATGTAACTTTATTTCTTGTTGAATCAAAGAATGTCAATACGTATAACTATAACGTGTTTAGCACAATGAGATTTAATAAAACAATTGTTAAACTGATTTACACATATATTAAAAAGAATACTGCATGACGTACGTTTCGATGAGATTCACCTTTTTCAAATGCTACGTGCAGACAATTACAATGAGATTTGTTTTTATTTTTAATATATATTCTTGTATTCTTCGACTTATATATTATAGATTTATTTAAGATATTTTGGTACAATATTAAAAAGTATTGTCAACAATAATATCCACAATTTTCTGAGGCGTTTTGACGAATATTTTGAATTATATTATACTCATTTCTGTTTATTACAATAAGTAATTTAATATTCGATTGAAGATATCCAAACTATTGATCCGATATATAGAAAAAGATGAAGAAAATTTGCTGAACAATAACTATCTACATTTTGAAAATATGCTTGATCTTGATTCACAAGCGTTCGAAAAATCAAAAAAATATATTTCTCTATTGAATCTAAATCCACATTAACAATGGTATTTGAACTAAATGATATAGATCAATTTTGTTACAATGTTATGCGGCAGGGTGCAATCAACAATAAATTTAACAATAATAATAATTTCAAATAGAAACATAAATAAACATTGATGATTGATGAGATACCTGGAGAACCGATGCTTGGAGAATATTAATATCCATAATGAAACAATATTTAAAATGTTCTCATAATTTAAAACAAATACGCAAGACGACGTTTCGAAGTACTACTTCTTTACGAATGCTGAATACCATAGAATACAACTGATATTTAACAAAATTTGTTAATTTTGTTAATATTTGATAATTCAGACACTTGAACTTATGATTTACACTTTATTGACTAAATAGCATGACGCGTTTCGTCGTTACAAACGACTTCTTGAGATGCAAACAGACCTAATGAACGAAACGCGTCATGCCATGTAGTCAATAAAGTGTAAATCATAAGTTCAAGTGTTTGAATTTAAGTTTATATTCAATTATAATGGATTTACATCAAGTAAACGCCAACACTATTAAACATTTAAAAGAAGCTGATAACAGCTTTTTGGCACGATGGTACTTTAAGCAATTACTTAAAAGTGCTATCAACACGAAACGCGTGGTGCTATGTAGTCAATAAAGTGTAAATAATAGGTTCAAGTGTTTGAATTTAAGTTTATATTCAATTATAATGGATTTACATCAAGTAAACGCCAACACAATTGAAGATAGTTAGAAGTATTAAGTTTGTAAAATTGCACCTAGTATTAATTCAGCATTTGATAAAGAAGTAGTACTTCGAAACGTCGTCATGCGTATTTGTATTAAATTATGAGAATATTCTAAATATTGTTTCATTATAAATGAACATATTTCACAGAGATAAGATTTTCATGAAAATTTTAAATAATCGAATTAAAAATAAATAAAACATAATCGATTTAAAAACAAATTGAATAATCGAAAGAAAAAATATTTCGAAATCTCAACAGAAATCTCCTATGAATGAATCCAATTTAAGACTAGAAGTAGACTACAGACTTTTTAGACTTTGTCAGTTGGCTGATAGTCCAGTTTGAACACAATTGTGATGTTCTTTTGAATTAATTTCTTGTTCGATACCAAATCGGTGTAATATAATGTAAGTAATGCGTACTTTCATACTTGTTCATACAAACCTATGTATACATATTCATATGTATATAACCTGATTAAACTAGAGCTGGTACCTTGACCGTAGTCTCCGATGGTTTTCAATACCCTCACCAGTTTTAAGGCACAAGTGGTGATATCAATAATTCTTCGTTCAACAAATAAATTAACAAGGAATTCCGAAAAAAAGCAATTATGAAAAAAAAACAAGAATTCTAGAAAAAAGAAAATCAGAAAATCTTCACGGAGTAAAGTACAAATATACTTTGATGAAAAAACAGAAAAATAAATGAATTTTCATATGTATATTACTCTATGTTAATATTAAATATTTTATTTGATGTGAAAGCAAAACGAATAATATTTCTGTACCGTCAGTTTGAAAAAATTATTCTAAATTTATGTCCTTTCACACCAAAAATTCTTAATGAGAAAATTAATAGCCTTATCTATGAATTTTATTTTTTGTTAATTTCTTGCAATGCCCTTGTTCCATTTAGATCAAGTACCTACTCTGAAGTTAGATGAATGAAATTAACAGAAAAAATCAATGCGGAATTAAATGTACTTCATTTCAGATTCAAACTTTTAGGACTTTTACTAACGAATAGTCAAAATTCACCCACAAAGTGTAAAATTGAAAAACTTTCATTAAAAATAAAAAACATGAAGGTCTGATATCCTGAACCCTTATTTTCTTAACGAGAAATACAATTGAATCTCGATTCGTGAACATTAGGTCGACCTAAATACAGTATTTATATAGATACTTAAATTGCGCCCTTTTATGATATCCCCCAATATATGCATTAAAATACAAAACAAATAGTTACTCCCATTTTTGGAATTAATAATTTTTTCTACACACCAGATTTTTTTTGTAAGTATAACAAGTTAAATTCAGCAGGTATGACATCTACCGATGAAAGGTATAATAAATATATCTCAAAACATTTGGAAATACTCCAAAAGAATTACTCAATTGACTTGACATATGTTGTATAAACTCTTGATTATAGGTTAGTAACCTGGAACAATTTTTGTAGATTTATGCCAATTGGTTAGAAATATATTGTGAGTACCTACTTATAAAAATAAATCAAGTACTGTATTGGCAAGCGTTAATCACGAATGAAAATATTCACAATCGGCTATCTCATTCATCAATTAAATATAGATCAACTATATATCTGCTGTAAGAAATGAAGCGTTGTAAGTTGATATCTAAGTAATATATAAAATGTAGTTATTCCATTAATGCTTTAATTAAAAACAAGATATACCATCCGTTTTACTCAGATACATTTCTGATGCGCTAAGGTCATCTAAGACGTAAATCTGTCCATTTCATCCAACTAATCTTTCACAAAATCGGATTATTTTTGGCCTATTATAACTCGAATCTTAAGTACAGCTTCAAGAAAGTGTAAAAGTGCATCTTGTACGCGGATAACAAATTGCCGTCACGGCTGGTTCCTGAGGGATTAGACGGGAATGCGAGCGAGTGGGTTTTTCTAAATGGAGCTCCCTCATCGTAGCTGCAAAGACGTACGATCAACAGCTGTGCCTGCGGGATCTCGGCCTGCTGGGACACCACGATTTCAAACCTCTAGTACTGACTGGTCCTCTCGTTCCTAAAATTCGGTTCCGATGAATTTCAGGTGCCAGGGACGGACTTTGCAAACTTTCGATATATTTATTTTACCTTCAAATTTGTTGAAAAATATAATCGAATAATTTTTGCTTTGAATCCAGTTTCGCTTTACTTAAAAAAATCGTTATTTCTCAAACAAATGGTAAACCATGATCAAGTATTTTCATCTGATTTGAAAGGTTAACAATTATCTTGAGATTAAATGATTTAGAGTAACAGTTTTTGAAGCAGAGATCCTTTAACTATGGTTCATTAATCACGTGATATAAATTAAGAAATATCACAAGGAAAGAAGGGATGTGATACGAGATCTGATGTATTTATTTCACGTTGAACTGATTTCGACCTTCAACAAAGCACAGGGCCAAGAGCTGACTTTCAAGATGTTTATCTGCTTATTAGAAGAAAGTCTCGCTATTCTGAATTCCATTGAATACACCTATTTATTGTCTTCTTCACATCTTCCTGTATTATTTTTATGCCAGTCAAAAACAACCTGCGACCTTATCTGTCTGCATATTTCTATCACAATGCTTAATTTTCCAAATTTCTATAAAAGTTTACCTGTATTCAATGATAATATTTTGAAAATTCAAATACACGTGCTAAAAAAAGACACGTGGTATTGGGCATGAGGGAAGGGTTTAGTCTAAAACCTCACCACATATCATCAAGGGGTTAGAATTGAAAAGTTGGTAATAAAACATCACGTGATTAATGGACGATGCCTAAGGGGTAACTGAATACTTTGGAGAACGACAACACAATGGGAATGTTAAAAATTTTTCAGAAATGCTTTTAATCTGAAGATTGAGTGTTGTATATCAGGAAAATATATTTTATTTAAAAAAATAGCTACATTTAATGAGAAAATAAACAATAAAATAAAAATAGATAAATATAATTTTCTGGCCAAAACAGTGCACAGCTGTCAAAGTTGTAGAGTGACGAGTTGTCAAATTAATTCGTTTTTTTCATATGAAAGAGAATAATAACAATCAAAATATACGCAAAGTTTCACAAATGCTGTTCAATGCGCATGTGTAAGAATACAAAAATTACTACATCGAAAAAACTGTTTATGCGTGTGCCAGAAGAAGTTATTAAGAAAGAGTGGTTAAGACTTGCTAGAAAAGATATAACAGCATAAGCAACAAAAACTACCGCCTATTATTAAGATCTCTTGATGTAAGTTCTTATTACGCAAATACAAAATATCAGAGTATCTATATAAATTGGATACTTTATAAATAGAGTACTTTTTATGCATATAGAGTACTTTACCTTACACTTTATACACATTCGTACACATCACCACACTTTATCAATGGGTCAGAAGTCGTATCTATCGTTACACAGAAAAGCCTTGGTGTAATTTCGAACGATTTGCCGTGGTCTTCTCATGTAAGTACATAAAAGCAAACTCATCTTTGTATCTATTCGGAAAGGTTTTAAAACGGCCTTCCGTTCAGATCATATATTCTACCGTTGCTGGAATTTGGTTCTTCTATTAGGGGCCCAGTGCTAGTGTGTAACCAAAATATTATCGAAAGTGTTCAGAGAAGAGCTACTAGAATATCTTATAGTATTGTTACGAATTATGGGTTTCGATAGATAAATTCCAATAATTTTTAACAACAATAAATATCCTTTATTAACAACTGAAAATAAACACAACAAAATGTCAATATCACTCTATGTCAAGTCTAACCCTATTTGCAATGAACTCTACTATGCCGACACGTGGTTGCTACTCTATGTTCTTCTCTCACGATCTCAGACTGGAATGACCGAGGCAGTTCGATGTCCTGAACATCGACACTGCAACTCTAGATGAGCTCTGTGGTCGTGTCTACGACGGTTCTCAACAGCCTCATCATTTCTTCAAACATCCATCAACCATTGGGGCCAAATCTGTAACAGTATTATAGGGAATTGTCCTTGTCATTCGATGGAAGAAGACATATCACAGAATAGTATAACTATTCTGTGATTACATTAGCACGCCCCACCAGCAACATATAAAAGGGCTACCAACCGTCAATTTCTTCTGTTAGAGCTCTTCTCTGACTGTCATTTCTATGTTCAACAATCTGTCACTCTCGCTTCCATCGAGTAACAACTACCACGTGTTCAATAGTTCGGTCCTTGTAAATAATCATAAATATATATTCTTTATAGAAGTGTCGTTTAATATTTCCACGCATAGAATAATATAGCAAGCCGTTATAGTATCAATAGACCTATTTTCGAGCAATATTTACTACCCTATGAGCTCATCACCGAAATGGACAGACTGAAGCGTGGATATATTATCACCACCTTCAGACTACTGAATGGAATATTTTCGATTGATTTGAGTAAAATATATTCACTTTAAGTGTAACAATCGACTGAGAAGTTATTCGCTGAAACTGAAGCGCGAAAGCGTCAAAACTACATTTAGACAGTCTTTATAATGGGTGTTTTTTAGAGGTATAGAACTTTAAGATGGCATTACTGTTAAAGATGGCGACCGCCTTAACAGCTGAGAAGTGATTCAGTCTCAGTTTGGTTTGGCAATTCATCATCAATAGACTCGCGCCTGAACATCGCTGGTAAATAGCGCAATTTTATTTCGAAAATAATGGTTCTGTGCGGAATACGTATCGCGCACTACTTCCATTTAGCACACTTCTGGTTGAATGGCTACGTCAATAAACAAAACTGCCGCATTTGGAGTGAATATAATCCTCAAGTGTATGTCAAAACACCGTTACATACAAAAAAACTGACTGTTTGGTGCGCTTTATGGGCTGGTGGAATCATTGGTCCGTACTTCTTCAAAAACGATGATGGCCAGAACGTTACAGTCAATGGTGATCGGTGTAGAGCCATGATTACTAACTTTTTCATTCCTAAATTGAACAACCATGATGTCCAGGAGCTGTGGTTTCAACAAGACGGCGCAACATGTCACACAGCTCGTGCCACAATCGATTTATTGAAAGACGCGTTTGGTGAACGCCTAATTTCACGTTTTGGACCTGTGAGTTGGCCTCCAAGATCTTGTGATTTAACACCGCTAGACTACTTTCTGTGGGCTATGTAAAGTCATTGGTCTATGCGGATAAGCCACAAACTCTTGACCATTTGGAAGACAATATTCGCCGTGTTATTGCCGATATACGACCATAAATGTTGGAAAAAGTCATCGAAAATTCGCCCAGATTGGACTACATCCGAGCCAGCCGTGGCGGTCATATGCCAGAAATCATATTCAAAATGTAATACCACAAGATTATCTTTCGAATAAAAAAAATTCTTTTCAATCGAATGATCCATCGTTGTTTTATTGCAATTACCTTTAAAAAAATATACCCTTTATCTAATCGAATGGTATGAACTCTCTAGACTTCCACTGTTCATACTGCATCATGAACTCCTTAAGAAATGGCTTGGATGGAGTTGTTTCGATGTCACCAAGTGTGACTAAAAAGTTCTTTGACTCACTTATTGCCTCCAATGAAAACATTTGAGTTATTCTTTCAAACGTATTTGGTTTAGTCGCTTTATGAGATTTAATTTATTTAGTTGAAATTTTAGATTCAATATTATTTGATTTCCCATGATGAATGTATGCACACTTCCTTCATAACTATTCCTAATTGAGTCATAGGTTGTTTATCACCTACTATAATTTAATACTAACACTAACTTTCTAAAATAAATGAGTCAATAAATTTTCAAATTGATGATAGATAAGGCCGATACTTGCAGAAAATTACCTATTATCCATAATAACACATATTTAAATTTCTCATTATTAAATGATGCGCATGGCGCTCATTTCGAAGTAGGGGAAGTACGTACAAAATGACATATACGGACAAAATGACACAGGCATCATAATTCAAATTCTGCCGCTTCTAGTCCGCCATAGATAACTACATCACGTGACTCTAGCCGGAAACACGAACCTGTCAAAACGTGAACTCACGCCAGTCTTTCATTTAGGTGTCATGGTCGACGATAAACATTGGTAAGTTACGAGTTTTTATTTAGCTGCAGGGATTTTTGTGTATTAATGTTATGTTTTTCATAATATTATCTTGTGTTTACATTATTTACATCCCTTAAGTAATTATTGTTGTCTTGAAATAGTTTTTTCCGTAAATAATAATCAATTTTGATTTTTTATAACGTTTTATGGACAAAATGACATACATATGTAAAGTGAGCCTAAAGCTCCTTCAAAGAAGAAGAGACGAAAGGTTACCAAAACCATATTCCAAGAAGACAGCGAAGAAGAAAATTTGCCAAACTATGCTCAAGATGACGAAGAGGATTGCGCATGCATTTATTGCAACGATCTTTATTCGCGATCAAAACCTGGAGAAGACTGGTTGCGGTGTTTAAAATGTTCACATTGAGCCCACGCTTCTTGCGCGGATGTTTCTAAACGAACCAAGCAGTTCATTTGCGAGCTTTGCCTTTAATTTTATAACTTTTGCAGAGCATGTCATTTAGTCCGTATGTGGTATGCCATTTTGTCCATATCATATGGACAAAATGGATTTCGTTGATGTCAGTTAAATTCAAAATTATTATTTTTTCTAGTTTGTTTATCTTTTAAGTATCTATTATAATTCAAAGATATGAAACCTAAGATTACTGGTGTGCAATGTGAATGCGCTGTGATTTACCATTAAAGAGTTATGACCCAAAACCAAAACTATATGTCATTTTGTACGTACCTCCCCTACAACTTCCTTTTCAAATGCTAAATTAACACATTATCAATTTAGTGTTAATTTAGCAAGTGAAGAGGAAGTTGTACTTCGAAAGGCGTGTCGTGCGTATTATTTGATATATGAGAAAATTTGAATTTGTTTATCAATAAATTTTCCCTAATACGACTCTGTCGATTCGACGGCTTCTGTTCTCGACGAGCGCATTTTTTCATCTAGAAATGAAAGTGGGTAAAAGCTTATTCATCGGGACCTCTAAATTGCCGAAAAATCAGTGAGAACGAGCGGCGTTAAAAACAGAATTGTCAAGTTGGATAGTTGAAGGCGTGAATGATGCAGCTCTTAACATTCTGTCTTGACGGACTTAAATAAATTTGCTTCTATTTGGCTTTCGACGATTGACGAATCCAAACTAGACGTGAAATATGGGATTAGAATAAAAATAATTTCACAACAGCACGGCCAATGCTATCTGATACATTTCCAATGATCAGTTACTGGTATATTTCACAGTTTGATGTTTGAAAAAATACTTATTTGTTAGTATAATGAAGCCTTATATCTGAAACAAAACTAAACGAAATATTGGTAACATTGAAATTATCAGAAGAAAAGTGTCGAAGTATTTGTTTTTCTTATATCCTGTATTTCATTCTCATATTTTCGGAAAAAATCTATCGGAAAAACTACAAATTATTATCACCTCAATAAAATAATACAAATTTTATCTGATCGGTATTGGTTATTAATTCTCATTAATTTTTTGTTTTAATTTCAATTTAATGATTAAACTGACAATTTCAGCTATATTTTCATAGAAAGGTTTCAAGTTACTCTAGTTTTGAGGAAATAAAATTCAAGCAATTGAAAATAAATAAACATCAAATAAAAATGAGTAGCTTTAATGAAGTCATAAAAACTAGTTCACCCACTTAAACTATATCAAATAAATATTTTATGTAGAAGAATATTGATTTTGATGATACTACGGAAATTTTCTTCTACATTCACATATACATATTATCTTTTTTCTCACATATACTTTCTCTATGTCTTTTAAATCTCTTTTCAGCCATTTCCATTGCATTCATTATTCGTCTCACGTAATGCAAATTGAGAAGGGCTAAAATACCTATCTCACCAAAAATTGAAGGAAGAATAATTGTTGAAAACAACAAACTAAAATCCTCTAAGGATGTAACTGGAAATACTGAAACATCCAATTAGAAATTAGAGAGAAAAATAGGAAATTTATAATCCGGAAATGAAATAATTATCCAACTCCGTTTTCTCTGAGTTAATGCCCGATTTAAAATAGATTTGAGATTAAGAAAAACGTTAACATATTTCACCGAGGGCAAATGGACATTGTAGATTAACCCGTTTAGCGTGAGCCAATCTATTCTAACAACATAATTTTTTTCGGCGACCGGGACAGTCTTAAATAGAATTATTTATTTTATCGTCTGGCCAAAAAGAATCCATAAGTCTTGGTAATAGCCAGGCTCCGGTTTTATGGACTGTAAAACCCCTCGTTTAAAAATATCTTACGTCCTTCTTTCTTCACTTGAACTCATAATTTGTCTTCATTGAAACACTGAAAATATAACTTCCAAAATATGAGAACGACTTTTAATCATCTCTTTACTCCATATACCTACTTTAATGCAGTTCGAATATATTTTGAGAATGAATTCAACAATGTGATTGAGTTTTTAGCTGACAGTATTAGTTTACTAAGAAGTTAGTAGAAGTAAGATTTTAGTTTATTTAGTTTAAAAAGAATTCTGTAAAATATTTGCTGAAATAATGTTTGATGCAGTGTTCTTTCTGATTCATGTCAAAAGTTTTATATAGAGACAAGTAAATCTTTGCTCCATCTCTAATTTGCTTAGAGTTTCTTTTAATTCCAATGTTTTGGGCTTAATAATAATAATAATAATAATGTTTATTTGTCCTGTATGTCATTACAGTATGTATAGGATACGTCAAGAATATGATTTACAATTACAATTACACAATTAAACAATTTCAGCAGAAAAATATTACGTAATAAGGCTCTGCAAACTTTCTTCTTAAATTTCGACCGACTCAAGGACTTAATGTGGTTAGGAAGATGGTTGAATAACTTGATGCCCACATATTTTGGAGAGGATTCAAATTTAGATGTTTTATGAGTCGGAATGGAGATGGTGAAATTATGCCTCGTGGTGTAGCTGTGGAAACTAGAAGTTGTATCAGCTCTAGCAGTTTACTGCGAACAAACAGCAGACACTGTAAAATGTATATACATGGCAGCGTCAGAATCTTATGCTTGATGAAAATCGGCCTGCATGATTCTTGTGGCTTCAGGTTGAAGATTAATCGAATACATCTTTTTTGCGTTAAAAAAATTCTGGCACTCGCTGCTGAATCGCCCCATAGGACTACATTGTACTTTAAGTGGGTGAAAACCAGAGCATAATAAGCAGTAAGAAACCCATCCAGAGGTAGCGAGTTCTTGAGTCGACTAACACCAAAAAATAAACTATTCAATTTTTTGCTGAGATATTCGACATGGCAATGCCATCTCAAATTGCTGTCAACATGCACACCTAAAATGTTAACGCTGCCAGCTGACTCGAGTTGATGGTCTCTATACTCAGTAACAAAAGGTGCATGGAAAATAGATTCCCGCAGTTGAAAATGGATAACTTGAGTTTTCCCTAAATTCAACATTGGAGAGTTTCGGTAACACCATTCTGAAAATTGCTGTATAAGTCTTGTGCATTTACTGTCAAGCTCGTTCCTTGTCTTGGCTGATACCCCCATCGTCGTGTCGTCAGCGAAAAGAGTGATAGATTCAGTTTTAACATAATCTGGAACATCATTAACAAATAACAAAAATATTAAGGGTCCCAAAACAGAACCCTGAGGTACTCCCATAGATAGGGGATAGTTTTCAGATCTATGATTTTTATTTTCAACAAATAGATGACGGTCAGACAAAAAACTAGATATCCAATCCAAAAATACACCCGTGAATCCTATACTATACATAGTATAGGATAATAGGTTATGAACATTACATTTTTACATACATAAACTTCCATGTCAGATCTCCATAGTGAGAGCTTCACTATCTCCACTAGACTACGAAGATGTCTAATTTGCGTTGAAGACAATGAAACATGAAAATTTAAATAAATTATTTGACGAACAGGAGCTTGGGAATTAATATTTTTTTAAACTATATTCAAAATGTCATTCATTTAAGCCAACAACAAACAATTAAGTTTACTAATATGGTCAGGTAAATAATTCTTTGAAGTATGCAAGAATGCGATAGTACTGTTGAATTTAGGATTCTTGGTGATATAAGGGCTGTCAAAGTATCGTAGACACGGGAGGGGTTTTCTGGGTTATAACCCTCCCTCTGTAGCTTGTTGACGAGGCCCCGAAAACGTACATGGCCTATGTGAACACATGATTTAGATTATTTAAATTATTATTAATAATTAATTAATTATTGAAAAATAAATTTTTAATAATTAATAATTTATTAATTATTAAACATTTATTTTTAATGATTAATAAAATATTACTAAATACAAAAAAAATTCGGATTGTGGCCCCACTAATATAAATAGAACCGAAATGTCGGTTACGCTATTAAAAGGAAAAAACTTATACGTGAAAACAAAATTATGTTTTACTAGTGAAAAAACATGAAGTAAATGTTTATTTTCAATATTTAACATTGTAACAAATCTCTCCCGATTTCGAAATCCTTGCTTTGCAATTGATCTGGAGTGGAGAGACCAATTTTGAAAAAGTCTCTTATTTATTAGATGATTTATTACAGTGAAAATTAGAAAATTCAAAATAATGTGAACTGAAGTATTCTCGGATCATTAAAATTTCGGAGTGTTTAAAAATTTTTTTGTGAAATAGAAGTATAGAATGCATAGTATCATTGGGGAATTTCAAAATTTTTTTGTGAAATAGAAGTATAGAATGCATAGTATCATTGGGGAATTTCAGAATTTTTTTGTGAAATAGAAGTATAGAATGCATAGTGTCATTGAGGAATTTCAAAATTTTTTTGTGAAATAGAAGTATAGAATGCATACTATCATTGGGGAATTTCAGAATTTTTTTGTGAAATATTAGTACAGAATGCATAGTATCATTGGATCCACATGAAGACATTTATGAAATATTTTACTAGAATGTATTATTTATTTAAACAAAAAGAACAAAGAACCAATAGTTTATTTAATTTTCATTTAATCGAGGTTTTTTTGATTATAGTATGCACATATGTACATACATACAATGTACTCATTCATATAAGATATGTTAAATGCAACGAAAATATAAAATATAAAATAGTATACCTAACCTATTTTTCACTTTATACCACCTGAAATATTAGGTAATTTCTAACTGAATTCGTTTAGACTAATAATAACAAACTGAATTCCGTATTTCTGTTTTTGACCTTAATATTTCTCCAAAATTTGATGATAAGACAATTCATTTTCTTGTTTCATTTTCTAGTTTATCTACAGAAGTTAACGCTTTCTTCAAGGCCTCTAGTTTTTCTGAATGTGACATTACAGTAAAAGCTCTTTATTTGCGTGGTATACATTCCGAAAATATGCCGCAAATACAGAAACCGTAATTCATATGAGATTATAGGGGGTACGTTCCTGGGTGACAAAATGAAAAAAAATATATGAAGAAATTGATTAAAATGAAGTTTTTGATCATATTGCTTAATTATTATGTTCAGGCTTAGGCAATGGTTTAAGTCCAGCTTACTCGAAACAATATTGAAAAAATCGAAATTTTTTTTTCATAAATCGCTACTACTTATATACTCGTAGAAATAGTATAGAATTAGTCCCGAAGGTCAGCAAGACCGAGAAGCAGGTATCAAAGATACGGGAGCGCTGCAGTCAATCCGGCCTCTCGAACGCCTTCGGTTGCGGCAGCAGCTGCTTGCCTTCGGGTCGTCTTATTGTTTTGTTCTTTGTTTTATTGATATTGTCTTGTTATTTTGTTGAACTGCTTTGAGAAATGCAAGAATTCTTCAGAATCTTGCTTACGAAGACCAGGAAGGAGTTGTGTATGAAGCTGGAATGGATATGTGAGTAAAATTCACTTTTTTACGATTTTTCACAAATAAAAACTTTGAACTGATTTTTCTCCGAACAACGTTTTTTCGCATGATTTACACTCTCATTTCAAAACTATTGCACTTATCGATATGAACCAAACGGCATTTTACTCTTTAGATGTCTGGCTATGGCTTCAAGCAGAACCAGAATTATTCATTATTATTTAAAAAAGTTATAAACAATTAAGAGTGAAAAAGGGTAAACAAATTCAAAAGTCCGCCATTTTGTTTTTTTTTTCATTGAAAATGTTTCATTCTGCTTGAGGTCATAGCCAACTCGATACAGAACATTAAACCATTTTGTTTTTTGCTTTCAGATAATTCTTTTCCAAGAAATGATGTCATTCATCTCCGATTCAGATGAGTTTCAGCAGCCATTTTCAGGACCGCCATTTTGAAAAAAAAATTTTTTTTCAAGTAATTTCATATATGTGCTTTCATATGTAAATAAATTAATTACTCAACATGTTTTGTACTATAAATAAAATATACTGAAAAAAATTACGTTTTTTGAAGTAAGCTGGCCTTAAAGAATTTTGTAATTTTCTCTTGCTTGGAGGTTTTTGAAGGTTTCTTCAATTCAGACTGATATTAAGCAATTACTTTAGCAATTTGCCTTTAAAATAAAACTTCGTTGCATAGATGGATCAATTTTCATAAATAAAATCACAATGCTCGTTAGCCATTCTTAAACCTTCTAAGAATTTTCAAATTAAATATCACGTTTCCCGTGCTCGTTGAAGCATCTTTCTCAATAGGCTGTCAATTGAACATTTCCTCCATGTTGCTTTCAGCCAAATCTTCATATTGCTATTGAAGCAACTTCTGAATGTCACTTGATTCTATCCGTTCAAACCAATCTCGTCCTATTGCATCCGTAATTTCAGCTATGTTTGCAGTCAATGTTTGAATGTGCATAGATTCTTCGTCATTTTCTGCAGTTAGAGTAGGCCACACTTTTTCCAGCACAAATTCTTTGTGTATGGCTTCTGTTCTTCCAATGATTCCTTTATGTTTACTATACATTCCTTAACATCAAGATCAAATTCCACATCAGCCAATATGATTTTGAAGGTTCGTCTAATGCAGGGGTTCCCAAACTTATTTTGTCTACTGCCCACTTTGAGAATAAATTATTTTTTAGCGCCCCCATTTTTTCACCTAATTTAAAACCACTATAACTTCAAATTAAATTTGTTAATTATCGTGAGATATATTAGCGAAGATTAAACATTCATTCTAAACGAGACTCTTTAACTCGCAAGAGTTAACTTGAGACCTGAGAGTAGTATACAACGGCGCTCAGGTCTCAAGTTAACTCTTAGGGGCTACACCTGCCAATGAGAATGATTATTGAAATGCAACTTCATAGTATTCAGACAGAGAATTTTTTATTTAAAATGAAACAAAAATAATTGATTCTTATACAAAAACTACTGCGAAGGATGAATCTGATGCTATTTAATAAGTTTGTTGATATCAGGTTCCAATTTACTAAAGAACAGCCGAAAGTCGCCACATAACAAACATGCATAAACTCGTTTATTGATACAGATTGAAGCCGATTGATACAGGAATGCACAAATCGGGTTATTCAACAAAAACTTGTTAAAACATGATTGCCCGCAGTCTATTATCTACGAAAATTAGCTATCTAGGAATACTAATTACTATTAAAATCCGAAAATGTGCCTATTGCCTTTTTATTTGTTCGTTTGTGTCTACTTTCACTTCGGAACGAAATAACCGATTGAAAATATTTTTATTTTATTTATTGAATAAAAGAGGACATATACATAAACTACGCGGAGAGAAATATCGCACCGAATTTGAGCAATCTCTTAATTAATATTAGTTGATGTTCACAAGTTGTAGGTGAGAGTTGAGACCTCAGTCGGTGTCTAAGAGTCTTCCTAGCTAGATGAATTTACAAATCACTCCCTAAGGGTCTACACAACGTAGACCCTTAGGGGGTGATTTTTTTCTGAGTCTCTTACCGCCCCCCTTTAAGACTGCAGCGCCCACAAGGGGGCGTTATCGCCCACTTTGGGAAAGGCTGGTCTAATGTAATAGAGCTTCAAGGCCTGAATTATCTCTTGCTCCATAGGTTGAAGCAAGCCGTCATGTTAGGAGGAAAAAATGTAACTTTATATTTGCATGCATAATTTCAAGTTCGCGAGGTTGACCTGGTGCATTATCCGAAACTAGATGTGCTCAAAGTCTATATTCTTTCTTTTAAATAAGTTTCAACTTCCGAAACAGAAATATTCCGGAACTACTTACAAAAATAGCTATTAGATCCGCGTATAAAGAAATCTATTACCGCGAATATAGAAATTGGGTTGCATTTTTTATCCACATTATACAAAATGCACAGATGCATTTTGTATAATGTGGATTTTTTTCCGGTAAATCAGAATTTTTGTTTTTCGAAAAAAATAAATTCAAATAATTATACTAATATTTTATTTCGGATATAAACCGAATTTCGAGTTAGTGTTGAATCTAAATTACTAAAGAATCTACACTCTAGATATGTTTTACGAAATTATACTAATTTCTTTACGAATGACACTGATTTATTTCAAAGCAAATGAGAATATTTTCCATAAAATACTACGTCTTATCTTGTTTATTCATTAATCACAATAAATCACAATATGCGCTCGCAATCTCCAATTATTAGTAATTTACGACTTACACGGTCATTGTTTACGGTCGATATTAATTTTTCGTCAAACATCAAATCAAAATAACATACATCATTCCACCTAAAGGAAAATCGGGTCCACAAAAAACAGCGAACGCTATTTACAATTAAATGATATGTTTGAATACAAAGATGAGTGTTTGTTGGAAACTTCAGTCGCGTTTGGTAAACATAAAGCTCTCAAATGACACTTTTCATAATAAGTGCTAAACATTTCACGAGGTGTTTGTTTTGAAATGGTTGCAACAACTACTCCACAGTCCGTAATCCCAAGCTAGGTGGAGAACTTTCAACGCAAGCTTTTTATATCCTAGTTTATCTGGCGATGGCATAATTCAAACGAATAACCTAATAAATGTCTCTATTTTTCACGTTTTATTTTCTTCGATCGCACTGATTGATGCCCAGCTGTTTTTTTCTATTTTATGGGTTACTTAAATACGCGTGGGGCCGTAGTATTGAGTATTTGACTAATATGCGTTCGAATAATTGTCGATTTATTTATGTGGTAACACGTGGCGTGGTAATAGACTGACATAAATACCTATTCGGCATAAAATTTTTTATGAACTTTCCTTATCGACACTTAATCATTCTCTTTCAGATTTTGGTTGATTTTGATGACTTTGCGAATTGGAAATGGAAAAATTTACATTTAAGCGACTATTGATTATAGTATTAGGTAACAACATCATGAAACTAATGGTTTCATGGTGTTGTCAATATTATATTCAACGAAATGGTATTGTTCTTCTTCTTCCAATGCATATTCACTAATGAATGTTTGCGACCACATGCTTCATTTCTGTTCTGTCTCTGGCTGTATGTACCTATTAGGCTTTCCACTCTTCGCAATCCCGTCCATTGCCTTATGTTACGTAGCCATGACATCCTCCTCCTTCCCACTCCTCTCCTTCCTTCAATCTTTCCCTCGATAATCAGTTGTAGGAGCTGGTATTTCATGTCTCGCATTATATGCCCTAGGTATGCAGTTTTCCTTTTTTTGATCATCAGCAGCAGTTCACGTTGTTTGTTTACTCTTCGTAGGACATTTTCGTTGGTCACTCGGGCCGTCCATGGGATTTTCAGTATTCTGCGATATACCCACATCTCGAAGGCTTCTATTCTATGCATTGTGACTACCTTTAGTGTCCAGTTCTCCACACCGTACAACAACACCGACCAGATGTAACACCTCACAAATCTCACCTTCAGGTTTATGCTGAAGTCCGCATTGGTAAGAATACGTTTGAGTTTCATGAATGTGTTGCGAGCATTCTCTATTCGACATTTGATTTCCAGATCAGATGTCCAGTCCTCAGTGAGCCATACTCCAAGGTATTTAAATTTATTCACGCGCTCAATTGATGATCCATCAGATGTTAACCCTGCATTCTTGAAAGTGTCAGGTTGGCGTAAATGATATTAAAATGGTATTAAAATATATGAAATACCGAAACTAATCAATCACTGGAAGAATTTTTGGAATCCATCCATAATTGAATGGCTTAGAAATAGAATATTGAATTTTACGGTACACATCTGTGGTTCCTGATATCCCTGTGACGTCATTTGAACTATTCGATATCACCTCACCACGAGTCATTCAAATAGTAGTTTCAGAATCGCGCTAGCGCTCTTGCTTCGTTCATATTTATATACGAGTACGTACAGTCGTTTGTTTCTTATTTATTTATGATTGTGTAGTTTTCATTTCACTATAATGGAAGAAGGTTTCGACAAAGGACAGAGTGACAATTTAATCATTTAACCCCATTTCAAAACACTTAATCATTTACTTGAAACTCGACTTGAAATCGACGGTACTTCTTTTATTACTAAATTTTCATTGAAATTCAAATCAGTGTTTTTCTATATGTTGATCGTTCATTTTGAGGTTCCACCGTCATTTGACGGTCAAATTTATGAAGATTTATGTTGTGTTTGAACTCAAATGTTACCCCAAATAGTCGATATGACTAAATTTTCTATGTCACTTTCAATATGTGAATAGATTCGATGGTATTTACATCCAAAATAAATAACAAATACATTTCCATAAAATAAACAGTTATATTTACTTAATAAGAAACTCGATAGATATATTAAACAGAAATAGGCAGCAATTATTAATATAAACGAACATCAAAATCATCTTCAAACACAAATTTTGGCTTTTAGAGCCAGTTACATCTTTTATACCAAGTTGTTGTATTATTTGGTGCATAAGAAAAAAATTATAACTTTTATTTTCAACTCTTAACACATTGGAACAATATAATATTTGTAAGTATCTTTTTTACTTCTGCCATCGGGTAATGAGCAAAATACATATCGTTTGGTACATAAAAAATATTATGAGGTTAGATTTAACCTAATAATTTAACACATTGGAACAATAAAATATTTATAGGCATTTTTTTAACTCCGCCATCGAGTAATGAGCAAACGGCGTAAGCAAATACACAACAAAACATACCAGGTCAAATGACGCCACACGATTGAATGGTAAAAAAAATGCGTCTAACAAAATTAATATTACAGCAAACCCAACTTTAAGTTCCAATAACTTTATCATTTCTTGATATTCCTTTTTATAGAATCTTTCACGGGTTCCTTTATATTTACAATAATTGCACAATTGTATTGTAGATAAAGTTATTTGCTATCAAAACCATAAACATTACTTAAACCTCACCATTTTGAAGTTATTACCAGGAAATCTAGTATAAAAAACTGGTATAAAAAATCAAAAATTCAATTCTAAATTTCTGGCATGCTCTTGTCCTGATGACGAACACAAATAGAATCGTTTATGGTTAGAATAAGCTCAAATTGTAATTATTGTTGCTCACTCCATATTTTTTTATGACTTGATTTAAATGAGTTATTATTTTTTGAAAACAATGGATTATTTAAATTTAAAATTGATATTTCGTCTGTGTCTAAAGCACCTAAACAATCAATTGTTTTACATTGATAACATATTTATTTTAATGGTATAACACTTCATCGCATAGTAAATGATAGCCACTCCAAAGATAGTAATAAAGTTGTGATAATTTATTTATTTCATATACTTAATGTGCATACACTTAACTTACACACATATACATAGTTTTTGTGTTATTGGCACTCATTGAAATATTTTAAAAAATACTAGGACGCCAATTCGAAAAAAAATTTATTTGAAATAACATCATCACAGAGCTGGGGCTATGTGAACATAAATACGATGTGATGTCTCCATTATCCTTCAATGAATAAATCTTAGAGAATATTAAAAGCAATAGATGTGTGACAACTGATGAGTTCTTTATATAACGAAAGAGTTTATTTTGTTCGTTCATCAACTGTCGCTTCGATTTCAATCTTTTCCAACATTTATTCGTTGAAGGATGATGGAATCATCACATCATACATGTTCACTTAGCCAACTTTGGTATGATATTCTTTTCTTTGATATATATACAATATTAAAACTATACTATAACCTTCTTTCAATAATTTTTTGAGAAATTATTCAAAAGAACATTATAGAAGAGCTGGCTATGTGAAACATGAACAATACGATTCCTTCACTATCATTCTAGGGATAAATGTTAGAGGATATTGAAATCGATGTATTCATTTGTTGGACGTGATTTGTTCAGCGAACGTTTCCACAACCGCAACCTAGATGGCATTAGTTCATAAAATTAGATGAAATTGTTCAAGAATTAAAGTTGTAAGATGTAGTATCTTAATTGATAAGGACGTGTGAAACTTTCAATGTTAGATGTGTTTATGTGCTTTTCATTGATTCCTAAGACTTAAGATGTGCATTAATCTATGCGTTATATATGCATACGACTTCCTCTATGGTTATGTCTTACAATCAATGAGAGGGTATGTGTGGATTGAAGTCGTTGCCTTTCATTTGTTGGACGTGGCTTAACTGATGAGTAACTTGTAGTACGAAACAATTAACTTTCTTATTCTTCCAACAAGTATAGGCATCGATTTCAATATTCTCTAACATTTATCCCATGGATAGTGGAGGCATCGCATTGTTCATGTTTCACATAGCCAGCTCTGCTATAATGTTCTTTCGAATAATTTGTGTTAACCTACCACTTATATGAACAAATGAATTATTTTTGTAGTGAAAATTGAGAATTGAAGTAACCTCTAAAAGTTTCTGAAGGTTATAGTATACTTTTAATATCGAATAGTTACGAATAAGTGCGATAATAAATCACAGAGTCCTTTCTCTTGTCGTAGATTTCTTTCTCATATATATATACAGGTGTCACGTACGTTTCTGAATCTAATTTCAATTACTAATACAACTCACTTCGCAAAATAATTTTTTTATTCATAAGTATTCATAATCGGCCGATTCACTATGTAATAAAATGAGGGATGAAACAAAGGCGTTCAGAAATATTTCTTGGGGTAACGGAACGACTGAGGTTCATCGACAAGTTGAAAACATACAGATGAAACCGAAGAATTTGAGCAAAATATAGGATAAAAGCTTTTACTGGCGCAATATTCCTGTCGTTCAAAAACTGCCGACAATCAAATGATTCATCTTTGAAGGTATAGAAACAAGAGTTAAATTACTGCAGTTAACGATTTGGGAGGTCTAGAGCCACATTTTCGGGTTGAGTGTTTGTTTACATAAATTTATTGTCCGGATAGATAAACACATGTTCTCATTAAAGGATCGCGCTAGCTCAAAAACGAGCGAGTAAATTTGCCTACTTTTCTATTTTTCATTCTTCACTTCGTTTAGAAGCATAAGAACTGATTGTCATGTCTTTTATGACTGTTCTAAATTATTTTCAGATGGACAAATGTTTAGCACTGCAAATTTAAATTTTTATGTATTCAGAAATCAATTTTTTATTATTCATTTGAGAATTGTCGATCGATATATAAATCGACAACCCGTTTTGTTGGTTTGTAAATATATTCCAATATTTGCCGCAAACCTATCAGATAGTGAAATTAAATTTGAAAATTCAATAATGTTTTTAGAAATATACATCGATGAACATCTGAACTGGGATAACCATATCACTGAACTTGGAAAAAACTGAACTCAGTATCCTACAGTACGAATATATTAAGTAGATATCTTAATGGGAATTCCTTAAGAATTCCTTATTCCACTACTATGCACATTTTGAGGATTTTATGAAGTTTAGGCTAATTTTCATTGGCAGCAGCTCATTGTTGAAGGATATTTTCTGCTTTCAGGAGGACATATATATATATATATATATATATATATATATATATATATATATATATATATATATATATATATATATATATATATATATATATATATATATATATATATATATATATATATATATATATATATATAATAGCGAACCTGACAGACGTTGTCTTGTTAACACATCTTTAATTCGAAAATTTCTAAAACTCGATTGCAGCGCTTCCTACCGGGCCCAGTTGCGAATCTGAACCATTCTCGAATCCACTTAACACACAGAAAAAATTCCAACAACATCGGTCCAGCCGTTTAGGAGGAGTTCAGTAGCATACACACGTACAGTACAATTATATATATATAAAGATATATTTTTTCAGAATTGGTTTTATTGCCTATATGAGATGGTTATATTTATAATATTTTAAGCAATAACAGGCTATTCTCAATATAAAAAGCTTTATTTTTGTTGACGTTTCGTTGTATATCAAGTTTTATATTTTGTATATAACTTTTGACAAAGTTGTGGCTTTGTCCAAAAAAGTTTTTACATTGAAAATAGCCTGTTATTGCTATATATATATATATATATATATATATATATATATATATATATATATATATATATATATATATATATATATATATATATATATATATATATGGAAAAAACTGGCTCAGCCTCTGAAACCTCTGAAAAACTCATGGTAAGCCTGATAATGAATTTGAGTACATTTTTTTGAACATATAATTGGGTTTTTATCTACCAATTCAGGATAATTATATAGAGAAAATAGGTAATGCCATAATTCTCAATTCACAATTTTCAAACTTGATAGAAGAATAAAGTTAAAAAGATAATAGTTACACTTTTTCTCGGAATTTTCGTTCTAAAAAAGCAAATCACTGAATACTGACAGGAAACGATTTCATGAATAATTGCATGTACATTCACAAATTTCGATGGTCCCATTCCAAGTACAACAGACGATAAATACTTGGCACATGCTCGTGAATAATCTGCGGTTTATAAACTCGAATCGGTGGGTGAAGTCTGAATATTTTGTAAACATTTCACTGGAATGGTATCCTAAAATATTAGGGGCAACTGTGTGTAATTCGAGGGATCTTATGACATCACAACAACTCGGACCATTTTACTTTAACAGTCCCGCTTTGACACAAAAAGAAATGCAAATAAAATCTGTTGAATTCGGAAAAGAGAATATCGTAATTAATTTAGAATGAAAGTTTCTTTTGTTTCGACACGAATGAGTATTTTTGGATGTTACGAATTAAATATATATTTGTGAACGATTTCTGCGCTTTTTTAAAATTTAGTGGACCTACAGTTTAACGCCAGTTCCGAACGGCCAACGTACTTGTAATCTGTGTACCTACATTACCCAACAATTAGTCATTTATAATTTAACCTCCACTCATAGACAAACATAAACCTCTCTGTTGCTTATTTGGAAAAATATAAAATCGTATCAAATAATCAGTTTGCGTTCAAAAGAAATACAGGAACAGAGGAAGCGATGTGTAATGTTACTGAGAAAATATTGAAATATATAAATGATGGAGAAAGGGTTATAGCAATTTTTTTAGATATTGCCTAGGCGTTTGACACTGTGGATCATTGCATCCTATTGGAAAGACTGCATGATGTTGGAATAAGAGGAACTGCCAATAATCTATTCCGATCCTATCTCAGTAACAGAACTCAAAAGGTACAAATAGGTCAAGTTATGAGTGATCCCTTAAAAATTGAGTCGGGGGTACCACAAGGAACAGTGCTAGGCCCAGTCTTGTTTACACTCTACATAATTGAAGTTTTATCTGTGTTAGATGAAGGAGATATTTTTTGTTATGCAGATGATACTGCAATAATCATGAGGAGCAAAACTTGGGAAATGGCATACAAAAAAGCAGAATTAGCTCTTTCAAAAATTAAGGAATGGTTTGATGAAAGCATGTTAACCTTGAATGTTTCTAAAACGATGTTCATAACCTTTGGTCTTACCCAGAAAACGATACCTTTCTCAAATAGTTTAAAAATCAGTAACTCTATGTCCAGTTAATCAGAAAATGTAAATGAAGATGGAGGCACAGTGGAAAGAGTAAGGTGCATTAAATATTTGGGTGTATATATAGATGAGTGTCTAACATGGAGGGAACACATACATTATGTTACAGATAAAATCAGGAAATTAATTTATAAATTTGTGGAGCTCCGTCAAATAGTATCTATGAGCACTTTAAAGGTTGTTTATTATTCACTAGTGGAATCTATTATAAGTTATGGTATAATTGTCTGGGGTAGCGCATATAAATTTGTCTTAATACCATTAAATGTTATTCAAAAACGTGTCATAAAAACTATGTTTTTTAAGACTAGTAGATACTCAACAGCACTATTGTTCCGAGAATGTGGATTGCTCAGTATTGCCCAAATGTACATTAAGTCTGTAGCTCGATTTATGATAACAAAATCTTATTATAAGAACTATGTACAACACGAGGTACAAACTCAAAAAGTAACACGAAGTCATGTGTTAACTCCTCATGTGAATTTCACCGCTGTACAACTGCACATTAGTTTTACTGATCCAAAGGTTTATAATGCGTTGCCTTCCAATTTCAGATCATTGCCATATGATAAGAACAAAGCTAGACTTCTGAATAAGTGGCTCTTAGAAAGTTGTTTTGCACTAGAGACATGATACAGTACAAGTAGGAATATAAATTGTGGTCATCTCAATTGTGTGAAATTATGATGTATTGTATAGTATGTATGATTTTTGTATGTTATCAATCAGGGATAATAATGTTAAGAAATATTTTCATGTATGATTCGTAATGCACACACAGGTTCATTGAACCCATAGTGCATTAAAATGGCAATTTTTGGTTGTAAATAAATTTATTAAAATTATTTATTATTATTATTATTATATCTTCTCTGGGATTTTAACACGAATCCTTCCTCATCATAATGGGGCCTTTTTCCTACTAAGACAGGGAGGCTACAATATCTTCCCTTATCTATATTGAAAGTAATTTTTCCTTGCGTCCAGATAAATGAAAAACTACAAACATTATTTTAATATTATTAAAATCAATGACGAAAACATTGAGTGAAAGTTGCAGTAAATGTTCCATATTTCTTTGGCTACAATAAATCATTTTTAAGTAAAAAAAAACAACTATTTTGAATATGACAGCTAACTAACACTAACTTCACTTTGTTCCCAAATTGTTTGAGAAATATTAGTATAATTTTCCGTTCTTATTGAAATACACTTTTTATTACAACAATCTTTAAATACGAGTATTCAACAAATTCTTCTCATCACTATATAGTTACTTATACATATTTTGCATTATGTTTAACATAATGCAAAATATGTTAAAGACAGAAGCCATCCCCTTTCACGTGATGGAAGTTACCAACGACTTCCCTTAAATGGACATTATCTATCAGCAGACAGTATTTCTACAGACATTTTGCAAGTCGCTTTCGATATAGTTGGGAATTTCTGAATATTATTAACACATCTCTAGAATATATAGTATTTCCTGTTGATTGGAAAACATCAATTATAACACCTGTTCCAAATGTGCCTAATGCTGTTATGTGTTAAGATTTCCGTCCTATCAATACGGTTCCTTCCTTTCAGAAGATATTAGAATTGGAGCAAATTTTTAAGGATCAGTTGACTGAATATTATGGTATGCTTAATGTTATTGCAGAAAATCAATCAGGGTTAAACAAAAAACCATTCATCTGTTATAATAAGAATACTTAACCATTAGTTAAAAACTATTGTTCGAAGCCACTACGTGCTTGTAGTTTTCATAGACTTTCGTAAAGCGTTCGAGACATTAAGCTTGAAAAAAACTGGAAAAAATTGAACTATGCAGGTTTGTGTTAAGTGGGTTTGAGTTTTATATATTTAATACAAAACAAAATGTAAAATATAATACTTTTGTTTCAACTGCTACCAAAAATCAGTATGGTGTTCCTCAAGGAACTCTCCTTGGACCTTTGCTTTTTCTATTAGATATAAATGATATTGTAACTAAATTCATAGTAGCTGTATCTATATTTGTTTGCTAATGATAAAATGTTGTTCATAGTTGGTGACAATATTGACTATACCTATGTTTGATGCTATTAATTATGATTTATGTGGCTAAGTGATAACGATTTGTGTATGATCTATAACAAGAGTACCTAAGCATAATTCTTGGAACAGCATATCTGCTTTGGAAACTCAATTGTTCACATTGAAAGTGAAAATCAATGAAATGAACATTTCGGAAATGAAATATTTAGAAGAACCGTTTGATGAAACTTTGAGTTTGAACACCATGCTTAATAAATAATTTCAAAATTTTGTAAAAAACGAGATCTTTAGGTAGAGTTCGAAATTTTTTGAGCTTTCAGGTAAAACTACTCATTTATCATGCAATTGATGCACCGTATTTTGAGTTATGTTCGACAATTTTGTTTAATCTTGGTTAAAGAAGAATACAGGTGTTACATATAGTTCAAAATAGGGCTATGTGATATGTTTTGAAATGCAATAGGTAGGTCCTCCACTTGTATGTTGAATATTTCAAACCTCTCATCGGTTAAACAAAGAATTATATATCTACAAAACACTTGAGTGTATATTTGAAATCAAACTTTTCCATATTAAATAAAATAAAAAAAAATTATTCACAATGTAGGCAAACTACCTTTAATCATTTAAATGCATTAAGTTGACAACATATTCTAGTGTTATAAGGTTGACAATAAAATTAAATTATATTTGGTGGGTGGTTGTAATAAACTGCACAGCTGTTCATGTTCTTTCGATTGACATAACCTCTCATTGCAGTGTTTAAACAAAGTGATTTTTGTTCAAACTCTAATATGGCTAATCGTGGGTGTGAAAATTCTCCATACATATGTGGTGACTTTGTAATTAAAAAACATCAAAGGAACATTACTGATTTTTTAAAAAAACTATATTTCGCATTTTTTGGTGTAAAAATCGGCAATCTAGACAAATTTTGGGCTCCTCATAAAGGTTGTTGTGTTTTTGTCGAGGATCTTCGGAAGTGGTTTGAGAAGGAGAAGAAAACATTTGAATTTGCAGTACCTATCGTACGGAGAGAGCAGAAAAAACATTTAAACGATTGTTATATATAATTCTAACTGTTTAGTTCTAGACTCAAAGAAAAACATTTATTGGAAACTGAAACATCCATTTACCACTTTAGGACGAGAGATGCACAGTTTACTCAATTTCAAAAAAACCCAACTCAAAAGAAAGCTATGCAAGAAATTTTACAGAGAAAAGGGAGAGAAAATACAAAAGAATAAGCACATAATATTCGCCTCTTAATAATTCAAAATTTTCTAAGTAAAAATTGAAACTTAATGAGAAAAAACTTGATTTTTAATTTCTATATATCAAATTTCCCTATTTTTTTCAATATATAATGGATGTCATATTGTGAAAAAATTTTGGGTGATAAAAAAACAGCCAACAAAACATACAACCAAAGATTTGGATTTCAGCACCCAAAAATACATAAGATTTAGGTGAATTGGTTTGAAAATTTTTTGCAAACATTTTTTTCGGTGTCCTGTATAATTTGTACATTATTCCACACAGAGCTTCCAAAGCTTCCGTAGGAACCCATCAATCGTTCCATGCAGTTATACTCGTATTTTGCATCGTGATGACCAGGCACAAATTGATAAAGATTCGGCAATTATTTCCGAGTCTTCATTACAATTAATATACCTATCTCATTTCAATCAGTATGTCCAATACTTATTGAACGTCTGTCCATATTTGCTGTTTGTTTTTTACAATTTGGTAGCCAAATTGGAAGTAGAATTTTTCACAAATTCTTCATCAATTTCAGTACTGATTAACTACGAACTGTAAAAGGAAAAAAATTATTGATCTGTTTCTCAGCCAAATTGTCTTTTAGTTGACTGGTTTCTATTGCAGTTTCAATTGTCGATAAAGATTATCCCTCACTAAAATAAGACAAACGTTTACTAGAGCTTGGTGAAAACTTGCCGACAACATTGTAAAAAAAAGGCCACAATTCTGATGCGTGATTTTTGAAAAAGTATTATTGGGAATATTTGTCAATGATCGAAAAATAGTCCAATCGACTATTTCCACAAGATTTCGAAAAACGAGACATTTTTCCATCCCGGTGTTTTCTTTGGGAACAAAGGGACTCATAACCGAAAATCGGGACGATCCCGTTTAAAACGGGATGCGTGGTCACGTAACTCTTTATTGGATTGTGATTGATTCATCACTTCAAAAAAATGTACTTGAAATAACAAATTTCATTAATGTCAACTACAAATTAATCTTCCGATGATTCATATTCATTTTCACGAAATGCAATATTTCCTAAAAAAATGCTAAAAGCAAATCATTTTAACATAACTTAGCGAATTTGTTCAAAGCACGAACATTCTCGTCGACACGTTGCAATATGTGAAACGAAAGCGGTCTGTGTATTAGCCCGTTGATAAATGGGTCTCATTTGCTGCCTCGACAATTTGTAGACATTTAGGAAAGACACTTTTTTCGCTCGTAAATCTTTCTTTTAATAGCTACGGAATGCAAGAGATACCAAAGTCATTAGCTCCGCATTCGGATCTTTTGTTTTTCTTGTGGATTTATTACGTTTGACGCAGTCCCAGTGATTCAAATACACACGTTTCGGATACTCATCAGTATCACCCACAGGATTAATTCGTTATGCGACTTTATTCGTAAGCGTTTACAAGACATTTTCAATGTTTTTCAAATGTACTAAACATTTTGACAATGGATTGACCAATATCGATAAAAACATTTTTGTTGTTCAACAAAAATTCACTTACCATTTCCCATCTAAACTATAATTGAGTACTAAATTATCCAATACTTATATCCAAAAAATAACCTTAAACAGGATATGAACTTATCAAGAAAAACAGGATTATCTTTAAACAACGCATACCAGTCGAATTAATATAATTTTAACTTTAAGTTTAAGAACAACTGGAATAGAATAATCCGATTATTGTTCTAAAATGGAAACGAATTTTAATGATTTTTCAAAACGAAGACATTTCATGATATTTAAGATAGTAAAATTAAAGGCTGGTTAGATTAAAAGTAACTAAAACATAGATTTTTGGTGTGAGTCATTCATTTGCCAGTTTTATGAAGAGCAAGTACCTACTATGTCGAAACGCCTATGGAAAGTATTTGGTTCCTTTGTGTCATAATGATACTTTAAAATCCAAACGAACATTGCGGATTTAATATTCACCCGTAAAGTTTTTATTAATATTGTATGATTCACCTGTATACCTAGTCATTTCAGTCAGCGCATGTACTACAACTTGAGCCAAACATCTCTACTCACCAATATAGGAATTAATTTATCATTAAGCTCACAAATTGTCACTTATTGCCAGGACTTGAATCTCTTTAACACACCTGTAAACTCTTTTTAAATGATGAAGAATTGTTTTTAAACTTAAATAGTTGTATTAATTTCAAGTAAATATATTTACATATTTTTAGTTTTATATGTTAAATGTATTCGGTTATAGTTTTAGCTATATAAATGCTATACAATCAGACATAAGTAAGCTTAGTATAGATTTTCAGCAGGTACTTTATTGGGATTACACGTGTTTGTATCCCAAACCCTGAATAAATGAATTAATAAAATCATATTTTTCCGTTGACAGCTATATCAAAGTTGTAGATAAAAAGAAGCGAATGAAATCAATTGGATTAATTCACAAGATATAGGAAGTTTCATTTGTACTACAAAGGAGACATATTTATGGGATTTTCAAATTACAAACTTCCTGAAATATACAAAAGGAAGTTTATGGCAATAATGATAATTCTCGATTACAGTCCAATGTTTGAATCTACCAATAACCCCTTATGACTTCCCTTCCATCTATTGATTTTATGAATTCACAAAGTTGACCAAAGTTTAACCGTTAGAAGTCAAATAGTCAATTTTGTTTCGAGTTTTTTCTTTCCTTTACAGAGGAGTATTCTACAGGGGTACTTGGTCGAGTCCTATACATTTTGCACCCCGCCACTTTCGACGAATCCGTGAAATATTATAAACTTAAAACATATGCTAACAACACTCAGCTTTCTGTCAATGACAGTTTCGGATTTTATTGATGGATGGCGACTTGAAGGGAATATTTACTCTTCCGAGATGTTATAGGATGAATCAAAACGCAAGTAAGACTTACTTAGAGTTCGCATTTTTGCTTTTGAACATAAAGGTGTTGCTCTAAATCTGCTTGATCTTTCCATCAATGACGTACGTTTGGAAGTTGTGAGCTAGGGAAAGATTTTGGGAGTCATTTTTGACAATCTAAGATTCGAAACTCATCTTTCGAATGACATACTAAGAGTAGTTTCCTCAATGAACGTAATCGTTATTACCTAGATCAAAATATGAAAATAATACTGTCAGAGACGTTTATTTTTTGGCATTTCAGATTTTGTTTTACTGCCTACGGAACGTGCTTGGATGAAATGCATTTATACAAAATTTTCAAAACAACTGTAAAAGTTTTATTTATTGTCTTAGAAAATTTGACTATGTTAGTTTAAATCAGAAAAACATCGCTTGGCTACACAAGAAAAAGAAAATAAGTTAGCAGTTAGTATAAGTTTTTCATGTCTGGACCACTATTGCTAGAGGAAGAACCTCAATATTTAAGAAATAAAATCTAACTTACAAAACAGAAGCACAATAATGATCTCAGCACTTCAGCAGCTCTTGGTAATACTAGTACTTTTCAAACAATATACTCTTATACAAGTTTCAAAGTTTATAATTCTGTTCAGCTACTATTAAAACAAGTAAAATGACTTACCTATTTCAAATGTGATGTGTCTACCTGGCTCTTATTGTTATGAAATTTGTTAGTGTATTCTGTACAGAGAGTTGTTTCTGTACAAGTTATATGAAAAAACTTTTTTATAAATTGTGGTCATTTTTGGATGTTTTGATCTAAGTTGAAAAAGCAGATGATGAAAAAGATTTCCTTTTTCAACCTAAATGATCTGACCACAGGATTTCGCTTTTTTCTGCAATTCATTCAAAGAAGCTAAATAATTTATCAACATTGGAAACACGTAAACTATGAATGATGTGGAAATAAATATATTATTACTATATATTCACTATCATATTATCATGCACTGAATAATTTGATTATTATACTTGAATCAAATATTAACCTACACTAGTGAATATCTGTTTAAAGATAAAAATATAACAGTAGTTAGAATAAATTTACCTACAAGTTGGCATGTTACACTACTTTTATATTATGAAATTATTTGTGAACTAGTGAATTTTTTCAAATAATCGACAAAAACTCAAAATCTTTGGGTTAATTTTTTAATGAGATAGTGAGGGATAAAACATCATTTCAGGTGAAATTAACCAACTAAGAGCATAGGATGAAGGTTTTATACTCTGGCCTTAGCATAGAAGTTGAACAATCAAAAAAAGTCTATTGCAAAAAGTAACATCACAACGAATTCCTATTTAAAATATACAAATTAGTAGTAACATCCATTTTTCATTGATATTGGATACAGGTATTAATAAGTGACAATTTGAAACTATTCCTTTTATTATATGAAGTCTTATGGAACAAATAGTCTTATACAACAAAATATTACAATATAAAAAATTTACACCTTATATCAATATTTAACCATAAAGACATCCAGGAAATTCCTGATCTGACAAATGATCATCATCCTGCTCAGGTTCAGACTCGGGATCTTTCCTCTTTCTACCATAAGCCCTCTTACTTGTTGTTGGCAAAGCATCAGATTCGCCATGAAGTAAAGAGTTTCTGTAGAGCAATAAAGGCTGCCAATCTTCACCTCTTGAGCTTGGCATGCCTATTTAAACAAGGAAAATAAATAAATAAATATTTACTCAAGATCTGGAGGATAAGTTTTCACCTGTATGTATTCTACGATCCAAAAATGCAAGCACTACTCTTTTGTCTTGTTTCAATAATTTATTAGTAAATTCGGATAATATTTCTAAGAACGAGAGATTTGGTGGAGGTCCTGTAGGATCTTCGGGAGTGTCAGTACCAGTAACAGCAAAAAGAATTCCTGCTCTATGGAGAGCGGTGATCGCTTCTCGGTTTTTGACAGCATCAAGACCAAAAGAAAGTGCGAAACGTTTGGCCAATTCCTAAAATTAAGAAATATTACATATTACTACTATTAATTTGTGTATATGGGTAGTGCAGTGTAGTGAAGTAAACTGTGAAGTTAACTACATCAAGCATTTCTCCTTCAAACTATTAATAGGAAACGTACTCGCAAAAATATGAGCATAAATGGCACAGGTCAGGGAAATGAAATAACAATAAAAGGCGTAGTGGCTTATAGTCATTTACATAGCTATAACTTGGATCGTAATTTAATGGAGGAGGAGGTCATTAAATATCTTACAGAAAAATGTTTCAAAGACATTCGTTTTATGAAGCTAATTTCAAAAGATGAATATTTCTTTTTTTTAAATTAGTGCTTCACGAGATGTAAGTGAATCACTGAAAGGTCCAAATATCTGGCCAGTTGGTTCAATAATAAACCCTTTTTTATACCACATCGATCGGAAAAAGCTCAAAAATAATTGTAATCCTTCAAAATATTCAATCCATAGGAAACTCGATATTACAACTGGAAAACTTCTTATATCGACAAGATGAAGACATCCTAGAGCTAGCTGAACATTGGAAGAGTAAGGGGGAATTAAAAAACTACAAAATTCCAGGTTTTCAATGGGTTCTGCATTTTGTCGAGAAAGTGGTAAACACTGGGGTAGTTACTGTAATTTACTGCAGAGAAAACTTAAATTATAAGCCAATAATAATAATAATAATAATAATAATCATCTTTATTTACCCAACTGAAATAACAATTTATAATAATCAGAAACAATACTTATAATAATCCATTTTAACAAAAAAATTTTTACATTCTTATAATAGGGCAAAACAAAAGATCTTAGACAAAAGGTGAACTCTCAGAAGTACAACATACTTTTATGAAAGCTGTTCATACATGAAAAATAAAATTAATTCTGTTCAATAATTTTTTGTTAATGTTAATTATTTTTCCTCTATTTTATTACATTGGCAGGAAAGTACTTGCTTGTATCCATTATATTTCTAATTTCCTCCCTTGGTAACGATTGTAACCATGTCTGTGATGTTTTCTTGAAACTGTTGAAGGTTTTCTCACTTTTTAAGTAAGAAGGTGTTCTATCGTGAAGTCTTTTCAGGATGTATGCGTAATTCCTTCGGACAATCAACTTACTCGTTCTCTCTTTAAGTGAATTATTTTTTTTGTTTCTTGTGTCGTATTCATGGGTCAAATAGGGTATGTTAATTTTATTCTTATTCTGGTAGGTTAATATTGCCTGTAAATATAGCTTACGAATATCCAACACTTTACTTTCTGCATACAATTTATCTGTGGAATATGTTCTTCTTTTTTTCATCATGATTTTTAACATCCATTTTTGAAGTATCTCTAGATTTTTCACGTGATGTTCCCTCGCTCCTCCCCATGCCAGTATGCCATATGTCAACTGTGTCTGAAACAGTGTGTGGTAGAGTATTTTTAATCTGCGTAAATCCAAGAAGGGAGTAAGAATTTTGAAACGATAAAAGTGACCTCTTAATTTCTGTATAAGTTGTTTGATGTTTACATCCCATCTTAAATGTTTGTCGTTGTGTATGCTTAAATAACGGACCGAATCCACCGCAGAAATTGTGTTGTCGTTATCCAGGCTTACACTCTCAAATACCGGCCGGTTACTCCGGTTGCATGAGAAAACCACAACTTTTGTTTTATCCACATTCATTGTGAGTAGATTATAATCAAACCATTTTTTGTCAATCTGTATTGTGTTTTCAGCTTCATTTTTCAATTCTTCCCAGCTCATGGCCTCACACAGAATGGCGGTATCATCTGCGTAACTCAATATCCTGTTCATTAAAGGTTCAGCGAGCAACAGATCATTAACGTAGATCGTAAATAAGATTGGGCCAAGGACCGTTCCCTGTGGCACTCCACATTTGACCAAGCTCTCCTCACTGAATGAATCACCAACTGATACATATTGTTTCCGATTTTTTAGATAACTCTCCATCAAATCATATGAAACTCCCCTGAATCCGGACCGCTGTAATTTCTCCATTAACAGCTGATGACTAACCGTATCGAAGGCTTTTGCCAAATCGACAAAAATGCATAAACAGGGGCGCGATGCGTCCAACGCTTCATGCAACCTATTGGTCAGCTGAGCTATGTCGTCTTGTGTTGATATTCCCCCTCGGAAACCAAACTGTTGTTTTGATAAAATATTCATATTATCAAGGAAAGAAACTATTCTAGACTTTATTATGTTCTCGACCACTTTTGCGAAATTCGATATATTAATATTTGATATTCAGTCATTGAGTGTGTTTTTAATATTTGAGTGTTGTGTTGTTAAAATCTCATTGGATGAAATTTAATATGTGATTGTATGCATATATCGACCACCATCTTACAGTAAGAGTGAACTTTTGGATAGACTAAATAAACTAATGGAGAAAATTGTCTTCGAGAATGGCCGATATTTGTTGGCGGGGATTGCAATATTGATATAACTGATCTGAAGTTAAGGAGGCTCAACTTTATCTTGGTTCATGAACACTCCAGAGTAACTGATAAATCACACTCATGTATTGATAATATCATATTAAATATTGATGATTGTTACACACAAGAACTCAACACGCATTTATCAGATCATAGAGCGGTAAAAACATGTTTCGGAAATTATTTGAGGAAACATCTTCACAATACAATTCAGAGACGTTTGATCAGGAACTCGTCAGCAGATACATTTTTAGGAGCTTTGAAGAGGGAAAATTGGATAGACTTATACAGCATCTCTAACAATGACGTAAATAAATTGTCGGTATGTTTCTTTCAAAGATATAAACTCATCTTCAATAACGATATTCTCCTGACTTGGGTAAATATTATTGAACATAAAACTTTAAAAAATTCTCCTGAAATCAGCACACTCAAGGGCATTTTAGATAAAAGTCTCCTAATAGCAAATAGAAATCCAGAATTTGAAAATCTACATAAGAAAATAAAATCTTATGATCAAGAACTAAAAGTTGACAGAAGATCTTTCTATAGCAAAAAAATACAAAACGCAGAAAACAACACTAAAGCAGTGTCAGAAATTTTCAAGAATATTGCGCTTAGTAAAACAATTGATGGCATCCCAATGAAATTGTGTAATCGTTCAATAATTACTTCGTCAATATTTCAACAAATATATTCAAAAATATTCCAAATGTTTTTCAAAAAAAAAAATGAACTGAAGTCAATTGAAAAATCATTTTATTTATTCGAAACAACTGAACAACATATTCCTTCAACTATAAAAAAAACTTGAAAATAAACATGTTACTGGCAATGATGCGATACCATTACAAATGATTGAGATAAGCATTAATGAAATAATTACGCCATTATGCTTTATTATAAACAGGTGTTTTACTGAGGTTATTTTCATGGATGCTTTAAAGATGGCAATTATAAAACCAATGCATAAAAAGGAGACTTCGAAAATATCGAAAATTATAGACCAATTAGCCTTCAGAGCAACATCAGTTTTTTCAGAAAGTTCGATATACGAAATGATTCACCAGATAAATTTTTAAAATACAAGAATGTAGATACAGATATTTGAGTTAATACAGAATACTCTTGAAGCGTTCGATAGAGGGGAGTTTACATTGGACCTATTCCTTGATTTTTCGAAGGGATTTGATTATGTAAATCACAAAAAGCTGTTGCACAAACTTGAATGTTACTATTTTAGGGGCATACCCTTGAAGCTAGTTGATAGTTATCTAAAAAACGGAATTTAAAGAGTTACTACCGAAAAAAATGGTCGTAAATTCTTTTCTACTGATGAATATAACACAACAGGCGTGCCTAAAGGAAGTATACTCTGGTCTCTTTTATTTGTGGTGTATATAAATGATTTAACTTATAAATTAGATATCAAAAAAACTATCATGTTTGCGGATTAAACATGTTTACTTGTAACATGTGAAAGTAAAAGAACGATTGCTCAGATTAATGCCCAGATTGCGTTTTTTTGTATTACAAGAATTTCTGTAAATAGGTAGATATACCATAAATTTGTACACCATATGCTTGTGCAGTGAAACAAAGCATGATAACTTTGTAGGGCTGCAGTGCGACTAACAACTTATCAGATTCAGCGTATAACATATATTGTACTATAAAAACGGGTGTCAACTCGGTTTCTAGCTGCTACAAACTTCAAATGGGCACCATGTTGATTCCAAAGGAGTTTGCTGTCCATTAATCATTCCCAGAAACTTTCCTACGTTAGTTGGCATTTTTCTGGAAGGTGAAAAGATAACTTCTTGAATTTATTCTTCATTAAGCAATAGTTTATCACTAGTAAACCAGTTGAATCTTTCTTCCTCTGCCTATATTTTTGCAAGGCGTTCTTATATTTAGCTTGTACTGCAAGTGTTTTGTTATCCGTGTATAAGATACTAAGTCAATATACATTCTCTGGTAGGTTATTAACAAATATAATAAATAAGAGAGACCTTTGAAGTATTGATCCCTGTGGAACCCCCAGCTTAACATCAAGCACAGAGCTCACCTCTTTATTATAAAACAATATATGTTTTCCAAGTATGACTGAAAAAGTTGAAGTGCCACACCACTTCTTCCATAAAACTCCAATTTCTCCAAGCATATGCTAAGAAGCATACCATCAAATGCTATTTATAAATCACAGAACTCGACTGATGTTACTAAGTGCTCTTCAAAACTGCCCAGAATGAAGTCACGAAAAGATTTTATCAGAAGGATTGTGAATGTTTCTCAAAGAAAGCTTATTTCACATTTTGTTCCTATGCATTCATTATTCCTTCATGTGAAATTTAAGTAGTACATGAAAATAAGCTCAATTTTTTTCAAATTCAATTTTTACACAGGAGTCTGTAAGCTAGTTCGGGTTAAAAATGTTTTAAATGACAGGCTCAGAAAATAAAAGTGCTATGTGAACCTAAGAAAGTTGGAGTTTAGAGTTTATTGCCTCGCCTCAATGTTTTCGTATTTTATTACTCGATCAATTTTTATGTTTCAATTACATTGTAAATAATTCATTAAATTAATAGTTTCAAGAAGAATCAACATATATCAATTTTAAATAATCATAAATGTCAGAAAACTGATTTGCATTGAAGCTCAACAAGTAAATATAGTCTGAACTGAACCTAAAATTTTTACCCTGTTTCAAAACTACTGTACAATAAAACGTTGATCTTATTAACAGGGTAAGATTTTAATTTAAGTTTACGTTGATCATCTAATTTAATAAGGAAACACATTCAGAAATTCTTTAAAAGAAACCTTACCTTGAGAGCAAAAAATTCTTCATTCTGTCTGTTATTTTTCCCAGAAGCCTTCTGAACTTCCTGATACATCATATTCATACTGAGGCACATCGTCAACGCACAGTTCACCTTGTTTATTTCACGCGCCTTACTGAGCGTTGCCTTAATGATGTCACCGTACTCATTGTAATATTTTACGTAATGTTGAAACACATCCGCCGCCACCTTAGTCGGCATTATGTTGTACACTATTAGTTTCGAAAAGGCCGCGAGGAAATTCCTTCGCTTGTGCAACTCCTCGATTCGATGCTCGTCGTGCTCGGCAATCTGTTCGGGAACGAACACGTACGATTGTACGAACTCGTTAAGCAACTGCTGCAGGTTGCGATCTGGAACACACACCAGGTCGGACAACATGGAAGCGGATCCGGTCAGCTGTTCGCTGAAAACGATCAACAGATCGCATAGGCTTATGTACGATTCTTCCTTGATCAGTGTATGCGGCGAAAAGCGGATCAAATTCTGGCACGCCTCAACGAACTGGTCCAGCTGGCTGCGCAGTTCCTGAGTAGCGGACCCAGTGAGACCACCGCCTTCGTGCATCACCTCCAAGGATCTAAGGCCCCACAGCAGATAGTAAAAGCAAGCGCTGACGCTGTACTTCAGGGCGTCAGCTGGAAGGGGACTCTCAACATCCTAAAAGAATTATGGCAATTAATACATATCATTACTACAAATCAAACAATTACGATTTCAATGTAACAGCAGTACAGATAAGAGTGACTTAACGAAAACATTAACATATTATATAACATAAAATATTCATATTTAACATTAGAAATAACGCATTTAGTTGTTTTTCGGGGTCATCACTATAATACTGTAAGTCTCTCTTTCATTTTATTTCTTTGTTTGATTGATGCGATTATGCTATTTGTTAACCATGGTTTAATTTTTTATATTATGTTAATTTCATAAGTTTGATGGTCCTCTGATAATCCTGGCAGCAGTCACATTGGATGTATTCCGTATCTTTCCTTCCTTGCAGTTTGCACAATTCAGTTTATGCTTCCCCATACGTAGTTGCCCTTTTTTGAAGCTTATACAAAAGTGTGTGGTCGCTTTGGTAGTCTGGTAATCATTACTTACCATCGACGTTGGTAAGTAATGAGTAGGTACTCTGCGAATTGTCATACAGTTTGCATATCTCGTTCTCTCTTCAAGCCTTTTAGTATACTAGATATACTATTCTGAATCGAATACACCCTACACAAATGTAATTTTTAGTACATTATTTGAATTTCAAGAACTTATCATAACATATCAAATTTCACACTAATCACAATTTTTTCAAACAAGGCTAACAAACACAAACCAAATTAAATACATCCATCTAGAACAAGAACTCATATATGAATGAATATACATTTAACTTTTTTGTTAGATTATAGTATCAACATTCGACAATAAATTCGCTAAAAATCGAAATTAAAAGTTGTGATGAACATACTTTAACATCCTGGAAAAGGGATTGCCATAAGTTCCACTGATTCAAGTTATGACAAGCGTAAAACATCGACACCTTTTTCAAAGAACTGAGGACATTGAAGGTTTCATCTGCGTTTGGAGTTTCTTCTCCCAGCAACAAATTTCTCCAGTCGTCAATGGCGTCCTTGTAAGAAGTTACGATCATATCGACTATAGTAGAGCGGGCAACATCACATCTGGTGTAAATGGAATGGCCTTCAGTGCACAGTATCTCCAGCGTTTTGGCGAGAGTTTCAAGAACCTAAAAAAATCGATTTTTATACTAGAGGTAAATTTCCCAATAAAAAATATTCACCTCTGGTTCGTGGTGCACTTGAACAATATGTTTTAATTTGGCCAAAAGTGCTTGAAGGGATCCCTCCTGACGACCACTAGTGTACAGATCGAGATCAAAATATTGAGGAATGCTCAACAAGTTCGCCAATTTTTCTGGATCTGCTGAATATTTGTCAAGAAGTAACGGCAAAGTTTGTATGAAATGCTCTGTTAATTTTTGCTTATCTTCACTAGCCTATAATAAAATAAATGTATTTAATATACAGCTTCATATCATTCTGCTTCAACATTATTTTCAACAAAAAGGTGGAAGTAGGGTGAAATTACTGAACTCGCATACATTTGAATGAATAACACTTTATATCGTATATAGAAATAAATAACTATAACCATCGATTACAATTCATTAATTAATTCGATTAATCATTCAATTTCTGCGGTGGATTCGGTCAGTTATTTAGGCATACACATTGACAAACATTTAAGATGGGATGTACACATCAAACAACTTATACAGAAATTAAGAGGTCACCTTTATCGTTTTAAACTTCTTACTCCATTCTTGGATTTACGCAGATTAAAAATACTCTACCACACACTGTTTCAGACACAGTTGACATATGGCATACTGGCATGGGGAGGAGCGAGGGAACATCACGTGAAAAATCTAGAGATACTGCAAAAATGGATGTTAAAAATCATGATGAAAAAAGAAGAACATATTCCACAGATAAATTGTATGAAGAAAGTAAAGTGTTGGATATTCGTAAGCTATATTTACAGGCAATATTAACCTACCAGTATAAGAATAAAATTAACATACCCTATTTGACCCATGAATACGACACAAGAAACAAAAAAAATAATTCACTTAAAGAGAGAACGAGTAAGTTGATTGGCCGAAGGAATTACGCATACATCCTGAAAATACTTCACGATAGAACACCTTCTTACTTAAAAAGTGAGAAAACCTTCAACAGTTTCAAGAAAACATCACAGACATGGTTACAATCGTCACCAAGGGAGGAAATTAGAAGTATAATGGATACAAGCAAGTACTTTCCCGCCAATGTAATAAAATACAGGAAAAATAATTAACATTAACAAAAAATTATTGAACAGAATTACTTTTATTTTTCATGTATGAACAGCTCTCATAAAAGTATGTTGTACTTCTGAGAGTTCACCTTTTGTCTAAGATCTTTTGTGTTGCCCTATTATAAGAATGTAAAAAAATTTTTTGTTATAATGGATTATTATAAGTATTGTTTCTGATTATTATAAATTGTTATTTCAGTTGGGTAAATAAAGATTATTATTATTATTTTATTATTATTACACATACTAGATGCATTAATCTGATGTGAGCAAGGTTAATTACTCAATTTAAACTTTTGCATCAGGAATTATGAAAAATATTAATTTTGATATATTATAATCTTGATACCAATAAATTTAATTCTTGTGACAATTCTGAATTGAATTCTGGAAATCACAACTGTTTTAGAAATATATTATATGATAATGAATATTTTGTCTTCTATTTTGATTATTAATAATATCTTGCATCTTTAACTTCTACTACTGCTATTTCATCAATTAATTTCTTTAGAATAATCGAATTTCTTATTGAAAAGTGTGTCGAGATTGAAATAAAGATATTTTATGTAAAAAATTAAATTATGAAATACTCTGGATATAAGTATTTAAAAATTAATTAATTTTTAAAAATTCAAAATTATTATAGTCAAGAATTTAAAATTTTTTTTTTTTGAATTTCTTATGTTGAAAGTTCAAGTATTTTCAGTAATTATGTCGAATAAGGATATATTTTAAAATTTTTTATTATAACTCTTTTTATATTTTCATTGTGACTTGTCCTATACAATATTTACTGTCAGAAAGAATCAAATATTATTATTATTATGATATAATCTAGAATAATGAGAATAGGAAAACCTGTTTGATTTCTCGTAATGAAGAAATTTTTCTCGTTGGTCCTCTGCCAACTGGTGCCTCTCCTGTAGCAGCTTGTTTGATGCAGCACACCATTATCTCGATAAGACTGGTCTCCTGGCGATTGTCCAAAGCCTCTTCATTGGGTCCAGCTTCTTCTAATAACAAATCCGTCATGCATTCCCAATCTTTCATCATTGTATTTGATTCGATCAATGAATCAACGAGGTAAGCCGCATGTTCGTGTAATTCAGATTCAATGAAAAACTGAACCAGATCCCTTATAAATGGGGTATTTTCTAAGCGCCGCTTTCCCCTTTTCGTCTTTCCAGGATCAATATCACCAGGTTGAAAGAGGCGTTCATTCAAAAATTCTCCTGCTGCTTGAGCAACTGCTCTATGTGAAGAGTATACCTATATCACCAAGAAAATGTAAGATTGTTATAAAATCTAGACTAGCGTAATATAAATGAAATGAAATGATTTAATAGCTTCAAAAAGTTTCAACTATCATGGGGAAAAAATGCTGGTTATTTAGAGAAGTAATCAATATTTACCAATTCATAGACATGTTCACAATCTTTATCTGTAAGAATTTCATGATGATGCTTCAAAATGGATATTACAAGTCTCACTGCTTGAACAGCAACATCATATTCTTTATCCAAAGTCATAGCAACTATACGATCTTTGAATTTATTAGTGAATAATTCCAATTTTCCCTTCAATTCCTCACTTGCATACAAAGGCTGTAAAGCTTGCAGACATCTCAGTCTAACTTCCCCAACCTATAAAAAAAATTAGTTAACAGAAATAAATACGTTTTCGAGCAAAGTAAATTCAAAAAATTTATTATATCAAACTAAATTTATTTTCAATTAATTAATATGAATAGAAAACAGATGATTTACTAAGAGCGCAGTAAAAACATAATTTTCAGATATATTTCAGAAATAACACCTTATCATGAAGTGTCCAGCCTATATACTTCAAATAAGAGTCATCAAGAAAATTTGCATGGAATTTATGCATCCATACACCAATTTCAGTCATTGCAATGGCTCTTATTTCTGGTAAAGTATCCCGATATCGATGTACAAAAACTGATTTGAACATGTATGTAAGCATGTTTTTGATCTCATCCATATTTTCCTCCAATTCTTGGCGTTTTTGCAATAATGCTTCAAGACGATCACTGGCCCGTTTTTCCCTAGTTTTCTGCCGTTCTGCTTCATATTGCCTTTGTGTGTTATCTAAGTTTACAGATACAGTTAACGCTACATCAACCAATGCAGTCATCAACTTCATTGCTCCTAAAGTAGCTGTATGTCGAAATGCTCGCACCTAAAAGAAATTTTGTTTATATTTACAAGTTGTAAACTTGAAAACACATACTTGGGAATCAGATAAACCTGTTAGTAAAGATATAACATTGTCCATAAGAAATTGGTCATAAATTATTGAATACTGGCATTGTTTGACAAGAGTCTGCACAAAATCACAAAAATTTTGCCTAAACTTTTTCCAGCTTTGTCCTGCCATAATGAGAGGATATTCCCCTGACTCTTCATCAAATTCCTCAGTCATTTTTCTTATAATTGCTGCATGTTCCATATCAGCTTGCATTTGTTGAGTTATTCTTCCCTTACAACCAGCTGCATTAATGAAAAACTGCATCAAAGATATTAGAGCAGCTTCTCTATTTACCTGTAAAATATTATTTATATAATCTGTCTGTGTAAACCAAATCAAAATTTCACCTTGTAAGTCTCTATCCACTCATCAACAATATTTGTTAAAGAAGATTTGCTGTTTCTCAAAATATTATACAGAGATGTTTCATCTTCTGCTTGATGATCGGCATGTGTTTTCCTACCTGCTGGTCTACCTCTTCTACCTCCTCTTCCACTAGTTGTTGGAGTCGTAGGTGAATAGGTTGGAGGAGGCGGAGGAGGATTATTCAAACCTCTAGCCTTTGATCTAGTGACCCTCCTCATTCCTGGTGTTGGAGGAGATTCAAACATACCATCTGACGATCCACCAGTATGATCATTGTAAGCAGATTCGTGGTGGTACATTGCTTGTTGAGAATATCCATAATTCTCTGTTTCAACTTGGGGTGTCATTGGATTTTCATATTCTGGTGGAGGTTCATCCATTCGGATGCGTTTTCCACCCCGTCTCTGCATATTGATGTGACGACAAGGTTTACTTTTAAAGATTAATAGAAATCACAACTTATATGAAATAAACAAGCACCACCATAGGTAATATAAATAATTTTTGTTTGGCAACAAAATAATTTGTTTTCTTAAGTGGCCATAGAAGGGCCGTTTGACATATGTCAACGATAACAATTTTTTAGCGGTCTCTTAAAAATAAGATTTTTTAACCAGATTGAGTATTTTTCAAAGCCTGATATAAGATGTTATGAACAAACAAGGTATTGCCAAAAATCGTCCAATTTCCTGTCTTCCAAATTTTATACAATGTTTGTATTGTCATCAGAACATAGTGTGTCAACACTGTGAGCGAAGTAATATCATTGCCGATCAACAGAAGAATGTGCAAAAAACGCTATGGGTTGTAAGGAACACCTCATAGATTTTGCAATCTATAACCAAGCTTACAGTATCAATACCCATATGACTTTTGGCAGCATAATCCCAAACTGTTGAGGCATAAGTCATGGTTGGGAGGCTGATTGTATTGTACAGATGGATCTTCGGGGCTGCACTGAGCTTGCTTAGCCTATTGATAAGATGATAAAGCTGGCTCTGTATTGCTTTGACTCTGGCGGTGGAGTAGTCTATGTGGGACTTCCATTTTAGGCTCCGGTCTGTGATAGCACCCAGGTATTTCGCTTTATCTGTCCAGGAGATCGGTCTACCGTTCAGTCGAGTTTCTTCATCACGACAGTGTTTTCGCTTGCTCAGGAAAAGCGCCGGGCTCTTTTTGAAGTTCGCGGAAATGCACCTGGTTGTGAACCATTCCAGCAAGTTGTCCACGGCTTATTGTAGTCTCTGCGTCACTAGATGAGGAACCTAAGATCTGGTGAATATGGCGATGTCGTTGATTTAGGGCCAAGGTTGGTACTCTGAGTCTGAGAAGATTCCATCTCTAGAACTTAGAGGCTACTATATCACAATTTGCTAGATTATTGTAGAGAAACACAGATTGGCTTTAATCGTAACAATATTGTAGATTTTCAGTATCTAAGTAATCTACATTTGCAGTCTATACTTATTAATTCTTACAATAAATATTTTGAATAGTTTCTACAGCTTTTAAAACTATTAAAATTCCTATTTGAATAACAAAATTAAATAGAGAAAGTGATAATTTTGAAATTTTGTCAATTTTTTTTTTAAAGTCTACAGTCTAGTGGTGAACCCCTATGTTGTAGCTACAGAACTATCAATATTCTATGGTTGTAGTCGTGGTATTGGTATGTAACATAACTGACCAATGATATAAGATAAAAAGAAGTACCTATACACTTGTAAATAAAGCTCCGCAATATTTTAAAGTATTATTTTAATTATTAAATTTATTCAATTATTTTGAGATAATTAAAAGCAGCAATGGGAGTACCAAAGTTTTTTCGATATATCAGTGAGAGATATCCTTGTTTAAGTGAACTTGTGAGAGAATATGAGGTACGCAGTATATTGACGTAAAAAACGTAAAATTAACCGACGCTTTTTTTAGGTTCCAGAATTCGACAATTTATATTTGGATATGAATGGTATAATTCATAATTGCTCTCATCCAGATGATGGAAATATTCATTTCAGAATTTCAGAGGAAAAAGTATTTTCTGATATTTTTCATTATATTGAAGTACTATTTCAAATGATCAAACCCCTAAAAGTATTTTTTATGGCAGTTGATGGCGTTGCCCCAAGGGCTAAAATGAACCAGCAAAGGGGCCGCCGGTTTAGGTCAATAAAAGATTCACGAAAACTTGAAGCTGACGCAATAAACAAAGGGGAAAAACTGCCTAGTGATCCTCGTTTTGATTCTAATTGCATTACTCCTGGAACTGAATTTATGGCAAGGCTTCATGAGCAGTTGAAATATTTTGTTGTTAAAAAAGTTTCACAAGATCCATTATGGCGAAGATGTCAAATTATTTTATCAGGACATGAAGTAAGAAATTCTATATTTTGAATTTTAACAAACTCATCTGAACTATATTTTCAGACGCCAGGTGAAGGAGAACACAAAATAATGGATTTCATTAGATATAAAAGATCACAACCAGGGTATGACCCTAATACAAGACATTGTTTATATGGGCTAGATGCTGATTTGATTATGTTAGGCCTTTGCACTCATGATCCACATTTCTCCTTACTTCGTGAAGAGGTAAATAATGTTAAAAGTGTAGCAATGATTTACATTTGAAATTTTTAACTAATTCTACTATTTTTCCATTATTTGATATGTCTATTTTTTATTTGTCTTTCATTACAAAGAAAATTTATAAAGTGGGTTCTATGACTATTATTAAGTGGTATGAAAATTAATAATAATATATAATAATAATGATAAAAAATTTATTCGTTTTCAAAGTTATGGAGGTGCAATAAAATAAAAATATACCATCAGAAAATAATTTCAGAATCCAATTTCAATAATTTCAAAAAAGTACAATATGCTCTAGGAAATTATTTTATAGCTTAAGGCACCTGAATATAACCTGTTTTTGGATTAAGGAATGCGAACATGTTGGCAGAAAGTAACAATCCATTTACCTAGCATTGTTATGAATTTTGTATTTCATAAACAATTCTCAATACTGTTTAAAGAACATTATCGTTACCCTAATTAGCAAACCTCTTAACTCCAAAACACCCTTTCAGGGGTCAAAAACTTTTCAGGGTCTCAAACTGTTGTATAATTTTATATAATCTTGAATATAAAAAATCATAAATTTATATTTTTTATTCAGTTCTAACGTTTTTAAAAAAAAAGAAACGTTTTTTAATAACAAGAATATTCTTCATGTAGTTTAGTGTTTTTCAAGAGTTGAAAAGTGGAGTTACGAGGTTTGGTAATTAGGGTAAGGTTATGCAAAATTATTTATTTTTGTAAAGACTAATTGGTTTTCATATAACCATGTGTAATCAATCATTAACCTTCCTGAAAATACCACGGCAGCTTGTTCTTCTTTTTAGGGGAAAGTTTGTTCTGATAGTCCACTTCTGATTCATAAAAATTCTATTTGAGAAAATACTGTAACCCCAGAAAATAATCTTATAGGTAGTTTGAGATTAAAAATTTGCTGAATACATCAGGTTCAGTTAATTTATCTCAGAACATTCAATGTTTATATTACTGAATGTAGATGCTTACTAAGAGATGTTTATTGAGTATCCCATCTAATGTTATGGTCATTATATATACCAAGAACTTTGAGGAAGAACACTCAGTTATTTCTCTATCTTTCATTAATATTGTATCTGGTGATATTCTATTTGAACGATTAATCTTATAAAACTTAGCTTCAGTTTTATCCTTATATCAACTAAATGAGCTTGATCTCAAATCTCTCATCTCTCATCAGGTTCAGTTAATTTATCTCAGAACATTCAATGTTTATATTACTGAATGTAGATGCTTACTAAGAGATGTTTATTGAGTATCCCATCTAATGTTATGGTCATTATATATACCAAGAACTTTGAGGAAGAACACTCAGTTATTTCTCTATCTTTCATTAATATTGTATCTGGTGATATTCTATTTGAACGATTAATCTTATAAAACTTAGCTTCAGTTTTATCCTTATATCAACTAAATGAGCTTGATCTCAAACTTAATACCACATTCGTTGAATCATCTGCATACGGAACAACATCCAACAAGCCCAAGAAACCTGGAAGATAATTTATGTATATATATATATATATATATATATATATATATATATATATATATATATATATATATTGTTAATATATATTATTAAACTTTATTTCAAATTACCTGAAAGGTTACATATATAATAAAAAACCAACAGAGAACTTAAAATGACGTCAGAACTACAACCTTCAACATAATCTTATGAGTCCTATATCTTCATTTTCCACCTCAACACACAAACACACATGAATTGAATTTATGGTATTTCTACCTTTCTGAATAGTCATTCAGTGAGTATGGTTCCAATGTAATGATCATATCTTTAACTTTTTTCTTAAATCCTTTCATAGTGTAAGTTCTCTTTATTTCATCTGGGAGCTGGTTGAAAATTTTTATACATCTGTATGATGGATGTTTCTCTATAAGAGAGAGTTTATGGCGGGGATAGTGAATATCAACACTTTTCGTTAGATGAGAATGATTTGATGTATGAACAGTAAATTTTTCTCTATTTTTCATTAAAAATATAAGGCATTCATATATATAAATTCCATATACTGTCATAATTTTGTTTCTTTTAAATAATCCTCTGCATGGCTCCTTTTCCCTCTTATTATTTTTTCTGCACACGGGCTGCTTTAGCCTTGCAGGGACATGATTTATAAACACATTTTATCTTAAATACATTAGCTAAGAGCATTGTAAAAACATTGTAATACTTAACATATAGTTAATAAATTTACTTACTTACTTACTATTATACATTATTCTGATAACTCTTTTCTGAATTTTGAAAATTTCTTCAACATCACTTACAGCTCCTCAGAAGATTATCCCATATCGCAGGATAGATTCAAAGTTGGCGAAATAAATAATTCTCTGTACATCTTCGCTTTAGTAATTTTCTGTTGATCTTATGGCAAAGCATATCTGAGTTTTTTACATGTATACTCAATATGCTGCCTCCATGAAAAACACTGGTCAACATAGACACCTAGAAATTTAACAGAATCATTCATATCAACTCTACATCCCTTGATCTCTAGAGAGTCCGCAGTTTCTTTTTTGGATTTGTTAGTTTTAAAAATAGTAGCCATTGTTTTTTCTTTATTCATGAGGAGCTTATTCTTATTCATCCACGTTGTTATTTTTTCAAAAATGTTTCCTGTTATTTCTTCAAACTCGTCAAAAGTTTTTGCTCCAACTAAGAGACTTGTGCCATCCGCAAAAGATGTTATCCAAGCTAGAACGCCCTCTGTGCAGTCATTCACATCATTCAAAAATAAAATGAATAGGATGGGGCCTAAAACACTACCCTGTGGTACTCCTATTTCGCTGGTCTCAATTGTAGATTTAACTTCTACTCCTTGTTTAGAGAGTGCTACTCTCTGCTCTCTTTCTGACAAGTACGATTCAAACCAGCACAAAGCTCTATTTCGAACACCCATAATTTCTAATTTGTTCAGAATATATTCTCTAAATAGACAATCATATGCCTTTGTAAGATCTAAAAACAGACCCAACGCCCATTTTCCTTCTTCTATTAAATGGATCAATGTTTCTGTGAATTGATATATATATATATATATATATATATATATATATATATATATATATATATATATATATATATATCAGTTTGTGTAGATTTGCCTTTTAGGTATCCATGTTGTGCATCCGACAAGAGTTTACAATCATTTATAAACTTTAATAGTCTATCTAATATTGCCATCTCAAAAACTTTGGATAAACTGGGCAGCAGACTTATTGGTCGATAGTTTTCCATTTGCCGGGAATCGCCTTTTTTTTATGAATTGGCTTAATCAGTGCTAGCTTTAGCGGATCTGGAAATATTCCATATTTAAAAGAGTTATATATATATATATATATATATATATATATATATATATATATATATATATATATATATATATATATATATATATATATATATATATATATATATATATATATATATATATATATATATATATATATATATATATATATATATATATATATATATATATATATATATATATATATATATATATATATATATATATATATATACATGAGGGTAATATCACCTCGCGGTGTGATGCTACATTTTGTATTCCGCCCGCGAGAAATCTAAACATCACAGTATCACCTCAGAGTAATATTACTCTGAACAGTTTACTGTTTTGTTGTTCTGCGTTTTTGGTCATATTACGCATAATTCGCACGCATAAGAATTATTTGAAGAACCAATGTTGAAAGCTATTGAGCAGACGAATATTACCTAGAAAACCCGAGACTGAACGAAGTGTTATTTATTACGTCTAGGCACAAGGGCGCTTATGGCTTAGATTTTGTTCAGTAATATTAGTAAATATTTGAATTTTTTTTTATTGAAGTGGTAATAATAAGAAATAGTGGATAAATCTCATTCTAATATATAGTCGATAATAGAACACCATCACGTAATATATTTCTAACATTTTATTCACAAAATGATACAAAAAAGAAATGAATTGCATTTTCATATGTACTCGATAATAGCACATAATATCTTCTTATATTAATTCAAAATTTTATAGTATAAAAACATGTCTTTTATAAAGATGAATTCACAAAATGGGATTGAAAAGAAATAAATTCTCACATATTCTCGATAATATAGCCGATAATATAACACAAGCACATAATTATGTGCTGTATAAATTATAAACGTAGGGCCTTTATAAAGATGGATTCATAAAATAAGGTAACAAAGAAATAAATTCTATTTTCACTTATAGTCGATAATAGAACTCCATTACATAATATATTTATATATTGATTTAAATTATTATAGCGTGGAATAATATACAATTAGGACTTTTATAAAGATGAAGCAGTTTTCACAAAATGAGACAAAAAAGAAATAAATTCCATTCTCACGTACAGTCGATAGCTTATGTTATTATTATATTATTATGTTCACATATCTAGCTCTACTATAACATTCTCTTGATTAATTAAAATTTTTCAAATGAATGTTTTAGTGTTCATTTTCTTAAATATTTCATTCAGTGCCATAAGCACAAAAAATTTCATTTCCTTAAAAATATCGCCGAATAGGCCCCTGAAATACGGGAATAAACGCGAGCGTACTACTAACGCAACCTATTGACATTTGAAACACGTATGATGATATTTGTCAAATAGATATTGGAATTTAGTAGATACCGACTGGTATAGAAGATATGTGAAATTTGGATGCTTGGTGTGTCTGTCATCTGAGAGGTGTTTTCTACTGATTTCTATAGATGGAATTGTGGAGTATTAATACTCTACGATCTTCCACTAGGAGTCACAAGAAGATGGTTGGGGGTTAAAGTCGTTGCCTCACTTCGATGGGCGTGGTGCGACTGACGAGTTCCTTGCAGAACGAAACATATATGTCTCGCACTTCCATCAGGTGTGGCATCGATTTCAATATTTCTCTAACATTTATCCCTTGAAGGATAATGGAGACATCACATCGTACACGTTCACATATCTAGCACTACTATAACATTCTCTTGATTAATTAAAATTTTTCGAATGAATGTTCTAGTGTTCATTTCTTATATATATATATATATATATATATATATATATATATATATATATATATATATATATATATATATATATATATACTATATATATATAAATATATGTTCATATATATATATATATATATATATATATATATATATATATATATATATATATATATATATATATATATATATATATATATATATATATGTATATACATATACATATATAATTAAAAGAAGCGGCCAGAATAATAGTATTTATTGATAATAATATTTATCCAGCACAAGCTGTTAGAAAATTCTTATATTTAAAAAGGCAATATGTACATTTGAAATTTATATAACATTTATTGTTTGAAATTCTCGTTTAATTTACGTTTGAATACCTTATGACCACTTGTAGTCTTGCTAGGTGATTTCTTGTTTTGATTGCATCCTCTATAAAATATATTCTTTCTATATTCAGAAAACCTACAAATATAAAATATTTTCTATTCTTCTTTTCTGATAATAAGGAACCTCTTAAAAGGTTCATTATAATTAATGAAATAATAATATAATTAAAACCTAACATTCTAATATATATGTCAAAGTAGTAAATGGATTATATCCACACAAGTTGTTTATTGTTAGTCCATTTTTTTAATTTATTTTATTTATAAGGTGAAATTTGGAAGAAAATCAACAAAGCATAACCCGGTTCCTGAAGAAGTGAGATTTTTTTTGTTACATTTATCATTGATGAGAGAATATCTGGAATTGGAATTTTCTATTTTAAAAGAGACGTTACGGGATTTCAAATTTGACATTGAAAAAATTATTGATGACTGGGTAAGAAAACTCTCTAACAGGCTTTAGAAGAGTAATTAATATTCTAATTATGTTTTGTAGGTTTTAATGGGATTTTTAGTAGGAAATGATTTCATTCCAAATTTACCAAATTTGCATATCGTTAATGGAGCTTTACCAATTGTTTATAAAATCTACATGAATATTTTACCTGAACTAGGAGGTAAAGTAAACTAATAATTTTATTTTAAATATAACTTGAATTCTTCACTTAGGATATATCAATGAGGGCGGAATACTTAATTTAGAGCGTTTTGAAGTTTTCATGAAAAAACTAAGTGAATTAGATATCCAAAATTTTGAGGAAATTCGAGAAAATCTATTGTATATGGAAGCAAAAACTGGGAGAAAAATACAACCATTTGCGAAAAGAAGGGTAGGCTATATTATTTCGTAATAATGGAGACATCAAGAGTTTGTATTATTTATTTTAACTTCAGCAATTTATATATTCTATTATTTTGAATAAATAGTAATTTATTTATATTTTCACATTTTCAGGCTGCCGATAGATTGATTAAGAGTTGGAAACAAGAGCATCAAGAAGATTTTGTGATAGAAGACTTTTCGGAATCATCTAAAGGACCAAGAGATTCTGGATTAAGTGCATTGATAGCAGCAACAGACAATGAAGTAAGGTATCATCATCAATAAATCAATGATATTTGTAAATTCTATTGCTTTTTCAGTATTTATGTGATGACGACAGTTCAGATGATTCTGATGAGTTTGAAAATTACAAAAGAAGCTATTACATGAACAAACTAGAATATGATAAAGTTACTCCGTAAGTTTTAATAATATTAAGATCAAATTTATTTCTGACTCCAAATACAGTTTCTAGAACTGGTAACAGAGCCTTTAAATGAATAATTACTAAATGAGTTAGAAAATTGAAAACTCAGCCAATGCAAACTTTCCAGGTTTATATAGAAACTGTATAAAATATACTCATATTTAATTTTATCTCAGGAAAGTTATGAAATCTCAAGCCGAAGGATATGTGAGAGCTATTCAGTGGAATCTTCACTACTATTACAATGGAGTTTGTTCTTGGTCTTGGTATTATCCACATCATTATGCACCCTATATTTCTGATATCAAGAATTTCCAAGACTTGAACCTTGAATATGATTATGGGAAGCCATTTTTGCCTTATGAGCAGGTTAGTATCCTGTAATATGCAGGATAATTTTCTATTTGATTCAACAAATTATGATTATATTATATTGAGCTGGAATAATGCACCCATTCATTCTTAAATTTAATCACACTTTTTGTTTTGTAATGTTTAGCTTTTGGCAGTTCTACCATCGGGGAGTAAAGAGCTTCTACCCAAATGCTACCAGAATTTGATGACAGATGAAAATTCGCCAATTAAAAAATTCTACCCAGAGAATTTTGATACTGATCTCAATGGTAAGAGACAGGAATGGGAGGCGGTTGTATTAGTTCCTTTCATAGATGAGGTATGTTTTGTTTCTAAATTATTATAATTATGTTATAAATGTAGTACATACAGTTGACCCTCAGTTATCCCACAAACGTTTTGCAGAACTGCGTAAGATCCTCTATAATCCGGAATTTTTTGAAATACTCTTATAATCCGACAAATTACAGGTCACAACAATAACATTCTATCTGAACAACAATTCATACTACATTGTTATGTTGTATTTAGTGAATTGAACAACATAATAGAAACAAATCAGGGTGAAAATCAGGTGAACATCATCTGTATTAAAATAATCTTTATTTGATCCTTTCTGACAATAAATAATGTATAGGACAAGTCACAATAAAAATATAAGAATACAGAATATCGTAATTAAAAATCATAAAAATTACTACATAAAATACCGACCTCAAATATCAGACCTATCCCCAAGGAAGTCACCAATGCTCTAGTACTCTTTATTGAATAGCTGCTTTCTTATCATATTTTTGAACATTGGATACAGAAGAGACCTAAGCTCAGGTAAAGAGGCGAAGACTCGAATCTGGAGGACCTATGTTTGGGCAATGTCATTAAACCACCATACCTAGTGAGATAATGATGACTGTTAGCAAGCCTACGAAGTGAACACTCATTTTCCCTACTTTGCAACAGTCATCGGAATATGTATGAACTACGAGCTGTTAGCATATTTTTATCCACAAACGATTTCTTACAAGACTCCCTAGGTCCCAAGTTAAACATCAATCTCATTATACGTTTTCGCGATAAGAAGACTCTGCCTACATCCACAGAATTACCCCACAATATAATATTATAGTCCATGTGGACATAGAATAATCCATAGTAAACACTAAGTAAGGTGTCTACTAGCGAAGTTCTTTTGATTCTATATACATATAGCATATTATGCACTATTGAGCCTTCTGCAGAGTTGATCTACGTGATCGCACCACCTGAGACGACTGTCAATATATGCACAAAGGAACCTTGTGTGTGGCTTAGATGTCAAAATTCTATCATCAAGAACAAAGCTCAACACATCCCGATGTAGACAATTTGTGGCGTAATAAATACACTCGGTCTTATCAAGATTCAATAATAAGGAATTTTTTCTGCACCACTTGATATAGTCTGTTAGTAAAACATGTACTCGATAGCTCCTCATGAGAGGGTGCTGATGAGCTTTCATGAGCCCACAAAACTTTTACTTTTTGGTTTTTTTCTGCTAACAGTGTGACATTGCTCAGTATGCAAGAGTGCAGGAGTATCGCAAGGCGAACGCCCTTCAAGCACTTCGCCAGGCTGAATAATCTCTGCACTATTCATGGTCACGTCGAAATGCTTCTTCAGGACACTCTCTCTGTTCAATAATCCATTTGAGGATTTCTCTTTAGTTGGTGCACTTCACATCATCCTATTAGCATCATAAGAGCTGTCAGTGTAGACACCAGGTTTAGAGCCTCCACCGCTAACTGTAATCAGTTTGTTTGCTTTTCCTTTTGTTATGTCGGAATATTTTGCGCTTACGAAAACATCACAACCTCAAATACGGAAACATGATTTTACCGAATGATATTTATGATTCGGGCTGTCACAGCAATGTTAAAGGACATTCACGGCGTTAAAATTTTTTTATGGGAACAAATCAACTGCTAAAACCGAAGATCCTCCAGTAACATCTGAACCCAGTACCTCATCAACAGGACCATCTATTTCGCAAATTTCAACATCGGCCGAGAGCTCTAGTAATAACTATAAAAACATTTCTATTTAACAAATGTCAATTAATCTTTAATCATGATACGGAAGAGGGATTATGAATATTTCAATTTTTATTACTGCTTTTTGATAATTAAGATCAATATTTTCATTTATAATGAATATTTCGCCACAAATAACCAAACAATAAAAATAAGATCATTTACATATACATTATGTCTTCTATTACACTAATATAGATCCTGTAACGGCAGATTTCCCTCTGTACGACAGAAATGACAGTACCTATCATCCATTTTTCAATTATTTTTATATGTATATCAGTTCCAAGAATTGTCAGTAAATATAAATAAGTTAATACTATATATTGAAAAGAAGTTCTAAATATTTGTGCTCGCGCGATGTTGCTGTCTGCCAGGTCAAAGTAACCGGCAGATCCTTCTGCCTTGAAAGTCAAATGCTTATAACATAGAAATTTCAAATTTCCTAAAATACTTGTGAAAAAGAATTGAAAGAGAATATGACAATAATATATTATGAAGAAGAAAGAAAACGAAAATTTGTCCACTCCGTATACAACGTATATATTACACACTGTTGTATTTCCGCGGGAAGCAGTGTTTTTCGGTTGAAAATCTAGAAAAAATTATATTCATATTGTTTTTTTTCTTAATGTTTACGTCAAAAAGAAGTTTCGTCGCCCGCGTGCAATACCGATTATGCCGCCCTAATCGCCCTACTATAAGAGTTTTGTCAAAAAAGGGATAATTATTTCTTGATTTTTTTTATTATGGTGGGGAAAATAAAAACAACGAAACGAAGATAAAACATTTATTTCAAATAATTAATTTAATTAACTTGTTATTTTTATTTATTGATGTGAAAAATTTTAAATGTTTTCTATTTCTATTTATCTACACAAAATGTACTCTTCTTGCCTTTAAATTTGCGAAATCTTCTATCAACTTTCCTGTATCCAAACTGTCTGGAATTTCATGTTCAATTGAAACTATTGCTAAAAAACTTAGTCTATGCTGGAGCATTGTTGATCTTATTAAGTCATTGGTAAAAGATATTGTAATGTAGTTTGAGGATCATTATAATGATTTTCTGCAAAATGCAACTTTAATGCAATGATGTCATTAAATAAATCATTGCCGTCAATGTCTGATTCTCTACTCAAATCATCCTTAAGTTTTATATTTAAATCTTTACAATGTTTCATCAACTCATCATTGAAATAATTGAATATATTATTGCTAAAAAAGCCAAATAAGTCGGAAAATGTTTTTAACTTGTCTAACCTATCCTTTAAAGAAGTTATTGTTTGATCTAGGATTCTAAAATAAAACTCTACTCTTTATTTGATTTTGAGGTCTACTAAAACTTTATCACTGTGTTCATAGTTAAATTGTATTATTGATTTTCTTCTTGGATGGATTGTATTTAGTGGAGGGAAATCTGTTTCTACATTGAGTTCGTGAGCCACTTTGGAATCTTTTCACCACCTTTTTGTAGATGAAAAGATAAAAATAAGTAACATTGTCTGCATCGTTCGCTACCAAATTAAGACTATGTGCCGAGCATGGGACATAAAAAGCGCAGTTATTGATTTATAAGAATTTTTTTTGCAGTCCATCGTGTTTCCATGCATAATAGATCCATTATCATAACCTTGACCACGTTAGTTTGGAATAATGAGATTTAATTCTGAAAATAAATCCAACACAAAATTTAATAAACCTTCACTTCTGTGGTGCTGGTGAAGGTTTGGTGAAACCAATGAAATTTGCAGGTATCTCAATATTTTTGTTTCATTATTTAAAATTATATGCCTAAGTACAACTGTAATTTGCTCTGTGTGACTTTCATCGGGCGTGAAATCCAAAATAATGAAAAATATTTTATTTTCCAACTTTGTCCAGTATATTTGTTTTTATGGTCTTGCCAAGCAACTCTTTTGAGTTTGAATTTGATCTTCCAAATAGTGAGTCTATTTGGGAAGACTTGAATATGATTTCGAGCATTGAATTCTGTAAATGTGTCCCCGCATGACCGAATCAAAGGATGCTATCATTTCGAATGCCAGACACTGATGAGATAAATACTTGATTACGCCTATGATTCTTTCTAATACATCACACCATTGTTTTTTTTCGATTCTAATAGTCTCAGTTGCATCTGATTTACTTTACAGTTACATCTGTTTTAATTTTCAACATATTAATTAATTGTACCCACAATATCACATTTTCGCTGTGGGAAACACTTGTTTCATGTCTTTTCAAAGTTGCCAATCAGAAAAATCGTTCAAAGCAGACAAACTACTAGCAGATTTACCAAATATTTTACAACAAAAAGAATATATACTGAATCTTTCGAAATAGAGTAAATAAGACATTCTATGTTTTTGTTCCGCGATCATTTAAAGGAAAGATGCAGTTGCCTGTACGGGACCACGAGTAACCAAAATATAATTTAAGATCATATGATTTACTGATTTTACTGATAATGATTTATGATTTTACAAGTATGATCTTGCAGGCCACAAACCGGGGGCATCACCACAATCTAAATTGCTGCATCATACTGATGAAGATAAACTGCTCACAGGTTCTTCAGTAGTACCTTCTCCTGTTTTACTTCTCTGTTTCCTTATTATCTTCCTTGCCAAAAATTTTTAGTAAAGAACTCGCCATTTTTCTTTGTGTAACTCTTTTTCTCGTTTTTGCTGTCGAAATTGCGTTCCCGAAAGTGTTTTCCTTTTCTAGGGTTCCTGAAATTATTTGTGAATGTAAGAACTGTTTTTTTTCACTTAAGTAATATTTTTTATACAAATAATGCCGGAAAAGTTCAATTAGACAAATAGGATTCGAACCCACATAACATTTTCTACAATAAGTGCAATTTCAATCATAACATAACCTACTCATTAATTTTCGAAATTAATAAGTATTGAACACAATTTTTTATACTAAAACGTTTATAATGTTACTTGGATAAGTAATAAGTATATAAATAAACGTAGGTTAATACTTACCATAATTACGATTCGTTTGCACTTCTGTTTTATACTGACGGATGATTGATTTATAATCACACTAGACAAGTTTAAATATAAAAAAAAAATAAATTAAGCTGAAACCCACCTCAAAAGAACTATTCACAAAATGATTGCAATTTATTGTGCGGGTCGTTCTATTTATCTACCATAGCGAGCGAATTGAAAAGGAAGCTCACAGAGGATTCCTCTAACATTAACAGTCTCGTTTTCCATAGAATGTCAGAGATGACGTTTGGTGTTGCATCTTAGTTTTGACGGATGACAATAGATGGCGGTGTTAACGTAATTCGGTCAGGTTTTTTTACATGCTATAAGTTAATAGTTATTTTATCAAACAATAGGTATTAAGACAATGACTTGAATTAGGTACGTGAGAAGTTGCTCAATTCGCCGCCCTTATGTGGTGCACGCTTTGCACGCCCGCTTACGGCGGCCCTGTTTATTTATTTCAAACATACAGTGTATAGCATTTGTACAACTGTTTTTTGACGACGGGAAACCCCATTCAAACATATTAATGAATTAATACAAAACTAAACAGAATATAAAAACGTAAATAAGAATTAAATTATAGTATACATATATAAAGCATATAAAATAACAAAAATATGTAAAGAAAGAAAATACATCCTTGAATAGTATCAGCGCACTGATAACTAAAATTCATAAGTGAATTTTAGTTATCACAAACTCTTAACACTGAAATACACACTATAGTTCGCGTATGGTAATACCAGCACATCGTTTAAACGATATGAAAACTTGACTAAAGAAGTCTGAACATGAAGCTAACCTGTTTGTCAGCACCATAGATCGGCACAAAAAAATTAGAAGCGTAGTTTGACCGGTGCATGAAGACCTAAAATAGAGGCGTATGCCTGGTATTATACTTATTTGAAATGACATTGTTATGCCGGGACTGCAGAGGTTTGAAGGCATTAAAGACAATTCGAGTAATTACCATTTCAATATACCAATATCTCGTATATTAACCATATTCCCATATTAGCATCTAAACCCCGGCTTTAGAGGCCTCCCTTGTCCCAACTGAATTACGGTGAAAAAAAAACAATGAAAACTTCAATGCACTTGAATAACCATTGAATGCACAATAAATACCAAAGACGATCGTCGCGCCTCCCTTTGGATCACCGTGCTCAGCCCGTCGGGAACCCCTGATCGAAACTAAACTATTTTAATGCAAGACAACAATCGATAACAGTGACGGGTAAATATTTAGAATATCCGCGTCACTTTAGGACTTCAAATTAAACCAAACTATACCTAACCTAACCTTATAGTTATCGATGACGCGGATATTCTAAATAATTACCTGTAGAGTAATTATCTGGTTCAAGATATCGCTAGGCCTCATGTGCTGACATCGCAGCATTGAACATTTAATTGCAAGAGACTCCAATGTAGCTGGCGTCTCAGAAACCAGAATTCAGAGGTGGAATTATATGATATACACGCTGATATACATACACTACAGATATTTCAATTAAATATATTTAATAGTGTTCACCTTTTTATATTACCAAATTTAAATATTGATCGTCGTTTACAAATAACACAACTAATATTATTGTTGATTTAGGTAGATGTGTGAAAAAAATTAATGATAAAATAATAAGGCTATTGATGTATTACGTTTTCGTATATTGTATTGCCAAGACTGATGAAGGGTTCAAAAAAGTTAATGAAAAACATTGCTCTTTCCTTGCAACCATAGATTGAAATTTCGGAATGGTATTTTCAGACTTATAAATATAAACCTACGTTTTCCATAATATGGCTTAAGTAATTGAATATAAAAGCATTTCTAATGCGTTAACTAAATCGTTTCTCTTCAATCTACGATAATGTGGAAAATCTACGAAATCGTATATTTAATTCACGTACCTAAAAATAAAATACATTTCGAGAAAACTGTTAAAAATGTGCATATAGGCAGTACAGAAACGTTTCCGTATAAGTAGGGAAAAATTGCAGAGTTTGTTGCACTTCAACTATCAACAAGGAAATGCGTCGAAAATGACTACATAAAAATTTACAACTAAAATAAATTTTTAACGGAGACAACATGCTGATATATATATGATCTTTGATATTTATATATACGATTGATTATTTATATAATGTAACATAAAATAAAAATCAATACCCAAATAAACATAAATTAAATCTAATATTTCCTAATAAGAATAAAATATGTAACTGTAGGTACTGTAATGTTGAGAAAAACCAATCAAAGGCAAACTGAAGATGAAAATATGGAGTATTCTATTATAGTAGATATGCTGTTGCTTGTAATTCATTTAAGAGAAAGAAACGTTTTCGCTCTTGGTTTAATTTAAATATCATAGACAACATTATTAGAAAAGAAAAATTCCTGAGAAACTTCAAGTCGTATGGTAATAACCTTTATCTGGCAAGGTACGAACGTGTGAGAATAACCATTAAACATGAAATTGTCTTCGTGTATAAAAATTTCATTCTAACCTCAGAAAATATGTCGTGCAAGATCCCTCTTCTTCTGACCTTTAATGAAAAAAAACGTGTCTCCAAAATTCCTGGTGAGGTGAAAGATGGCAAGCAATTTATCATGAACCTCTATAGCTAATACTTTTGCGGAATATTTCAATTAGGTATATGATCCAGCTTTGAAAAATAATTCATGTAATGTTAACCATTCGGGTGTTACGATACCATATGTGACAGGTTAATTATTTGGAATGAAATCATTATTGCTGACAAGAAACTCTCTAGTAAGCTCATGTCTGGTCCTGATGAAATACCCAGTTTGGTTATGAAAAATTGTATTTATGCACTTCGGGATCCATTAACACATATATTTAACCTCATCATAAGCAAAACCACTTTTTCTAAAATATGGAAATTGGATAAGATAGTATCCGTCTTGAAAAAAGGTGATCTTTCTGTTCTGAACAACTACCAAACCATCTTGTCAAGCTTTTTGAAATTATAATCTGTAATGCTATATATCCAGCCGTCAGAAACAGTATCAAGATCGAGCAGCATGAATTCAAGTCGAGAAGGACTTGCTCAAGTAATATAATAAATTAGGTATGTATTGTCAGTATATTTTTGAAGTACTCGACTCCACCGGTAAAGTTGATGAGATTTAGACAGATTTTTAGAAAGACCTTTGATGAAGTTGCTCATGCGCTCCTCGTACAAACATTACGCAACAAAGTTGGATTCTTCTATAGCCTCACCAACCTTTTCTATTCTTACCTGGTTGTCCGACATCAGTTGTTATATCTGGAGGGTATACGATCGTCTGAGTTTATACCTACCTCTGGAATAACTCAGGGGTCTAATCTTGGGCCAGCGTTCTCAATTTATTCTGTTTGTGAATAGATAATATAAACTCACATTTGATGTTCGCGGAGAGTTTGAAACTATATCATAAAATTAGATTACCGGACAACTGTGTTCAACTTTAGCTCGCGCTGGATCACGTTGACAGTTGGTGTGGGGAGAATTATTTGAGTTTCAATATGTCAAAATGAAATGTTGTAACTTTCTCAAAGAAAAAATATCCAATTAAGTGTGGTTATAGCGTCGATGGTCAGGTTTTTTCTCGTTTGAATAGGGTGAGCGATCTTGGTATAGTCTAAAGACTCTTTTCTTCATTTCAACTGCTTCGAAAATAACGTTATATGGATTCGTTATATGCAATGGCAAGTATTTCAATAAATCTTCAGCATTTATATCACTATTTAGCGTAAATAGTTGGGTATAGCAGCATGATATGGCATCCTATTTATACTTGCAATCAATTATATTGAGGCCATTCAGTGAAGCTTCTTAACATTCTTAGTTTGCAGTGGGGATAAAGTTTATTCTCGGAGAGGAGTCAAGCATGACGAATTATTGAGTCGATTTTAAATTAAATTTCAAATTTCTTTGCAGGGTAGGAAAGAAATTTTATCTCTCAAATTTTTGTACAAATTATTGCACAACAGTATTGATTGCCCTTCTCTCTTGTCCCCTTTGAGATTTCGCTCATCAAAATTCTCGTACCACAGAAATTATTACACCTATAAACTCAGTGTATTAGACCAAGGACCAACTCGCTAATACAATCCCCATTTGGTTTATGGAATCAACATTTTATTCAGTTGCTAATGAATGTGAAATTCAATTTGACTCCACTGCAGTTATTATTAGGAGTTAGGTCAACAAGTGAAATTGATTGAAGTCAATTGAATTATATTGAGTTCTTTGTCATATTTCATTTTATTATTGAGATATTTTTAGTTTTTTAAAATTTAGATTGACTTCTTTGATATATTTCATTTTATTCTTTTAGTTACTTGTGTATTATATCCGCTGAGAATAAAGAACTTATTATTATTTTCAATTTCTTTCAAGTTAGCAATTCCTTCTTCTAAGACTCTATTATTATTTTGTAAGATAATAGACATCATTGTAATAAACATCATCAATAGATCGAAAATCTTGGTCACTTCGGCCACATTTTTTTGTTCGTAATTTACATTTATATAACACGTTTTGATATGTAATTTTCTTGATGATTTGTTTATTTTTTTGCATATTGCATACAAGGATATGGAAAATTTATAATATAACCTGTATTGGTTCATTCCAGAGATTTATTCCGTGTATCACTTTTCTGAGGTTTTAATAACAATCTCAACGAATGTAGGGATATTCAACCCTCCCTTAATATTTATTCAAATCTCGGATCGATTTGTAGTGTCAATTTGAATATTTGATGTCTTTGAATTCTATATTGAGTACTATAGATTGTAGTCTATATTGAGTGTTTTTTGAGGGTGAGCAACATCCATGAATTGGTCTCTATATTGATAAAATCCGATATGATGTCAGTAGTTTTTAATCATTAGTATTTCTCTTTCAGAAAAAGCTTCTTGAAACCATGAAGATTTACAGTAATGATTTAAGTCCTGATGAGATGGAAAGAAATAAGCACGGTCCTATGTTGTGTTATACTTACACAAAAGAGAATTTGGGATTATATGAATCACCTATGTACTTTCCAGACGTTACTATTAACCATGCTAATGTCACTAATTTAACCATTGATGAAATTAGAGTACCTATGGACAAACTTGTTAAGGGAGCTTATCCTGGAGTTCTATTTGATGTTTATTATCCTGGATTCCCAACTCTCAAACACCTTAACTATCAGGTTAGAAATGTACTATTTCTGCTTCTATTAAGCAATAAGTGATTCAATATTCATTTTATTCTTTTAAATGGATGTTATTACAATCCCTTTTACTTTTTAATTGATGCTGCTTCATTTTTGTTTATATGAACTTCATAGATATATCAAAGAAAATTTACATTACATATTATATTTGTTCATAGTTTGCTGTTCTGTTTTGTTGAAATAATAAATTTGAAATGAAGCCTCAATAGAAAAGGAATTTCAAGGTCCTAATTGTATATTTTAGTTTCATAATACTTGCTAATCATATTGTTGACCCATTTCTTTTGAACTTCTATATTAATTATAATACAAAAATTAAAAGTCCAATTGTGAATAATTTAATATTTTAGGTTATCGTTCATATTCAAATTTATTCATTATATTCACATGAAACTTAATTTTCATTTTAAGGGATGTTTAAAAAAAGCTAAAGTTAAAGTTTTTGAACAACCAAGCCGAGGAGATAATATGATAATACAAGTTATACCTTCGAAAGAGTTCTTGATGCCAAAATTCCTGTGGATTTACTTGGAAAATCAGTTTATGTAGGATGGCCTCATTTAGTTGAAGCAAAGTAGGCTTTGTATTTTGTCGTAAATTTTCAAATATTGCATGGTTAATTTTTAGGGTGGTAGCTGTTCTTAATTCCAAAGAGAAATATGTTTATGTAGGTGATGCAAAAGAACCTGTTGTGGAGGAATCACCTAAGTCTTACAGATTAGAAGTAGAGGGTGTGACAGAATAGTAAGTAATTTGTATTTATCCAAAATTCAAATTATTTCATTTCAATTAAATAATTTCATTTATTAAAATAATTCATTTATTATTTCCAACTTTTTATTTCTCTTTATAGTGTATAAAGTACATAAACATTACATATTTTGCAATATAAATTGAACAGATATTTAACTATTATAAGTGACTATTATAATTCAATTCATATCACCACATGATTTGAACCAAATAAATCTTTAACGCTCATAGCTACTAATGGTAGTTATAGGTGTATTAACATATTTATTGTAAAACTTCATATTTTACGGCTTTAATTTAGTAGTCAAAGGCAATGTTAACTCAGATGTCTTTGCGGATATTTGTCAATTCTATATAATTACAATTGAAAACATTTTATTAAGGACTTGTGGTAGAGAAACGGCAGAAAAAGATCAATCTCAATTCTTGCCAACAACGACCAAATATACTCTTTATTTGTAACATAAATCATCTTACTCAAAATATGAAAGTTACATTGCATGGTAATATGTTTAGTAGCGACTACTTTCAGAAAAATTTACGATATTCTAAACTATTACTCGTTACTTTCGCAAGAAAATCATTCGGCAATATTACTTCTATTGCAAGTCCATTTGAGTGAGAATTTTAACGACATATTTATTAAAAATTCCTGTATTATTCCAATCAAGTCTTGCTCATAAATTTACCAATTTTAATTGATTTCAGTTATAGCAATAGGCTAGGTATCGAGTTTGGTAAAGTTTTAGTTCTTGTGAAAGTGAAGACCATGATCGGCCAAAAATACATGATCACTCCGAATGGGAAGATAACCCTAGAAAAAGTATTTTGTGAAAATTCATCTAATTATCCCCTGCAACTCGTGGTGGAAAATATAAATGTTTACAGAGAAACTCACGATGTGTCAATGACGTTGGAGACTCTCTTTCCAGTTGGGAGTTCTTGCCACCTGCTAACACCGAACGAGTATTACGGTCGTGAGGCAATCGTAAGTGAGAGTATTTGGACATATTTGAGTAAATATTATATATATATATATATATATATATATATATATATATATATATATATATATATATATATATATATATATATTCCAAAAGGTTTGAATAGGTACATTTATATAAATAGAAAAAGAAACTCACGGTTTACACCTGCACTTGTAACAACCGTTGACATATCTTTCGAGCTGAATCCTTTTCTCTGAATTTTGTTTAATTTTCAAGTTCGAACATCTGAAACTCGAACTGCGCCTTTCTGAGGAGAGCCAATAGCTCGAAATATGTCAACAGCTGTTACAAGTGCAGGGTTATAATGTGAGTTTCTATATATATATATATATATATATATATATATATATATATATATATATATATATATATATATATATATATTGATGTATTGCCTGTTTAAGATAGTTTATTTTCAGTGTTTTTAGCAATAACTGGCTTTTTCTCGTTGACGTTTCGTTCTATATATACAACGAAATAATATATGTATAATATTGTAGAAGCATGATATGTTAACACTTAATTGGATACATTATAATTTAATTGGTAAAAAACTCACGTACAAGTGTCTTCACTTTTGTGAGCAAGAATGTTTGTTGAGAATATCTAATTATTGGATAAAAATGTAAAAATATTATAAAATCTTATACTCTTTTCTTAATAAACATTATTATTATTATTATTATTATTATTATATATTGAATAAAATTTAACATTAAAATAACCCTGTTATTAATAAAAAAAAACATTGATTATAATATATATATATATATATATATATATATATATATATATATATATATATATATATATATATATATATTTCTGATATAGGTGCAAAATTTCGAAGAAGACGACGAGGGGATCGTTCCTGTCAGTGTACTATGCTCAAAAGAACCCAATCTGTCAAAACCGATATATATGGCGGAAGAGGAAATATCTACCTATAAAACTCTCCAAATTGCTGCATCTGAGTCTGGTTAGTCATTGTTTCTTTCAGAATTGTGTTTGTTGTAGTATACTCATTCCCATCATAGCGTTTTAATAATATTTTTAATGAATAGTTCTTACAATTCTGAGTGCTCTGAATTGTCTTGAACTTCTGATATCGAAGCAGCAAATTAGTTTTGTGATTTCTGGAATTGTTACTCAAACAAAATATCCAAAAAAGGTCTACAGGTGATATACATTATTTATTGCACTCACCTCACATATAAAAGAACAAACGAACAATTGAAAGTAATTGGCGTAAATTCGAATTAAACCTGCTTGATATTATATTGATTTTTATAATATTTAGATGCAATGATAATTCTGAGTAATAAATTTCTAAAATATTGAATGACGTAACAATGGTAGTTTTTTGTCGAGATAGCTTGATTTTGAAGTAAATATATAGCGTTTAGAGACCTCAATTTGAATAAGTTATTCAAGTAAATTATAAACTAAAACTTACTTGAAAAATCTTTCTTCCTTTTCCAGCAATTGTTGACTTTATTTTCAAGAGGAAGGGTTCCAAACTTAGAAAAATGAATATTATTGATATTGCAAAACAAACGGTATTTAAAAAATTATTATTGTTCTGAACTATCCTCATTTTGTGGCACTAATTTCTGAATATGCGATTGGAACTCATTTCAACTGCATACTTATTTATATCAATTCTTATTTGCTATTGATTGATTTTATAACTATTCACAGTATGGATTATTATAAATCTTTGTCAGTTAAAAATTTCATTTTTTTTTCTGAACTATGTCTTGAATCGAATCTTGAATAATCTAAATACACTTCCACTGTGTATATAAGTATATGTCAATCTCTACAATTCCTATTCAAATTGAAGATTCATAGTTTTTTCTTAATTTGTTTGCTTCAAACTGAACAATAAACGATTTATTTACGACTACAATTTAATAAATGTTCATTTCCCAAGTATGCCAAATTATTTGTTTGCACGAATAACGGGAATTTTTTCCTATTAAAAATGAAGATTCATAACTTTCTTCTAATTTATTTTTTTCAAATTGTACAATAAACGATTTATTTATGACTACAATTTAATGAATGTTCATTTTCCAGGTATGCCAAATTATTTGTTTGCACGAATAACGGGGAGTTTTTTTGCTACAGCAAGATCTAGGGATGGAGGTTTCAGAACGGTTAATTTAGGCTTGGATCTTAAATTAAATAAGAAAAATTTAGAAACGCCAGGTTACACTAAAAAAATTGATGGAAATTGGCACTATACACTAGCCACTGTAAAAATTGTTAACGCATATGCAGATAAATTTCCCGAATTATTTAAATTTATTACAAACTCTAAAAAAAATAAAGATGAAACCGGAATTGAAGAAATATTTCCTGAAGATAGGTTAGTAATTCTTTTTGGAAAATGTTCATCAGTTTCTGTACATTTGAATCTCATGCCAATATATTTAATTAAAATTAAAGTATGTAAGCTTTTATACTTGGGTGATATATGTTTAACATATATATATATATATATATATATATATATATATATATATATATATATATATATATATATATATATATATATATATATATATATATATATATATATATATATATATATATATATATATTTTTTTTTTTTTTGGTAGATGTTTAAGAATTCTCATAGTTATTAAGCATAACTATATGTTTTTCCTGGGTTATTGTTTGTCTTTATTTCTTCTGTTAATTCGTTTGGTGTTTCTTTTTTAATTTCTTTGTTGATTACTTGATTTCTCATACATCTTATCTCACCCGATTGGAAAGTCCTTTCTAAACGGTTGGCAAATGGATGTGCTTTTCTGCTAGCTCCTATCTCATATTTTGTTTCCTTTTCTCAAACGCGAATAATGTTCTTATTTAGTAACATTCCACGAAGAATAGTATGTATCTTATCATGATAGACCCTGTAGTTTTTGTTTTCATAAGCGAATTTATTTTCATCCACTATTTTTTTTTATTTTCTCTTAAGGCTTGGGAAATATTGATCAAACTGTTTTTATTTATTTGATAGAATTGTTTTCTCATTATTCTTTTCTCTGACACAAGGTTTCTCATTTCTCCTGCTTTTCTTTTAGTCTCGTGCAGCAGATCTTCGGATTATCGTTAATTAGTGTCAGCTTCTATATCAAGTTCATCTTATTTTTTTTTTGCTTTTAAGTTTTATTTTATTATTTAATTATTCGCTCAAGTTTTTTCTGTAAGTGGTCTTATTGGCCAGTGTGAGAATGTATTACTTGATTATTTATCGTACCACTCAGAGTAATTCTTACTGCAGTGTGCTCCAAGATTAAGTAGATCCAACTGTTCTATGCATGATTTTGAGAAAATTTTTCTCTTTATGTCGGACGTCTAATAATCAGGATTTTTATTTATATCTGATGGCCAATATGTAGGTCGTCCAGTGGAGTGGAAGTCGCAGTTACGCTCTTTGGCTGCGCTGAATAACTTTATTCCTTTTATAATAGTTCATCTTGAACCCCACAAGTTGTGTTTCGCGTTGAAATCTTCTTAATATATACATACTTATCGAAGATCCTGAATTATCTTCTGATACTATACAGTTTTCTCAAAACAGTCTAATTTTAATAAGTATGTTTAATATACTTTATGGTGCAAAAGTCTATAGGTATTCTATGAAGTTTAAGGTTTCATTAAAATTTTCATTCATCTTACATTAAGAGACACTTACCACATTAACATTCACACTTTATATACCTCCACTAACTCCATTATGTCATGTCAGCAAGATTCCTATACTTCCTTGATGAGCGTCATCTGTTACTGTGCGATCAAAATGAGATTGCTCCAACTTATTTTTATTTCCCAATTTAGCTAAATATGATTGCTGTCGATTATTGAAAACGTACTGATTTTGCTCTGTTTCTAATTGAAATAAATAGCAGTGTAGAAATAACGGATACAGGATTATACTATTTCTTGTGTAATTTTTTTTTAGTGATGAAAAAATGAGGGAAGTACATGACTGGCTAAAAGCGCAGCCTCATAATCGAGTGGTGAAAATAAACTGCAACAGTCAATTTTTGGGAAACGAAGTTGTTGAAGAAATCGAAAGAATAATTGATAATTTCGATATGTCCGATTTTAAAAATATCAAAATGAAATGTAAGCCGGATTTACTGTACAAGGTATGTTTATTTCTGAAAATTTGAAAATTGTAGTTCGAAAAATTGGATTGAAGTAATATTGTCTTATGTGCTATTCATCTATATGTATGAGGGTGTTATAATATAATAACAAATAAATAATTGAATATAAACTTAAATTCAAACACTTGAACTTATGATTTACACTTTATTGACTACATAGCATGCCGCGTTTCGTCGTTACAAACGACTTCTTCAGATGCTAACAGAATAAGTTATTCTGGAGAAAATATTATTCTGTTAGCATCTGAAGAAGTCGTTGGTAACGACGAAACGCGTCATGCTATATAGTCAAGAAAGTGTTAATCATAAGTTCAAGTGTTTGAATTTAAGTTTATATTCAATTATAATAGATTTACATCAAATAAACCCTCACACTATTAAATAAATTAACATATTATTAATGTAAAGAAAAATTAAAGCTATAAATACAATCAAAATCGCAGTTTTTGTTTTACTAAATATAGTCAAAATTAAATCTTTTGTGAAGATGGTGCTATGGTCTTATGAATGTGAAGTAATGCAAAAATAAATTTTGCATACTATCAAAAAAAAAATTGTGAAAATTTTCATCGAGGAGCTGTGTGGTATCATCTTTGAAAAAGGTCATTCATTGACTTGGATTTGTATCCAGAAATATCTATGATTCTCGTTTACTTCTACTGTACAAGTTGATGGAGATTGAAAGGAAATAATTGAAAATTATTTCCTTTATTATGATCAACGTTCAATTATTAAATGGGGAACTCAATACCTTTGCTTTGATGTGTGATTTTGTTGATGCTGATATGGCCATGTGTATTAAAACAGAATCAGCCCTTCCATATAATATAATTTTTCGATAGTATAACAAATACTTTTTGCATTCAAAATATTAAATTTAATGGATAAGTGAAATTGTAAATTTTATATAGCGTAAATTTACTTAAAAAAAGTATTTGACTTATATTTCATGCTGTTAATCTGTTACCAAGTATTCTAATTTAGAACTGGTAATGCGTTATCAGAACCCATAACATATGTCCATCAAATATAAGGTTTTTTAGTGGAATTGAACCATGTGATTTCTTTAGTTAATTATGGTTTAGAATAGTTACCATCTCCATCACATGAACACAAAATCCAAAAATATAAAAATGTTATCTAATTTTGTTACTTTTAATGAAAAAGTTTAATAATATCTTCTATTTGTTTCAAGTCTGAATTAATATTTGGAAACATCCTTCCCGATAAATCCGTCCAAGTACGATTGTTTGACAGAATTGTTAATGTGAGAAGTAATCACACAGTGCCATATGGTTTGAAAGGTACAGTTATTGGAATTCATGCAGGAACATTAAATTCAATGTACGATGTTGTGTTTGATTCCAAGTTTGAAGGCGGTAATGAGATAAATTGCTCTGATGGTAGAGGATTCAGAATTCCCCTCAATGCATTCATTAATATTTCCCATGGATTAAGACTTCATCTTGAGAGAATAGGAAAATCAGGTACATACTTATTTTTGAATACTGTATTATTTTCAAATTGGTTGAGGCTTTCGCGGCCAGTCGTTGAACTATTGTTGTCCTGGTTCCGGTCTAAGGGCCGTCGTCGGTTGGAATTTGTTCCTAACGTTTCGCTAGCACGAGTGGCGAGCTTCTTCAGAGGTCGTTCCATTTCTGACAGTCTACTTCCAGAATCAGAAATGGAAACCGATCGGACTGTAAGAATACAGGTCTAACACTACAAAGCAGCTTCTGTCTAATACTTCTATCAATGACTATGTAAACAATTCCGTGATAAATATATATATATATATATATATATATATATATATATATATATATATATATTTATCAAGTTTTCATAAGATATATATAGATTCAAGAGAGACCTAGGTCTCTCAGGTTTACTACTAAAATTATTATTTAATACTTAGTTGCTCTACCAACTAAGTTAGCGAGGTCTACTACTTCGCGATGCAATTCCGACTATATCTAATTACTCTTTTGTTCGCAAAAAAAAAAAAAATATATATATATATAATTTCGAGATTCACGAATCATTCATACCTAATCATTACTGAGACTATGTATATACATATATATCTATATCTATAAATAAATATTCAGTACTGTGTAAACCTCCATTCTACAAGCCGAGCTTCGTTCCAGTTATTTAATATTTATTTATTTGTATCTTCCATATACATTAGAAAAAATATCCAATATAATTCAATATTTGGCTTGTTACTCTTAATTATGATATAAGACTCGATATATTAACAAAGATGATGAAGTTTCATGAATATTTTTTCAGATAATACAAAAATAGTTCCTACTCAGAATCACGATAATTACATGCAAAGAAAATATCAGAACAATTATCAAAATACAAGGAATTCAGATAATGCAATTCCACAAAGCTCTGCTTTTGCCAAATTTAATAATAATCAGATGGTGGACAAAGCTAATTATAATGCCGTTCCTCCAGTTATGTTGGATGGTGAACCAATCTACAAGAGTTCACATCACAGTTGGCAAAACTACAATAGACAGAAACAGCCCCAGAATTTCAAACAGGAATTTCAGGGCAGGTTCAACTCTACATCGGAGCCTTACGATCCCAGACATCTGTTTAGAAAACAGTATGCGCCGAATTCATTTCAAGGAACTACCACAAGTAATTGTAAAAATGTCAGTTACACCACAAGAGCAAACGATACTAAATTACATGACCCCGAAAGAAATATAAAAAGTAAACATTGCACCATTCTAAAGAAAACTGATTTTTTGCCAAACTTCACTAAGATACAGCAAAGGGATCCAACTGACGTAAGTATTGAAAATAATATTGTCACAAAAATCTTGAAGCATTATTCTTGTATATTTTTATTCAAAAGTAGCTTTTACAATAAAATATTGTAGTATATGTGAACTTTCAAGTATCAAATATGTAACCTTTTTCAAATGATATCATTACCGCTTTTCTAATTTCCAGGACACTGCTGATGCTTTGAAAAAAGTACTCAAAATCAGTACGACTTTGGCCGATCACAGTACATCGTCATCCAAATCCAAAAATCCAAATAATGAAAACCTGGTTTCAAAAACTGAATTCAAACTGGATATGAGTTCGAATAAGGTAAGCGACTCAAAGGAGGTAATATGTTCATTTTCAAGATACTGAATGCTGTAATTGTTTTCAGCCGTTTTCAGTACAGTTATTGAACTATTACCAATCTAAAGCTTTAGGCTTGCCAAGATATCAATATAATAACGAAAATGATGTAATTTACTCTCAAATTAAATTGCCAAATCGACAAATTATCCTTGGACGACCAGCGAAAACAAGGGAGGAAGCTAGCGAACTTGTTGCAGAAGAAGCTCTGAAAACCCTTCTCTCAATGGTATATTTTTCAAAATGCCTTGAATATCAAAATTAAATTATACTCCTCCTGGCACGTAAAAAAGCTTCGAAGTTTTTGAACTAATGAAGTTTTTGTGCTTATGGCACTGAATGAAATATTTAAGAAAATGATCACTAGAACATTCATTCGAAAAATTCCAATTAACCAAAATAATGTTAGAGGTTTCAATATTTCTCTAACATTAATTCCTTGAAGGATAATGGAAGCATCACGTCGTACACGTTCACATATCTAGCTCTACTATAACATACTTTTTACATACGTAAAAAAGTATAGAAATATATAAGAAACTTTTTTCGAATAAGCTCAGGTGGCGCTTCGGCAGATTATATATATATATATATATATATATATATATATATATATATATATATATATATATATATATATATATATATATATACATATGTATATATAATCAAATAATGTTATCAATTTAATGAACTAGATATTACTGTACTTCATGGATTCGGTTATGAGAAGGCAATATTAATCAAGTGACATATTAATTGTTAAAACTATTATTTGAATGAAAATTTCTTCAGATAATTTTCCAATTTAGCCACAAGATATTCATAAATTTTTTTATCAATTTCATTATGTTTTGTTTGTATAATTCTTATTTCTGGAGATCTCCTACCTATTATCAAAGATAATTTTAGTATTCCTTCATTTTATTTACAGTTGATTGTTTCTTCTTCTTGAACAGAACATAGTTTTATCTTGAAATTATGAACTGTAGTAGTTTGTAATGTCACTTAGACATTCATATTTTTTAAATAATAATAATAAAGTTTATTCTCAAAATCAAATGTCATAAAGAAGAAAAGAGAAAAAGTCAAGAGAAAAAAAAAGAAAAGCCATAATTATTCTAATTTGTATCCAATATGAATTAACATAAACTATATTCCAAAAATTCCCTTACCCAATAAGGTTCAATTTTAATAAACATATTGAAATTATATTATCAGAAATATGCTTATTTATGACACTTGCAAATGAATCCTCATTAATATTTGTTATAAGGTTATCTAAACAAGTAGAGGAGGTAGATGACAAACGTGTTGGTTCATTTATCATCAACTTAGCATTAAAACCTTCAACAATAGAAACAAACAGCTTTGTTACATTGTTAGCACATAGAATATCTATATTGTAGTCTCCTGAAATAATGTACCTACATGATTCCTTTGTTAGTTTTTCTAAAATATAGAAAAGTTTTTCATAAAAAATTTCAATGTCCGACGTCTTCGAAGAGCTTCAAGAAGCTGTCCGCGCCTTGCACTTCATTTCACCCCTACAATAAATTGCGCAGCCTCCGTGTTTACCACTTTCGCGATAGAATTCCGACACTAAAACATAATCTGGCAGCTGATAAACAAAGAGTTCATCTCTACTCTTCCAGCGTTCAGTTATCGTCACAAAAGATGCGCCGAGACTCTTTATTAGTACTTCTAGTTGATTGAAACCGTTACCAATGTATTGGACATTTTGATGCATTAATATATACTCCTTTTTACCTAATCTTTTCCCGTGGATGCTGACAGACGGAACAGAATTTATCTGTCTCATTATATTGATTGCGATTTTTTCCCCACCTGAAAAAAATTTCTGAAATTAAATTCGCGAAGAATCACTCCTGATGGCCAGGAATCTGCATTGTATAGTTGTTTCAGCAATTCTTCAGAGAGTACACCTATACTGAAGGAGGAATTCGATCCCTTTGTAGGCAATTTTTTACATCTATAGTATCACGTTCTTCAATGTCAGAAAGATAATTCTTAATATCATCTTCCAATGTATCATTTCCAGCGATACGCCCTACATAAATCCATTTCTTCCTCTGTGCTCTAATAACTTTACTATTTGAATTGCTATTTGGTCCTGTGCATATTATGTCTTTTTTTCAAGAATTTCGTCCTTCAATCAACTGTTGTCCTTTTCAATGTCATTTGGGACTCCATTTCTATTATATTCTATCTATTTTTTGGAGCTCCTTTCCATTTTTATCTTCTGACGGTTCTGTAACTTTTGACGAATTCGAAACGAATCTCTCAACAGAGCACACGTCACTCCATTTCTGCGACTCCAATCTTCGCGCATCTTCCGTGCCCACTCTGGAGATTGATGGGATATTAGAGAATCGAGAGAGTTATCTCTCTCAATTTCTCGCGTATTCGCACCGTTTTAATATATCGTTGTTGTGTTTACATTTTTTACCTTATTTTGTTTATCATCTATTAATATAATTTGCCTGTGTTTCCATATTCGATATTCGCTCAAGCAATCTTATTTTGCAGCGAAGTAAATCAGAATTTTCCAGAAGAATTTTATTCTTTTCTTGAACTCTAAGATTTTGCTTTAAATATTTATTTTCGGTATTCAATATATTAATTTGTATCTCGGAGTTTAAGGTTATATCAATATGCTCACTCTTCATGACCGGTAAAATCGCTTCATGTTTACATGTTGTAGATTTTTGCTCTGCTGATTTTATTAAGCATGATGGAAGGAAAATTTCCTGACACTTTGCACAAGTTGTAGACTCCACAGCCCTTTTGTTACAATATTGGCACTTAAATTCACTACTTAATTTTACGGCAGCTAATTTCCGACTCATCATCGCTCGTCGTCATATTATTGTAGACATTGTTATATCTGAATCTGATTAATGTTCAATTGAATTATTTTCAGCTACTAAAAATTCTATCTGACTCAAAATTAATTTCCCCATTACACTATTATATACACCATATTGTCATTTTAGGAAAAACTTGAGAGTTCAATAAATCAGCATAAACAAAGTCCCAAAGCATTCCCATCTCTCCCTAAAAAATGGAGTACTTCAGCTAAAAAGGTAAATCTAAATTGATTTTTAATATTCCCTTTAATTATTGACTTTTTATAGGTTGATGCACAAGTCCATCAGAAGAACAATGCATCCATAAATAATACTTGGAAAGACCTAATTCCTCTCCAAGCTGTGAAAAAAGAGAAAGCAGGTACAAGCAACCGTTTTGCTGTACTAACAGAAAGTATGAATGATGATGATACTGATGAAAAAAGCAAAAAGGCAGTATTGACTGAAAAGCCTCAGAATTCAACAAATCAAGTAATGTATACTTTATCAATCCCTTACTGTAACAAGAAACTCTTTCATATATAAATCTGCATATATCAATTAAAAAACACTCGGCTTGGTTCCACAAAAATTATATTAATGGCTTAACAATAATTTTGGGGTGTTATCGCATTTTTACAAGCTAAACTGAGCCATCAGAACCGTAAACTGAATCATTCAGTTTAGCTTTAGGTAACACCCTGAAACAATTGTAAAGCATTCAGTATAATTTTTGTGAAACCAAGCCAAGTGTTTTTAATTTTAATATTCAATCAAATTTATAAATCTGCATCTTAACTTTTTTTTTCAGGTATCTCAGGCTACAGAGCCAAAAGCGAAAAAATCCAAGAAACCAAGAAAAATGAGAATTGCCGCTAATTTTCCTGTTCAATCTTGAAATGTATTTTCATTCGAAATGTTTAATGAAATATTTTGTGTGGTTATCAAATTATGATAAGCAAAATTTTGTGATAGTCAATAAGTTTTTCTTTCTGAAAATGATTTTATATCAAAAAATGTATTTTTAAAAAGAAATATATCTATATATATATATATATATATATATATATATATATATATATATATATATATATATATATATATATATATATATATATATATATATAATATTGCTGATGGGTTTACAGGTTATGAAATAAAATATGCTTATATTTATTTTGTATAAACGTTTCGGCGTATCCGCCTATTTTAAAATATTTCAGAATCTCACTCAATATTTCATTAATCTTCCAATTATTATACTTTTATCTATTATTCTATTCTTATTAATTCTCTAATAGTGATATCAAATTACGTTCGTCTACCCTGAATAATCTGTTGTCTATTTTAAGGGGAAAATAGTCAACTTTTGAGTCCAATCATTTAGTGCACAGGGGAAATTAGTCGGGAAGCTGCTTAGATATTTATATACTATATTTGTTTGTGGATATTTATGAACTAGCTTGGGCGATGTGGTTGTTACCAATAAACGCAACAAAGTGTCCAATGCTTATATAGATTAAAACAATCCTAGGAATCGGTATGTACCTACTCTCAAATGTTTCCCTGTCAGCCAGGGAGTGTCTCTCGACAAAACGGTGTTACTGTGACTGACCTTGTCGTGATCTGAGCATAGGTATCTATATAGCTTGCAGCAAAGCGTGAACTTCACGGTACCTTTTGCCAAGAACTTTTTCTAAAATATTAAGAAATGTAGACTCTTTTCAACACATAAACACGACCAATTCTTGAATTTGCTGGACCTGTTGGCAATATTGGTTACTCAAACCGACTTGAATCAGTTCAGATATTAGCATCGGAGTATCCTTTGGTCGTCGTCGTCCTCCATATAAAGAATGATTTAGTCAAATAAGTTATCCGATCTTTATGAACCGTAGCGACTTGATAATAAGGTTTAAAGCTCAAAAAAATTATTTTGTCATATATTTTCCTCACATATTTCCTCTGAATGAAGACTATAAACTTCGGGGACATTACTTCAAACATTCTAAACAACAATTTCAACCTCAGTATCGTGATAATTTATTATCTAATAATATATTTAACCACTGGAATTCTGTGCTATATAATGTCGATGCTATGCCTGTGAAATCATTCAAAAATCAATACGATTTATATCTAAGCAAACTGTGGGAGTCTGGGTTTTTATTTTCTTTTCTACTTCTTTGGTACAGTTATCAAGTTTGGATATTTAAACACGTATTCATAAGGGCACCACATACTCTAAAAAGTGAAAACCTTTTTTTGTACCGGAGCTATATAAGGTTGCCGTATGGCGATAAGTGATCTAGTCTCCATATCCCTGAGAGTTTATTTAAAAGCCACAAATGGTCGATTTATTTCGTGTTTCCGATTCAAGTTCGTACGTCTGAAACTTGAATTACGCCGTTCTGAAGATAGCCAACTAACTCGAAAACGTGTCGGCGGACACGTTAAAGTAAAATTAAGTCAAATTAAAATAAAATTAATTTTGTTTTAATTTCACTTAAAAACGACTTTATTAAAAACTAAAAAAAAAATCACGACACTTTTGATAAAACAATTAGAGGCTCAGTAGTCGAACGGTAATAGTGACCTTATAACGCTTTCGGCTTACTGGTACTGCCAAGTTCGATTACCACTGTCTTGGGCTGTTCTAATACGTCCAACATCGAAGATAAATTGACCCGACTTCTGCTCTTTGAGCAATAATAAAATTTGGTAGTGTACATCGTCCGGTTACCAGAGAGTATTTTGTTTTTAAAAGTCCGGGCTATCCTCGGGTCTAAAACTGGCTGATTTACAGTTTTGACTATCGCCGGCTTCGCGGAAATTTGATTCAAACTTTGTGCGTGTTTAAATTTAACCACTTATGGTAACCACGGATATATGTTTCTCCTCAATCGCGATTCTCGTCTACGAGGTCATAATATAAAACTGAAGAAAACAATTTTAAGTAAGTACAAAAATAATTTTATTACTAATAGTGTTGCTCATTGTCCATCCTCAGAATTTACTTTTATGCAATAATAATAATACGATAAATGTAGTTTCGACAACACCTATTGTAGTTTCGTTGTTAGTTGAAATGTAGTTTCTACTCGCTCTTTTGTCGACTAAGACCAGGACAAGTCTATTTGGAGGAACAGTTTGATCATTCCGGGATTAGATTATGCGGTCCCAGTAGAGTCGAAACTGGTCATTCTCCATAATCGACTACGGAATATATATTTGTGGTAAGGTACCTTTTCCTTCTGTAGAAGATGTAATTTTGATGCCAGTTCTTGATGCACAATCTTTGTTACGGCGTCATGTATTTCTATATTCCGTTGGTGCGAATATTTGACATCAAATCTGGGATACGATATATACAGAGACGGGCAAAAACGAATAATAAATACACAAAAAGAACTGTCACCAGGTATCAGGTTTTCAATACATTTTTTTTCAAATATGAGAAGTATAGCAGATATAAGTTGTTCCCAACAAATCAAGATAAAGACGCTACGTTAAAAGAATGAACTAAGGTTATATAAAACATCAGTCCAAATTTGGAAAAGGTAGTAAGTAACAAAATGATATACTAATGAAATTGTGACATCACTATATATAATAATTATTAATTATATATTGTGGAAATATATACAACATATAATTCATACCTTGATGAAAGAATAAAATTACCAAAAGCACTCTATTCAAAAAAGAGAATGTTGAGTAATCTAATGATTATAGGCCAGGTTCAATCTCCCAGTATTTTCTGAGCAGCTTCAAAATGGTAAATTAAATAGAAAATTTAGCTAGTTTCAAGATTCACAAATAATTCATACTAGTATGAATGTAAATACATGCATACTAGTTGCCCACCTGGGGGTGATCTGGAGCGATTAGGCATGGAACCTTTTTTTACACATTGCGGAAAAAGTTCTGTTGTATCCGAATAAAATGTCTACAAAGCTTCTACGCACTCTTACTAATGTTGTCATGAGTAGGAATCTAGAATTCTGGGGAGAGTTTGTACGCCTTTTCTTCCATAGAGGGAGCTCACACCATCAATTCTTGATTGATGATTCATAATAATGATGAAACAATTGCAACTTATTATCATACAACAATAAGATGCGATGATTTTTCGAAGCGCACTTAATATTCACTCTCGAAAGTGATAGGTTCGTTCTCGATGACAACATTTATGTAGACAGCTCCCCGAGAGTTATTTGAAATACTTCGATTAAGAGTCTCCGTATTTACTATTTTATATATATATATATATAGTTATTCTTTTGATAGTTTCATTGTCTATATTTTAATTAATTAATATTCTTCAAAATGGAAAAATGTATTTCTAGTTGTTTTAAGTAAAAATATATTTTTCTGTTTCAAGATAAGATATTTGCAAAAAATATTGTATATTAATATTGATTATTATTTTATATCAAAATTAATATATAGTTTTGTATTAATAAAAATTATGGGAATTCCATACAGATGCCTTCAAACTAATGTCCTAGGAATTTTATGTGAAAATTAACAAATTTTTTCAATCTTGTGATATTTAAGGAAGCACTCACTAATATTTGATCTATAAAAATTATAAATATGAGTTAAAAATATTATAAAACTTTCAAATGGATGATAGTGATTTATTATACATTGGAAATATAAAAAATTAATTCTCTAAAAATGATACAAAATCTGTTAATTTATACAATTGATCTTCACTATTAGTTTGTCCAGCAGATTCTGCATTAGATCGAATAGGATGCACTATTTGAGTATCAGCTTCTATTTGCCACTGTTTTTCCAGACAAGCTTTACTACAAGTTTCTGCGGAAAGTCCTGTCATTGCACAAACAGTTTCTAACCTAATTGAAGAGTAGGCTTGTGATATAAGTTCAACAGCTCGATTTTGGACAGATTCTAAAATATGCAATAATCAGTTTTCTAATATTTGAAAAACATGTTATGATATCAGTTAAGTAAATCGGTTAATTTTAAAAAATGAAGCACCTAGTTCGCTTATCAAATTTACCTTGAACTTTCAGCATAATATCTGCCACTGTATCAGACCATGTAACAGAATTTAGAGACCTGTAAATAGCAGGATAATCTTTTTTCCACATAAACTGACCGATAGTCCAAATATGGCTAAGCTCTGGATTACTGGATTTGATTTGTGCTGGTGTTCGTTTCCATAAATACTTTGCATTACATCTACAAAAGTATCAATTAATTATAACTTCAATAATACCGATATTAAATATATGCTCAGATACTTGCAGATCATGATTATATAAATAAATAGCTAATAACTGTTCGTATACTTGTGGAGATGCTCCTCCATTGGGGGCCTACAAAAAAAGAATGAATATCCTTCGATAGAATTTAGTTTGGTAACAAACCTCCAATTCTTGTTTTTCTAAATCGACCATTAGCTGAGTAAAATCAGGAAAATCCATGATGATTCCTAATTCTCTAAATTAGCGAATAGTATCAGAAAATGTAAACATACGTATGTATTCTCTACTGTTACTTCAAAAAATCAGCTATTTTGCATCACAGAATATACAGTAGTCCTTCTACTTAGGGAATGGTACACAGAACATACCAAATGTATAATCATAAAAAATTGAGGTATATTGTGTGGTACGTTCTGTGTTACACAATATGTTACTACACAGCACCAACAAACTACTTTATGAAAGTATTGAGCTTTCTTCGTTTATTTTTTGATTCAGTTTTCTCGTGTCCAGCTTGATTATTTTTTTTTTTTTGTGTAATGATTCAATAAGATATTCGAAAAATGAAACACAGGATGTTCAGAATATTTTTATTGTCTTCACCACATAAACAGCAACAATAAAAATCATTCAAGGACTCATCCAATGACACGCTTAAAATAGTGAGATTACACAAAATTGCTTTCTGGTGTATATTATTCAAAAAGGCCCGTTCGAGAGAAATGTCATTAATAATTTTTTCAAATATGGCACACATGTGAAATAAGACATTTTTAACTAAATCTGTAGGTATATTCAGTCCTCCTCGTTGCAAATAATTAAAATATTCATTATCAGTCGAATTTCCTATACTTTCAGTAACAAGCGAGATGCAGATGTTACATTGTACTTTTTTGGAGATTTTGTGTGTAAATTTGGAAAAATAGAAGGAACCGCGTGAGTACACAGCCTAACTCTACTTACGTAAGTAGAATTAGGCTGTGGTTACTACAAGCAATGAGCATCGCAAATTTCTTTGTAAGGTTTGTAAGATCACAGTAGTGGTATTTTTGGATCTACAGAGAGCATTTGAAACAATAGCAAGAAGAAGATTACTTCATAAACTAAGAAGGTATGGAATCAATGGAACAGTATTTAAGTGGTTTCAGGACTACATGACTGGAAGAAAACAAACTGTCAAGATTGGAGATGAATGTTCAGAAGAAATAGATGTGGAAAGTGGGGTACCTCAAGGTAGCGTATTGGGCCCCATGCTTTTCTCATTATATATAAATGACATTGGAGGAGTACTAAAACATTGTAAGTATCACTTGTTCGCTGATGATATGATAATATATATAGCGGGAAAAGACTCGGATGAAATTGAAGAAAAACTCAATGCTGATCTAAAAAATATAACGAAGTGGTTGGTGATTAATAAATTGAAAATAAATGTTGCAAAAACCAAAGCAATGATAATAGGTAGCACAAAAAATATAAATAAATTCACAAACAGATTTAATGTAGTAATTGAGGGGCAAAAGATTGAAACCGTAAATTCTTTTAAATACTTGGGAATAATGTTGGATCCAAAGTTGAAATTTACTAATCATATTGACTATGTGTGTAAAAAAATTTCAAAGAAGTTGGGGGTATTAAGAAGATCCAGTAAATATTTAACAACATGGACTAGAAAAATAGTATATAATACCATAATACTACCAGATTTTAACTTTGCAGGTAGTGTATTGTACTTAGCGGGAAAAACTGACAAAGAAAGATTACAGCCACAGCCTAACTCTACTTACAAGCCATGAACATAGACTTGGCAACACCGCATCTGCTCAATCCGGTAGACCGATCGGTCTTCGAACATCGGTCTACTACATGTTAATAAATGCCTTTTCAGAGAAATTTTCAGCGAAACGGTACTTTGTATAAAAAAATAGTTTTAACAAAAATTGTAGATCATACAATTATCTATAGAAATCAATAATACACTTTTTTCTAAGAAGAACTATGTCTGAGTTATAGCGATTCAAATGTTGTTTTTTTAGTATGTACACTAACAAGTTTACTTTATCAATTAGAATTGACAATATGCTATAAATTTCATTATTTTTCATTCTCAGGTGAGAGTAAGTTTAATGCGTCAATTCCTTTAAACCTTTATTGAGATGTGTACAATAATTTGGACGATAGAATGATTCTGATATCATATTTGTTACGAGCAAGCAAATTTTCCAGTTGAGACTATCTAGTTAATTTCAGTTGTAAAATCCATTTTGAATCATTAGGAGACAGTTTATTTTCATTGATAAAAACATTTACATGCATATATGAATATACTAAAATCTGATTAATAATTTGTATACTGTTTATTTGTGAACATTCAGTTACGTTGGATGGAAAAACTAGAGTGTAAAAAAATGCTGTTAGTTTCAAAAGTTTTTATATTCCACAATTTACATACTAAAATCTTTTTTTATAATTGGATGTTAAATCAACAAAATTACAAAATGAATCTGAGTTTTCAAAGGCTTCAATTTCTCACAACGTTCCTTGAATGCTGGTTCTTTCAGCTGGATATTCTCTTTGAAAGTGTACTGTTTTTGATAAGTAGGGGTAAATAAAGAAAAATACTTGGCACTGCATTTAAATTGAGTTTAACTTTATCCATCTAGCCTTCTTGCCTTCTGTTGATCAATCTAGCAAACGATGAATACCTTCTCTAGTAAGTGCTCCCTCTGGAAAATGTTTGACACAAACTACAGAATATTTTGTGGGGGTCCATAATGCCCTAGGAATATTTTTTAGCCATTGATTCATTAGATTTCCATCATATGGAAAACGAAATACAGAAACTGGTGGTTCACCGGCCTCAAGGTAACTTTTGTGTTCGACTTGCATCCAAGCACACAGCAATGACATGGCATGTTAATTTTTGTGCTAATATTAAGAACAAGACCTAAAAGAGATTAGTTCTAAATAACTACTAAATCTAACAAAGGGTAAGTAACTCTACTAATCACAAAAAGGAACAATTCTAGCAAATAACGCTTTTGTTAATGTCTGAACTACTCAGTCAAAACATCAGTAATCGGTAGCTATTTACATACAAATTTCAAAGGTATTCCTTAGTCTGTAGCTGAAAAAAACACAGTAGCACTTTCTACACGCTATACATCACATAATAGCACAACAACTAAAACGCGGATTTTTGTTTTTACACAATTATGAGATGATCAAAGTTAGGTATTATTTCTACCTCTCCAGGTATAACCAAAAAAAGCACAACTTAAAACACAACAGATATTCCTGTTTATATAAGACATTTGCGGGAAATTTCTTTTGCTTGTTCTTCACAACTTCAAACAATAGCACTTTTCACAACTTATTTTTGGATTTGAATGTTATTTCTCTCGTTAAATAGCGATTTATTCAGCAGCAATGACCAGAAACCATTACAACGCCATTAAAGCATCTCTTTTTGTGGGTCTAGCTTGGATGTTGCCAGATTTCCTAGTTCATGGCTTGTAAGTAGAGTTAGGCTGTGTTACAGCGTCTCCAAAATAAAGGAATGCGTATAATCCTGAGTTGTGACAGGTATACAAGAATTAAAAATATGTTGGAGGAGTTAAAGTGGGTACAAATAAGTGATTATATAGAAATGCTGGCAATGAAGTTCATATATAAATGCATAGTAAAGAAAATGCCCAATTATTGTAATGAAAGACTTACAACATTCCATCCAGTCCATAACTACGGGACGAGAAATAAAATGAATTTCATTGTTGGACACAGAAACAAGACGACAACTCAGAATTCATTATTTCATGGAGCACTATTGAAGTATAATAGTTTACCAAAAAAAATCAAGGACTGTACTAGCTTTAAATCATTTAACAAACAATTATTTGATTATTATTTGAATAGAATGTATTTACTTTATATACAGTTTATAATATAATATAATACAGTTTAATAGGGTAAATATGCAGGTAAAATATAAAATATAATTATGTACTTATACATGTAAAGAGAAGAAAATTGTACAGCTACTAGCTAATAAAGATGTTATTATTATTATTAGATTTTAATTTAAAAAAATTATAAATTTGAAATTCGAAGATGATGAGATTGACATATCCGAAACTAATTCTACCAAACAGTCATTATTTATATTATCTTGTAAAGGGTTATGAAATATATCACAGCCCACATCCAGAAAAATCAATCAAAACGGAGAATTATGGTTATAATAAAAAAAATATAAAACATAATCAAGGAATAAAATATAAAAGTAGAGTTTATAGTCCTAGTAGTTTAAACTTTAAAGAAATGTCAGGTCTTGAATGTGTTAAGGCATTGAAGGAATAGGAGAATTACAGGTGACTTCAATGCAAAACACACCGACTGAATTCTAATACTACTTATAACTAATGAAAAGAGCTTAAAACTAGGCTTATAACTAAAAGCTATAATTGAAGACGGATGTGCACACTCATCAATTGTAGTCAAAATAGGAGAAATCATGGGAGTTCCAAATATTTGCTCATAGAAGGCGCCATTGAAACTGAAATCATGGATGGAAGACCCAGGATATTTCAAAATATATATATTAAATTTTAATAATTTTTATGTTAATTCAATGAAAAAATTCAATTTAAATAAAGATACAACTTACTTCAGCATAAAAAAATTTATATGAATATTTTATCAGACAACTGTACCTACATTCAATGTTATATTTAAATTATTTAATATTTTCGAATACTGACCAGCAAGATTCTGAACATGCTGGGAGGCTCCGAGGATCTAACAAGGGCTTCATCTTGACGGCTGTACTAAATTCTTCCATTTCTTCTCAATTAATGACTGTGCAAACAAAATCTGGTAGAAATCTCAAAAATTTTGAACAGGCGCATCTCAAAACTTTCGCAGTTTGAATTTAAATAATTTGATATTTTAGTATAAATTCTATATTTTTCAATTGTGTATAGTGTAATATATATGTTATTGTTGATAATTTGTTCAAATCTCAACATCAAGCTATAAAAAACAAAGTGTTCAGTGTGCTTATCGATTTCAGTGAAACCGATATTTTACGGTTTCCGTATTAATCCTCTATTCATCAATTTTGTATAGTGTAATATAGATGCTAGTGATGACAGTGTGTGGATAACATAATATTAAATTATTAAAACGAAATGTTTTGTGTGTACCGATTTAATCGAATCGAAATCAATTTTTTTTTGTGTTTTGAATACGGATTACTTACAAATAATTTTTTTGTGAAATATAGTGTAGAGGATAGGTGTTCCGTGGTGATACAGTAAGTTTCAAGCTTGGAATAGATGAGTTTCTGATTAGTATATTTTCTTAAAATGACGAAAACTTGTTGCATTCCTGGTTGTAAATCAAATTATAACAAACAGCACCCTGCGGGCGGGTGGGCAGCTAATATCGACCTTCAGTTTCCCTAAAAATGAATTTAAAAATAGTAAATGGTATACCACGAGATAATTGGGCTCCAACAAAATATTCAGTTGTTTGTGCCTTGCATTTTCCTCTGACTGATTTTTATTGTTGCTGTTTATGTGGTGAAGACAATAAAAATATTTTGAACATACTGTGTTCCATTTTTTCTAATATCTTATTGAATGACTACACAAAAAGTAATAATATTCCGAACACGAAAAAACTGAATCAAAAAATAAACGAAAGAAGCTCAGTACTTTCATAAAGTAGTTTGTTGGTTGCGCTAATTCTGAATATAATATTTATTTATACTTACCTAGGTAAATAATTGAAATTGAGTAATTCATACAGCGTTTCTGTTTAAAAATTCAAATATGCTGAGTAATGTACATTGATTACAAGCCCAATGGCCGTTCGGAACCGGCGTTAAACTGTAGGACAATTTGTACTATCAATAATGTGATATGTCCACCAAATACACAAAAAAAGCGGAATTAAAAAACAAATTTGGAGAAAGTGTGTAATGTGGATTCTGTTGAAAACTCCAAAGCAAAAATCTTTAGGTTTATATTTTCTGTACGAGCGCTCCCTCAGTTATTGGTATATTCAGACAAAAAAGCTTCATGGTTATTCCATTTTACCTGTACCCCCTATTTTAATAATTTAAAGTGACCTTCACAGAGTAGTCAAATAGTACGATTTATATGATAGTGATCTTAAATGAAAAATGTACACAAAAAAAATTGTTCAGCTTAAAATATCTAACGTTGTTTTACATTAATAGATACTAAGAAAAGTTGATTAATTAATTCACTAATCTCTTAGTAAAACAAGGTTGAATATAAATTTGAATAAAACACAATTGACTTATTACTCAGAATTATATAGACAATAGGAGATCTGTACCCATTTATTGTATTCAATATTTAGGAAATATAAAAATTCAACAGTTGAGAACAAAAAATTTTACGATTAATAAAAATAACGATAAGTTTCTGTAAAAAAATTCTGTATTTTCAAAAAAATTTAAATAACTCAGTGGTCAGCATCTGTCATTGTTCCGTTGACATATCTTCAAACTTTCGGTTTACACTAGTAACGGTTAGAATTTGAATAAATCAGTTCAATTGCATTCGGAAAAATGAGTGAAAGAGATAATGTTAAACTACTTAAATCAATTGGATGCTATTCAAGTGATCTCCAGGAATCTGAAATAACACGATGTGCAGAATTAGCGCGAAAAATGAAGTCGCACCAATGCTACGGAAATCCAGAGTAATACAATTATGAATATGTTTTCGAAGTGAAGGATCTTGATACTATACCTTTTATTGCCAATTCGTGACTGAATATTTAAATTTAATTATATTTTAATAGGGCTTTATATGCCCATATGCCCCATACTTCTACTTAAAGCATTGCTACCATAACATTAACTTCTAAATTAGTACTTCATTTAATATCTAGTTTGTAAAATAATAAATTCAAGCGAAGCTGTAACGCTTGAGATAGTATTCCAAGTAATTTTCGAAATCGAATAATTTTGGTGTTTGCAATCTATTTTACAATCAAAAGATCATCTATAAATTTTCATTTTACTTAGATGGATACTGATGGATACTTAATTTTTCAGTTATGTATGGTCCCTAGATGATTTTGAGTTAGGTTACAGACTGGGCAGAGGTAAATTTGGTCGTGTTTTCCTTGCTAGAGAGAAGAAAACTGGATATTTAGTTGCAATGAAAACATTACTAAAGAGAGAAATCGTGAAAGGACATGTAGAAACTCAAACTCTACGAGAAATTGAAATTCAAAGTCACTTAAAGTAAGAATATTTCTGTCTTTTACTGGTGAATCTGTTTTATCTGAACCAATATTTTCCACAGGCATCCTAATATTTTGCAGATGTTGTGCTGGTTTCATGATGATTATAGGATATATTTAGTTTTAGAATATGCTGGTGAGGGAGAATTATATGGCCATCTTCAAAAAGCACCTGATGGTCATTTTGATGAGCATTTGTAAGTATAAATATTTCAAGGCCTGTTTGGATAAATTGATTTTAATTCTTTTTCACTATAGATCTGCAAAATATACTTACCAAGTAGCTGATGCGTTGGACTATTGCCATCAGAATGATGTTATACATAGGGATATTAAACCTGAGAATTTGTTACTAACAATAAATGGAGATGTTAAATTGGCTGATTTTGGATGGTCTGTCCATGCACCAAAATCAAAGAGAACAACGATGTGTGGGACATTGGACTACTTGCCTCCAGAAATGTTGAGTGGCAAATCGTATGGACATTATGTCGATTTATGGTGTCTTGGTAATAGTTGTGAATATTCTATTAGACAATTAATTATTCACAATGAAATATTTTTGGAGCACTCAAATATTAATCAATATATTTCTGAAGAACTCTTGAGATCTAATCTAAGAGAAATCTAATTGACCAGCCGATTTATAAGGCCATTAAATATGTCTTGTCAATTGCTCCAAGACAATCCATTGTAATTTACACTTTCTGTTGAAACTGTCTCACACATTCTAATTTTTGTTTCAACTTTAAGCAGATAAATTCTGTTTATTTCAATTAAACTTCTGCAAATGTACAAATATTATTTTAGGAGTCCTTTGTTACGAATTTTTGGTTGGAAATCCCCCATTTGAAAGTTCAGGTACTGAAGAAACTTATGAAAAAATTAGGAAAGTTGACGTACATTTCCCATCTCATGTACCAGATGGAGCAAAGGACTTGATAATGAAAGTAAGTATTCTTTCTTAAAAGGTATACTAAAGAAATTTTTTTATATTACGTAGGTATTACACATTTCTATAAAAGTATTTATAAAAATTATTAACTTTCCTATTTTTTGTTATAGTTATTGGTTATCAACGGTAACAACAGAATATCTTTGAAGCAGGTGATGACACATCCTTGGATTTTGAAGAATAAATAATTGTTTCGAATATTTTATTATTTTAAAAATAAAAATGATATTATAGTTAAATATTTTCAATATTCTTGACATACTTTTTTTATCTGTATCGTATTTTGTATAAATGCATCTATAAATAATTTTGTTCTATTTACTTTTTTAATAATTCAATATTTTAAGAATAATTCAAGAAAATGGCGCCGACGACTGCTGCGTTGGAAGTCGATTCGGAAGAAAATTTGAATTTTGCATGTTGTAAAAAGAAAGTGAATAGTTCTTGTGAGCGGGAAGGCTTTTCGTTCATTCTGCGCTACAAGAGATTGGAAGAAAAAGGTGAAAGTCCTAGGAAAAACTCGATTAATCTGTGCAGATCATGGTGGTCAATATCCAGTGGAAGATTTGACGGATAACGGCTATGAAAAGGAAATTGAGATTGTCTATCTGAAATTATTAGTGGATGAGTTAAAAAGTAAGAACAAAATCCTTGAAGAAAATAACTCGCTACTAAGAGAGAAAGTGGGTAATTTAGAAGAATGAATAAAAAGTGAGTATCAATTAGTAGATAAAAAAAACCTAAAAAAGTCATAAGGCGGGAAGGGAAGAAAATTGACAGTAGACCTTCAATATCTAAGTGTGAGGCATGACCCCCTTTACTACAGGCCATGAAATGAATATTTGACATATGTCATAACGTGGGCATATATTCCCGCAATTTCTTGTAGAGCAAACAGGACGCTTCCCAAAACTTTCGCAATTTGAAGTAAAATAATTTGAGCTTTCGGTATAAATACTATATTTTTCAATAGTGTACAGTGTATTACAAGTGGTGATGTTGAGATTTCAACATATTGATAATTTGTTGAAATCTCAACATCAAACACTAAAAAACGAAGTGTTTAGTTTGTTTACAAATTTCAGTGAAACGAAATCAATTTCGTGTTGTTCAAGACTTTCGTAGTTTTAAGTAGAATATTTTACGATTTCAGTTCTAATTCTCTATTCATCAATTCTCTATAGTGTTATTTACGTGCTAGTGTTGATATTTTGTGGATAACATAACATCAAATTATAAAAACGAAGTGTTTTGTGTGTACCGATTTAATCGAATGGAATTTGTGTTGTGTTTTGAGTACGGATTACTTAGAAATAATTTGTTTGTGAAATGTAATGTAGAGGATAGGTATTCCGTAGATGATTCAGTAAGTTTCAAGCTTGGGATAGGTGAGTTTATTTATAGTAATAAGTATATTTTCTAACCTATTTATTACCGATAACCATCGAATAAACAGATCGCTATTCACAAATCTAACTAACAATAACATAATATTTCAAAATCCAAACTTTCCTCAAAACAGAATTTTTGGAAGCTATGATTTTATTTATTATTGATAATATTTTAATTATTTGCAACGGGGAGAACTGAATATACTTACAGAAAATGTCTTATTTCACATGTGTTCCATATTTGAAAAAATTATTAAAGGTATTTCTCTTGATCGTGCCTTTTTGTATAATATACACCAGAAAGCAATTTTGTGTAATCTCCCTATTTTAAGAGTGTCATTGGATGAGTCCTTAAAGATTTTTATTATTACTGTTTATGTGGTGAAGACAATAAAAATATTCTGAAAATGCCGTGTTCCATTTTTTCGAATATCTTCTTGAATGATTACACAAAAAAAATAATGAAGCCGGACACGAGAAACCTGAATCAAAAAATAAACGAAGAAAGTTCAATACTTTCATAAAGTAGTTTGTTGGTTGCTCTAATCAGAAATATAATATTTATTTTTACTAAGGTAAATAATTCAATTTGAGTAATTCCTACAGTGTTTCTTTCAAGGATCCTATTCTCTCAAATAATTTAATAAATTTGGTTAGGCAACTTTTCATGTAAATAAATCCCACTGACTAATAGAGGTATTTTTCACGCAGTGGGGCTTTATCGAAAACATCGTTGTTTTCTTGCAATAATAAATGTATTACAGTTTTCTGTTACAGAAATATGTGCTCACAATACCCAATATAATATTCTATATATTATACATACTAATAATATTCATTGTTTGTTCACAATATACAAAAATAGTTGATATAATGCTTGAAAGCTTGGAACATACGACTAGGATAGTATACAACTAAGCACAATTTGGCAACACCGAGGGACTACGCTCTTCATGGCCTGTAGTAAAGGGGGTCGTGGCCTAACTCTACTTACAAGCCATGAACTAGGAAGTCTGGCAACATCCAAGCTAGACCCACAAAAAGAGATGCTGTAATGGCGTTGTAATGGTTTCTGGTCATTGCTGCTGAATAAATCGCTATTTAACGAGAGAAATAACATTCAAATCCAAAAATAAGTTGTGAAAAGTGCTATTGTTTGAAGTTGTGAAGAACAAGCAAAAAAATTTCCCGCAAATGTCTTATATAAACAGGAATATCTGTTGTGTTTTAAGTTGTGCTTTTTTTGGTTATACCTGGAGAGGTAGAAATGATACTTAACTTTTATCATCTCATAATTGTGTAAAAACAAAAATCCGCGTTTTAGTTGTTGTGCTATTATGTGATGTATAGCGTGTAGAAAGAGCTACTGTGTTTTTTTCAGCTACAGACTAAGGAATACCTTTGAAATTTGTATGTAAATAGCTACCGATTACTGATGTTTTGACTGAGTAGTTCAGACATTAACAAAAGCGTTATTTGCTAGAATTGTTCCTTTTTTGTGATTAGTAGAGTTAATTACCCTTTGTTAGATTTAGTAGTTATTTAGAACTAATCTCTTATAGGTCTTGTTCTTGATATTAGCACAAAAATTAACATGCCATGTCATTGCTGTGTGCTTGGATGCAAGTCGAACACAAAAGTTACCTTGAGGCCGGTGAACCACCAGTTTCTGTATTTCGTTTTCCATATGATGGAAATCTAATGAATCAATGGCTAAAAAATATTCCTAGGGCATTAGGGACCCCCACAAAATATTCTGTAGCTTGTGTCAAACATTTTCCAGAGGGAGCACTTACTAGAGGAGGTATTCATCGTTTGCTAGATTGATCAACAGAAGGCAAGAAGGCTAGATGGATAAAGTTAAACTCAATTTAAATGCAGTGCCAAGTATTTTTCTTTATTTACCCCTACTTATCAAAAACAGTACACTCTCAAAGAGAATATCCAGCTGAAAGAACCAGCATTGAAGGAACGTTGTGAGAAATTGAATGAAACCTTTGAAAACTCAGTTTCAATTTGTAATTTTGTTGATTTAACATCCAATTATAAAAAAAGATTTTAGTATGTAAATCGTGGAATATAAAAACTTTTGAAACTAACAGCATTTTTTTACACTCTAGTTTTTCCATCCAACGTAACTGAATGTTCACAAATAAACAGTATACAAATTATTAATCAGATTTTAGTATATTCATATATGCAGGTAAATGTTTTTATCAATAAAAATAAACTGTCTCCTAATGATTTAAAATGGATTTTACAACTGAAATTAACTAGATAGTCTCAACTGGAAAATTTGCTTGCTCGTTACAAATATGATATCAGAATCATTCTACCATCCAAATTACTGTACACATCTGAATAAAGGTTTAAAGGAATTGACGCATTAAACTTACTCTCACCTGAGAATGAAAAATAATGAAATTTATAGCATATTGTCAATTCTAATTGATAAAGTAAACTTGTTAGTGTACATACTAAAAAAACAACATTTGAATCGCTATAACTCAGACATAGTTCTTCTTAGAAAAAAAGTGTATTATTAATTTCTATAGATAATTTTATAATCTACAATTTTTGTTAAAACTATTTTTTTATAAAAAGTACCGTTTCGCTGAAAATTTTTCTGAAAAGGCAATTATTAACATGCAGTAGACCGATGTTCGAAGATCGATCGGTCTACCGGATTGAGCAGATGCGGCGTTGCCAAGTCTATGTTCATGGCTTGTAAGTAGAGTTAGGCTGTGACTGAGGATTCATCGATGTTCGAAGATCGATCGGTGTACCCACAGAACATACCAAAGGTTATGTTCTGTGGGTCTACCGGAATGAGCTGATGCGGCGTTGCCAAGTCTATGTTGATGGTTTGTAAGTAGAGTTAGGCTGTGTTTATATTGTACGATTATGGTTTTCGACGGATAAATTCCAATAACTTTAACAATCAATAAATAATCCTTTATTTACAAACTGAAAATAAACACAACAAATGTCAATATCACTTTTGTCACACTAGAGTATTTCTAGAAGATTCCATTTCGAGAAGATTCGATTCCCTGAACGTAGGAGCCGTTGTTATCACATTTGCCGGAACGTTCTAGATAATACAGATATGGCTTCAGATATTTTCGTAACAGTATTTTATGTTAAATGTTTATTTATCTTAACCTCTTAAGTGGCACATTTCGCTAAACAAAATGCGCTCCTCAGTGGCGAGTTTTGTTAGCCGCAAGCGTATATATACGTCTTGGGCATTGTGTTACAAAAATTGAAATAGTATATTTTTTCTGAAAAAAACGAAATAGTATATTTTCCTCTTCTTCTGAACTCCAAAATACTTCATAATCACTTTCGTCTCTTGTATTGCTGATGTCTTTCTCTTGACCATGATCTAAATTTAAACTAATAATAATAAAATAACAAGTTTGGACACAAGTCTATAATTTTTTACCGTCGTTTTGAGACTATAGTATTTCAAAAATAGTATATCAAAATTAAGTTATAAACCCAAACATGAAACAGGTCCAAACACGCAAGCAGAAGCACTGATCCGACAAATGTAAGTGTTCATGACCACCCCTGCCCCCATTTTTCCCAATCAAACGCAACGAATGATGTTCTAAAAACATATATTTATACGTATATTATGCGCGAGCGAACATATTCGTTTTATCCATAGTGGTAAACACAATTTAATTTTATGCGAATCTATTCGTCTTAGGCGTTTTGTAATGCATATGTGGATGACGTATATATCAGTTATAGCGTTGTTGCTATATTATTCTATACGTGGAAATATCAAACGACACTTGTATTGAAAATATATATTTGAGATTATTAACAAGGAACGAACTATTGAACACGTGGTTGTTGTTGTTACTCGATGGAAGTTAGAATGACAGATGTTGAACATAGAACTGACTGTCAGAGAAGAGCTCTGACAGAAGAAGAGAGAGATTGTTGTTGGTAGCCCTTTTTATATGTTGACAGTTGAAGTGGGGCGTCCCAATGTGATCACAGAATAGTGATACTATTCTGTGATATGTTTTCTTCCATCGAATGACAATGACAATTCCCTACACAGTCATAGCCACTTAAGAGGTTAACTTTAATGTATATTCTGTGTTTTAGGTATTTTCTGTGTTGTGAAATATATTTATTTACTTAGACCGGAAAAATATTCAACAAACCCACAGATTGGTTATGTTGTATTTGTTGATTTCTAATGTAATAGTTTCAGGGATTTTTTATTCTGTTTTTATTCAACGTTTTGATTAAAAATGTTATCATTGATAGTGAGAGTTATAGCAAGAAAAACCCTAAACTTTGATTCGTTTTTCCGAGGGACAATATTTAAAAGACACCTTATCTTGGGTATTGAGACTTCATGTGATGACACAGGTTGTGCAGTATTAGATTTTGACGGAACTATATTAGGTGAATCATTGTATTCTCAACATTTATTTCACTTGATGTTAGTTAATTTACCCTAATCATAAACAGTCATAATTAATTCAAATATTTCAGGAATGGAGGAATAATACCACCATTAGCTCGAGATTTACACAGGATGCATATTGAAACTGTGGTCCATCAAGCAGTGAAAGAATCTGGATTATGTTTTAATGATTTGAGTGCTATATCAGTAACCACAGAGCCAGGTTAGGATATTTCTTAAAACTGGTCTTAGTTTAATATAATGCCTAATCGAATGATAATTCTTTGATCATGGGTCTGAATTCTAATGAATATTTATTTTATTTTGTCAACAACTTTCAGAAGGTCGATCAGTAATGAGGTTTCAATATTTATCCTAAAAATTATAAAAAATGTTTTATACTTTTAAAAAATTGAACCTGTGATTAATTAAATAAATGAAATCAAACTTTTTCAATACTGTTTAGAATATTGCTTCAAAGCACAAATTTGTATGATGTTTAAGAAATAAGATCTGTTAACTAAAACAATATCAAGAAGACCACTAATATTCAGATATTAATGCAGATACTCATAATAGAAAATGTTATTAAGCAAGAAATTTGTCAAAAAATGTTTTGATTAAAGAGAAAGTAGACTTTGGCTTTATACTGCATGTTTTTCTGTTAACTGAATTATAAGAGGTCCTAAACTCATTACTTTGGTTACTTTCAACCTCTCTTCAATAAAACTTGCGATATTTGTCTTTGTTACATATCAACTAAAATTCAACAAAAAAAATTAAAAATATGGTTGTGAGAGTTATGAAAACGATATTAATTAAAAATTGCCACTAAATGCACTATATGTTTTAAAACAATGAAAGTAAAAATTAGTGGTATTCTTGGTAACAATATTCTTCATAAGCAGTCAGGTGGGGTCTATAGTTTTATTGAATATAATATATGTTGTTGTAAACTTGTATTTTTTAGGTTTACCAATGAGTTTATCAATTGGTACAAAATATGGAAAATATTTATGTAGGCATTATAAAAAACCATTCATCCCAATACATCATATGAAAGCACATGCTTTAACTGCTAGGATGGTCAAAAGAGATCTAGAATTTCCTTATTTGGTATTATTGGTTAGTGGGGGCCACTGTTTATTAGCCATAGCTAAAAGTGCTGATGACTTTCTTCTACTTGGTGAAGTAATAGATAATGCACCTGGAGAAATAATGGATAAGGTATCTTATAGTTTTTTAATATTTGAACATTCCATTTTCATTTTTTTTTCAGATAGCCAGAAGGTTAAAATTGAAAAATTTGCGAGAGTATTCAGTTCTTTCAGGAGGAAGAGCAATGGAAGTAGCAGCATCCAAAGCTGATAATCCACTGGAGTTCGAGTTTGCTACCCCTTTAATGCATTATAGAAACTGCAATTTCAGTTTTGCTGGACTTCATAATAAAGTTACTAGAACAATAATCACTGAAGAAAAGAAATATAGTAAGTTTAATATAATTGTTGATACTTCATTTTCCATTACGAAATCTTAAGTATATATTGAGGTACAATATAAAGGTTTTACTTTAAAATATTTTTCTTTTTTTTTCATATTTCAGGAAAGTCCTTGTGATGTTATTTGTATTATAATTTTCATTTTTTATTCCATAAAGAAGTGAATTTTTATGAAAAAATTTAACCAAATATTGATTGAAGGGATTGTAAAATGTTAGGCTGTAATTTAAATTGCTATTAATTTTTTTCCAATATAATTAGAAATTTTGTATAGAAATTTAATACTCTGTTTAACACCCTTTGTAGATTGGCAACTAATTTTTTTATTCATTTTGGATAATATTGTATTATTTTATGATGAAATTTTTTTTTTGCGTGTTTGTGTCTATGAAATAAGTAGTTTCATGATGATAATTGTTGGTTAATGATGGTTAATGGTTTTTGAGATCTTAATGTTCATTTTCAAAAACACTTGTCTGTTCAATTTCCCAACAACATGCAACCGTAATTGCAATTATGAAGTACCAAAACATAGACTCACAGCTTATGAGAAAGGCTCCTACTATTCTGCAATAACCATATTTAATAAACTACCAAGACATATTAAATCAACTAGAAATTTAAATCTATATAAGAAGCTGATCTATTCCTTCTTGATACAGTTGCAACCGTATAGACTGTCAGACTATATGGAGGCTGTGTGATACTGGAATTTATTAAATTTGTAAATTGTATTTTTTTTTTGTGTAACACTATTCTGGATTACCATCTAATATTTAGGACGAAGCTCATGTTAAAAGTGTTATTTGTTTTGTCAGTTGAACTGTGGTAAACAATTTTTTTCAGATGTGGCACCTGATCAGGTATTACCTTCAGTCAATAATATTTGTGCAGGATTTCTCTTATCCATCACTAGGCATTTATGTCATAGAATACAAAGAGCAATGGAATTCATAGATGCGAGAAACCTTATTTTACCACAACATAGGATATTAGTACGTCTTATTCTGAAAGAATTATATGTCACTTACTAATACTGATGTATCAAATGAATAACATTTTCAGGTAATGTCTGGAGGAGTAGCATGTAATAACATCATACCCCAAGGCATTGAAATCATTTGCAATGAGTTTGGTTATAAATTGGTGCGCCCACCACCAAAATTATGCACAGATAATGGAGTAATGATAGCTTGGAATGGTGTTGAACGGTAATTGTATGATCAAAATGTCTAAAATAACCTAAAAAGTCATCTAAATCTCTGTTTCAGGTGGAAAGCAAAGGTGGGTGTTTTACAAAATTTTGACCATGTTGATTATAATAAATGCAGTCCTATTGGTGAAAGTATTATTGAAGAAGTTACACAAGCTAACCTCAAGTGTAAATGGATTAAGCTTGATAAATTTTTAAATTTAATTACCAATGGAGAAAATCAAAAGGCAGTTGTGTGAAAATGTATTTTAATCTCAAACTAATTTTGGAGCTTTTTCTTTCATATGTTCTCTTACATTCTGGTAAAGATTGAAATTTTCTTCATCATTAATTTTTTCTTCTGCTAATATATCTAAGTGTTTACGTAGCTTATTCTTCACAAATGCAATATCATCTTTACTATTTTTTGCAGAAATAGGAATGATTTCTCTAAATTTCAATATATTTTCTGGTTTTAAATTATCTTCATAATTTGTTGCAATTTCTGAAAAGTAACAGATGTTAAATTATACTATTGATAATAATATAAAAAAAAACTTACTTGATAAATTTTTCAAATCATCTTTTATTTCATTATACTTATCCTGAGCTCCATCAGAATCCATTTTATTTATAAGTAGTAAGCTAGGTTTATCAACTAAATGTGGCTTATAAAGTTCCAGTTCCTATAATAGTAAAATAGTTGTATATAGATCTTCAGCTAATCTTCGAGGCTCACCTTATTTAGAAGTACCACAGTATCCAAACAAGTTCTATGGGGATACTGAGGACTTAACTGAAATCCATTGATATCCACAATTAATAACAGCAGTTCAGTTCTCTCAACATGCTTCAAAAATTTATGGCCCATTCCTTTGTTCAAATGAGCTCCTTCAATCAGTCCTGGCAAATCTGCCATCGAAATTTGCCTTTCATCTTTAAATAAAATCATCCCCAAATGAGGCCTCACAGTTGTAACTAAAATATTGTACATCAGATAAATCTTTTTGCTCTGAGAATTTTTAGCAAGTCAAGAGGCTTACATGGGTAATTTGCAATCTTTGGTTTGGCATGTGATATAGCACTTAATAAAGTACTTTTGCCTGCATTTGGAAATCCAACTAATCCTATATCTGCAATCAGTTTTAAATCTAATCTTACAGGATAGACTTGACCTTGTGTGCCCAAATAGCCATTTTTAGAATGTCCTCCTGTACCTCCTTTGGCAATTATGAACTCCTCATTTTTACTATCAAGTTCTCCTAATAAATTTTCAAAATTGATGGTTTATTTAATTTTTATTTAAATATCTGTACACATACCTAATTTCTTTCCTAGTTCAGTGTGAATAGATACACCTACTGGAACATTAATTTTTATATCTTCACCTGCTGGACCCCTAATAAAATTGTGGGAACTATTTTTTCCATTTCCAGCATTATATCTTCTTGTCTTATTTTGCTTGTAGACTTCCTCTAAGCTTATATCTTCTGTAGCTACGACAATTACATTTCCACCTTGTCCTCCTATTCCTCCAAATCTGTAAGACGTTAAACGTAGTCCAAATAATTGTAATTTGGTTAATTGTAATATTTACTTTGGTAATCCGTTTCCTCCATAACCTCCAGAGACAAATATTTTCAATGAATCTCGAAATCCTGCTTTTAAATAATTTCTGTATTTATGTTTTTTAGCCAATAAAACAACGGTTTTGAATACCATTCTTCTAGAAAATATTTTTATTTACCTTTAGCACTATCCTAAAAATTAAGGTTATGATCACAGAATATAACCGAAAAAAAATATTGGTATGTCCTGTGGTTAAAATGAAAATATAGAATGAAGAAGTGTCCATTTTTTATGTATAAATTATAAATATTTGAGTAAAATAAAACGAACAAGTAAAAGGTGAAATGTCTTAAGAAATGTAAAAGTTATGGGACTTTAAAGTTGCGCTTGCAAAAAGTAATTTTCTTATACTCTATCGTGTGCCCTCATTTGAACTCGTCACGTATGTATTGCATATCTGCTTACGCCGTTCAATTCGTATTTTGTTCATTACCAGATGGAGGTAGTTGAAAAAAATGCTTACAAATAAGAGTTAAAGCACAAGAGTTAAAAATCCCAAAAAATGTTTTTTTCATATACCAAATAATAAAATAACAAAAAGAAAACTGGTGCAAATTACTGAAGAGTAATTTAATTGATCCTAAAAGCATTAAATATGTGTGAGTGAAGATCATTATGATGTAAGTTAATATTAATAATAGCTGCCCACTTCTGATTGTTATATCTATTGAATTATGAATAGGTTCGGAATAACTTGTTAAGTAAAATACTATATATTTTTGAAAATATATGTGTTATTCACTTTATATATATGTGAGTACTGTTAAAATCAAATTTATTCAAAGGTTGAAAGCGACGTAATAAATTTAGTCAAATATCGGTTGGTTAGGGGAACCTTAAGGAAACACAACATATTTCCTCATAAATTTGACTGTCAAAAGCCGGTGAAACCACAAAATGAACGAGGACCATATGGAAAAAACGTGGAATTGAATTTTATGAAAACCTATAAAGTTTCAAAACAATCACCATTGTTTCAATATTTTGAAATGATTGAATGTAATGAAATGGAGTCATTTAAAATGAAATGTTTAAATTGTCACTGTGTCCTTTGACGAAGCATTCTTCCATTATAGTGGAATGAAAATTACACACTCATAAATAAAAAAGAAACAAGCGACTGCATGTAAATAATGAAAAAAAATAACGAAACAAAAGACTTAGCGTGATTCTGAAATTTAATGAATGATTCATAATGCGGTGATACAGAATAGGTGAAATGACGTCACAGGTCAATCAGAAACCACAGACGTTCCCTAAATTTCAATATTCTATTTCTAAGTTATTTATTTAAGGATTTCAAAAATGCTTTCAGTGGCTGATTAATATTGATCACTTTCAATATGATATTAACATCATGAAATTTCTACATTAAAAATAAAGCAGGAAATGGGGCTACTAACAATTAAAAGTGTAAAGGTTTGTGTTTGCTACTATGCATGTAACACATACAAACTGTTGCTTACTGTTAACTGTTACTTTATAATATATCGGACTATATGTTTTTTTGCCACATAATTACGCTATTAATAATTACGATTGCCAAACGATCTAGTCGCAATTACGTGATTAAAAGAATTTCAAAGATAATTCTTCAAGTTGTTAATAGAAAGACACACAACCTAACTCTGCTTACGTAAGTAAAGTTAGGCTGCGGAAGACACGTTTTATTTTCTCGAAACGTCCCTTAAGATAGTATAAATTGCTTCACAGTATGGCTGGACCCATCAATTATACCAAAATACTTGAAACTCTCAAGTCAATGAGCAATACAGTTGTTGGGCTCTAAAATAGGTAAGAATGATATAGTAAATTGTTGGTGAGCTAGTTGGCTAGCTCTAAAATTTTGGGAGACGTATATAAATTCACCTGATTTAGTTAATTACAATATAGACATCCAAACTAGGTAATTCTATTTAAAATTTCTATTCAAAACCTTTTGATTCAAGATCCCAAATAATGGATGGAAGATCTCTCTTATTCTGCTCTTAATCATGTTCTTCTGCTCGCTCAGAATGCCTATTTTCACTTTTTCACTTTCCACGTGAATGAGGGAATCCAATGGTCAGAGAGCCACTCACTCGAACTTTCGTAGAACCTCAAATTGTAATTCTATTTCCACTCCAGGGGATATAATGAAGCCTCAACTTCAGAGTATATAGTAAAACCCTAATTTGAAACTCCCGTTTTAACTCCAGGGGATATAGCTAAAATATATTCCATAAAATTCAGTTCATGAAATTCTTTCTGATCTATTGCGTATATTTATCTTTCATTTTGTTCATAACAGTTAACTCTTTGAATCAAAAAAAAAATCGAAAGATAAGTAAACTAGTTGTACGAAAAAAAAAACACCAATTTGTATCTACGCAACAAATCGAGAAAATGAAAAAGTAAAAGACTCGACTTACTTATTGAAATTGAATTAACAGTATTTTAATGAAAAAAAATGTTGTACACTGATTTAAGTTGGATTTTACCTATTGACTTCAAATTGAATAGGTGGTCTAAAATAGAAAATTTGTTGATAAGATACAAAGACATTGATCCACAGACAGTGTTGATCAATCTTTCACATATTTAATCGAGAAAAGTTTATGTTATTTAAATGGGGCATCGATTAAAATTAGTTGTGATATGCTTGAAGATTTTTCAGAGAACAGGGCTACTTGTTAAAATAACCTTCAAATTTTAATTGATCAAATAAAATTATCACTTCCAAAGAAGAAACGATACCGTCTGATACAATAATGCCTTTCATGTTATACACTTTTTCTCCCTGTGCTTATGATTCACTGCTATATGTTACATTATTTAATTCTATATGTTATAAATACGAATAATATTTCTTATTCGTTCGCAATATACAAAAAGAGTTGAAATAATGATTGAAACTTTGGGAACAACCGACTAAGAGAGTAGACCACTATGGCCTGATTAAAGTCAGCCGTGCCAGAACCTAACCACGGGCACGGCCACCTTTACAACAGGCAAGGAGAGCGTAGTCCCTCGGTGTTGCCAAATTGTGCACAGTTGTATACTATCCTAGTCGGATGTTCCCAAGCTTTCAAGCATTATGTCAACTCTTTTTGTATATTGCGAACAAACAAGAAATATTATGAGTATTTATAATATATAAAATACTATATTGGATATTGTGAGCACATATTTCTGCAACAGAAACTGTGAAACATTTATTATTGCAAGAAAACAACGATGTTTTCGATAAAGCCCCACTGCGTAAAAAATACCTCTATTAGTCAGTGGTATTTATTTACATGAAAAGTTGCCTACTTTTGCCTTACAAACTACTTCATGAAAGTATTGAGCTTTCTTCGTTTATTTTTTGATTCAGTTTTCTCGTGTCCGGCTTCATTATTTTTTTTTGTGTAATCATTCAAGAAGATATTCGAAAAAATGGGACACAGCATTTTCAGAATATTTTTATTGTCTTCACCACATAAACAGCAACAATAAAAATCTTTAAGGACTCATCCCATGACACTCTTAAAATAGTGAGATTACACAAAATTGCTTTCTGGTGTATATTATACAAAAAGGCCCGTTCAAGAGAAATACCATTAATAATTTTTACAAATATGGCACACATGTGAAATAAAACATTTTTAATTAAATCTGTAGGTATATTCAGTCCTCCCCGTTGCAAATAATTAAAATATTATAAATAAAATCATAGTTTCCAAAAATTCTGTTTTGAGGAAATATTGGATTTTGAAATAATGTGTTATTGTTAGTTAGATTTGTGAATAGCGATCTGTTTATTCGATGGTTATCGGTAATAAATAGGTTAGAAAATATACTTATTAGAAACTCACCTATCCCAGGCTGAAACTTACTGAATCATCTACGGAATACCTATCCTCTACACTATATTTCACAAAGAAATATTTGTAAGTAATCCGTACTCAAAACACAACACAAATTCGATTCGATTAAATTGGTACACACAAAATACTTCGTTTTTATAATTTGATGTTATGTTACCCACAAACTATCAACACTAGCACCTAAATAACACTATAGAAAATTGATGAATAGAGGATTAGAACTGAAATCGTAAAATATTCAACTTCAAACCACGAAAGTCTTGAACAACACAAAATTGATTTCGTTTCACTGAAATTTGTAAACAAACTAAACACTTTGTTTTTTATAGTTTGATGTTGAGATTTCAACAAATTATCAACATTAACACTTTGTAATACACTGTACACTATTGAAAAATATGTAATTTATACCAAAAGCTCAAATTATTTAAGTTCAAATTGCAAAAGTTTTGGGAAGCGTCCTGTTTGCAATCGTATACGATCTGAATTAATGGCGGGACTGTTAGCCAACCCTCTGACAGGGTTCATTGGCAGATATTCATTTCATGGCCTGTATTAAAGGTGCGATGCCACGGGTCTAGTAGACAGGTCATAGAAAAGATAAATTAATTCACAGAGTTAAATTCTAACCTATCAAATTAACCTAACAAAAAACTGGTGTTTCAAATGTTTGTTCTTATTTGTTTCTAAACTTTGCATATCCATTTTTGCATCAAATATTATAAAAACCTTCCAAACCATTTCAGTTGAGTTTCGCAAAAATCATAAGGAGTGTTTGTTACTTTGCAGTATTAAAAATGGGAGAACCTGAAGATAAATACTTGAATTTTCACGAAATGGAATTGGATGATAGAATCCTTAAAGCTATCGTTAAATTACAGTGGAGTACACCTACTTTGATACAATCAAAATCAATCCCTCTCCAACTTGAAGGTAAAGATGTTCTTGTCAGAGCACGAACTGGTTCAGGAAAAACGGCTGCATTCACAATTCCCATAATTCAAAAGGTATTAAATTTAAAAAAAACAGCCATGCACCAAGAAGTGAAAGCTGTTATTCTGGCTCCTAGTAGGGAATTATGTAGTCAAATATGTAGCGTTATAAAAGATCTAACAATAAAATGTTCACGAGAAGTAAGAACTGTTGATGTAGCTCCAAATGTTGCTTTAAATATACAGAAACCACTGCTTGTGGAAAAACCTGACATAATTGTTGGCACTCCAGCAAGAGTGTTGATGCATTTAAAATCTGGTACATTAGATCTGAAGGACTCTTTAGAAGTTTTAGTTATTGATGAAGCCGATTTGATATTTTCATTTGGTTATAAAGATGAAGTTGAAGAAATAACTTCATATCTTCCTAAAATTTATCAAGCGGTTCTTGCATCTGCAACTCTTAGTGAAGATGTGAATAAATTAAAAACCCTTGTGCTTCACAATCCTGTAATTTTGAAGTTAGAAGAACCAGAATTAGCACCTGCTTCCCAATTGAGCCATTACCATATGTTAGCTGAAGAAATGGACAAAGCTACAATTTTATATTCTCTTTTAAAACTACATCTGATTAGAGGAAAAACAATAATTTTTGTGAACACAGTTGATAAATGCTATAAGATTAAATTATATCTTGAACAATTCCGTATTCCAACATGTGTTTTGAATTCTGAATTACCTGCGGCTATTCGATGTCATTCTGTGTATCAATTTAATCAAGGAGTATATGATATTATCGTGGCATCTGATGAAAAATCTCTAGATGAAACTATCTACACAGATAAGAAGCCAAAAGAAGTTAAATCCAAAAGGAGAAAGGACAAGGAAAGTGGTGTTTCTAGAGGAATAGATTTTCAGTTTGTTGCTAATGTGATAAATTTTGATTTCCCTTTAGATGTACAATCATACATTCATAGAGCTGGTAAGTGTATATAATTCTAAAATTAATAATACTGTACAGGGCGATTTATATAATGGGTATAAGTACATATAGTAAGGGTGGATATAGGACTCCTAGATAGTTCTATAAAACACCTAGTTGTGATTACTGATCTAGAGTGATTTATTAATTTTGTTGATTTTATAAATTATTCATTACTTCTCAAACAACTGTGAATTGTTCACAGTTGAAATTGAAATTCAAAGTAAATATTTATGTATTTATAAATGTTGATCAAAATTAATAGAATAGTAATATTTAAGGTCTCATCAATAAGGTTATCAGCCATTTTGTAATCTCTTATTTTTTCATGCAATAGTATGGTTCATAGAATTGTTAATGTTCTGCTCGCAGACTTTGATTTTATCAAGGAAAAAAGAATAATTAAGCCAATTGCTGTGAAGAATCACTGCAATGCGGAGAAAATGTATAAACAATTTAATCAACAGAAAATTTTCAAAAAAGAGGTATCTGAAGTATATCCAATCATAAAAGAAAATACAAAGTTTCGCATGTTAACTTACAATGCAATGGCACCAAATTCCGACCACTGATGGATATGATTGAAAGAATGCTACTAATGATGATGAAATTCCTCAAAATTTCATTTGAAAAAAGGCTTTTCTGAAAGATTGCATATTCTTCTTTTGATAAATGTATATAATTTTATCTCATTTTGACTATATCATTCATATATTTAGTATTATATGGTAATGATTGGAAATAAACTGAAAGCACCGTTTACCGACCTGCTGACAACAACTGTCCCTGTATCTGACCACTGCGGATCCTAATTCCAACCAGCCATTCTCACCTACTAAAATTAACTTTATGGTTTACAAAATACAGTTTAAATCAGTAAAAAAACTATTATTCGAAATAACAATTCAGTATTTATTAGCATAGATTTATATCGACAGTGACGGCCAACAAAATATGCAGAAAAATAACACAAAAATTAATTCTTATATACCATAACTCACACTTTCAATTTTACCAAACATAGAAGTATAATAATAATAATATTGTCTTTATTCCATTATAAACTGTATACAAGTAACAGAAAATTTGTTCTTTACAGTAAATGGACAGTGTCAAAATAAAATTACTTCCAAGAGCAGGTGGTTTCAACCCCTATTCAATCATACAAACTATCCATTCCCCTTCGTTTACAAAATTCAAAAAATTCAGCATGTGTGTAAGGCTCACAGTCTACGATAAATTTGAAAACTTTCCTCTTAAATTGTCTTTGTTCCATTCTCATATGAAATTCATTTGGGAGACTATTGTAGAGCCTCACACACATGTATCTTACATTATTTTCAGTTAGACTCAAACGGTGAGGCGGGCACACATATAGCCGAGTTTGACGAGTGTTATTCCTGTTTCTAAGTTCAGCAAAATAGTCTGTGTTCCTTTGTAAGAACATAATGCTTCGATATATATATATATATATATATATATATATATATATATATATATATATATATATATATATATATATATATATATATATATATATATATATATATTATATTGTTGTTCGGTTTTATTGTTTTGTTTTGATACGTATCAATTGAATTGTATGTGTTGACTTGGCTGTGATGCAGTTAATAATAAAGTATATATGAAGTATATATATATATATATATATATATATATATATATATATATATAATATATATATATATATATATATATATATATATATATATATATATATATATATATATATATATATATATATATATATATATATATATATATATATATATATATATATATATATATATATATATATATATATATATATATATATATATATATATATATATATATATATATATATATATATATATATATATATATATATATATATTATATATTTATTCATTAGTTTTGACAAAGTTGTAATATAACAACGAAACGTCAACAGAAATAAACTTTTTCATATTAAAAAGCCTGTTAATGCTAAAAACTTTCAAAATAAATACCTCAAACAGGCAATAAATCAATTTCAAGAAATATATATATATATATATATATATATATATATATATATATATATATATATATATATATATTATAACCAGTTTCTGAATTATAAATATTCTATTTATGTATGAAGTTCCTCCCCAAATTACAATCCCATAATTCAACTGGGAGTAGAAATTTGCATAATATAGCGTTAGAATTGTCTTCTTGTCTTTGTTCCATTCTCATATGAAATTCATTTGGGAGACTATTGTAGAGCCTCACACACATGTATCTTACATTATTTTCAGTTAGACTCAAACGGTGAGGCGGGCACACATATAGCCGAGTTTGACGAGTGTTATTCCTGTTTCTAAGTTCAGCAAAATAGTCTGTGTTCCTTTGTAAGAACATAATGCTTCGATATATATATATATATATATATATATATATATATATATATATATATATATATATATATGTATTATATTGTTGTTCGGTTTTATTGTTTTGTTTTGATACGTATCAATTGAATTGTATGTGTTGACTTGGCTGTGATGCAGTTAATAATAAAGTATGAAGTATGAAGTATATATATATATATATATATATATATATATATATATATATATATATATATATATATATATATATATATATATATATATATATATATATATATATATATATATATATATATATATATATATATATATATATATATATATATATATATATATATATATATATATATATATATATATATATATATATATATATATATATATATATATATATATATATATATATATATATATATATATATATATATATATATATATATTATATATTTATATTTATTCATTAGTTTTGACAAAGTTGTAATATAACAACGAAACGTCAACAGAAATAAACTTTTTCATATTAAAAAGCCTGTTAATGCTAAAAACTTTCAAAATAAATACCTCAAACAGGCAATAAATCAATTTCAAGAAATATATATATATATATATATATATATATTATATCTTATAACCAGTTTCTGAATTATAAATATTCTATTTATGTATGAAGTTCCTCCCCAAATTACAATCCCATAATTCAACTGGGAGTAGAAATTTGCATAATATAGCGTTAGAATTGTCTTCTTGTCTACTTGAGATTTTAATACATTAAAAGTATAACTTATCGAGCTCAATTTATTGCTCAGATAATCAATGTGACCGAACCATTTTAGATTTGAGTCGACCTGAATACCTAGAAAATTCGTGGAGTCTAGTATTTCCACATATGAGTCGCCTAATTCGATCTCCTTTGGGTATTTATTCCTTGAGCGGTCAGTTTTAAAGATGATACATTCTGTTTTAGTTTCATTTAATTTTAATTTATTCATGATGCACCAGTTCTGAACTATGTCAAACACATTCTTTGAATAATCTATAGTTTCTGCTATAGTGTTTCCAGTTTGTACTATATTGGTATCATCTGCATATATAAATATGTGTTGTTTCAATGTTTCAATGAGACCAGGTAAATCGTTTATGTATATAACGAATAGAAGGGGTCCCAATATACTACCCCGAGGAAATCCTATTGAAGAGACTTTATCATTAGAGTAAAATACTTCACCCTCCTCCTCAATAGTTACTCTTTGTATTCTATTCTCTAGATAACTACCTATCAATCTCAAAGTTCCACCTCTTGATACCATAGTTTTCCATCTTCCATAGAAGTTGCTTATGTTCGACACAGTCAAAAGCACTAGTTAAGTCTAGAAATAAGCCCAGTGGAAATATACCCTTTTCCAGTGCCTCAAGTATGGTTTGGACTAGTTCGTATATAGCTGTTTCTGTGCTCTTATTTCTTGTGAAACCATGTTGATTTTTATTGATCACCCTAAATTTAGTAAAGAAGGCTATCAGTCTGTCTGATATAAGCCTCTCTTAGATTTTCGAAAACGCAGTAAGTAGACTGATAGGTCTGTAGTTATTTATATCTTCATGGCTTCCTTTTTTGTAAACAGGCTTCACTATAGCAATCTTTAGAACATCAGGGAAAATACCAGTAATAAAGGACTTATTTACTATGTTAGCATAGTGGTATTTTTATTTCGTTGAAAACCTTCTCAATTATTTTTAAAGGAATGTCATCATATCCAACAATATCTTTGTTTTTAATTTTTTTTATAGTTTTTTGTATTTCCAATTCTGTAGTTTCGAACATGAAAAAAGTGTTTTCTAGCTTGTTTATCCTTATATCTAGCTTTTTCAACGTGTGTGCATCAACAATATTTTTTCCTTTTTCAACAAAATGGTTATTCAGTAGGTTGGCTACTTTTAATGGGTGTCCTGTTATTTTTTTTCGTTTTATTTTGTGTTTTACCTGTTACAGTTCGTATGATCTGCCATGCAGCTTTGGATTTATTACTAGCTTTTTGTATTCTTTCTTGATGTTCAATTTTCTTGCTTTCTTGAAGTTTGTTGTCATATTCTTTTTTAAATTTTCTATATACATCTGTAAATTCTGATTTACAAGTTGAAACTGTATATAACTTATCAAGTATCTGTTTATATTGATAGATTATAGTTGACTTTTTATACTTTGGTTTTTTCTTAGGAGTGATCCAGACTTTGGGGAAATTTTTCTCAAAAGTGTTATGAAATTTATTGAAAAAATTCTCCCACATTTCATTGACTTGATACGGTTTGTAATTGAAAATTTCATTCCAATCAACCTCTTTCAAGTCGTTTGTGAAAGACAGTTCAGCTGTATTACTGAAATGCCTCATTTCAACCCTTTTGTCGTTTGCCTTGTTTTTACTGCTAATTTTAAAAACCGCCACGAGAGCTAAATGGTCCGAGATATGAGACTGTACTATAGAGGTGTGCTCGCCTTCCAAGTCTGATATCAAATTATCAATACAAGTGCCTATGCCAATCGTTCCTATTTTAGTGGGTTCATTATATAGTAGTTTACTATTACAACTATTTACAAATCATATAAAAGCATGAGTTTCTTTATTTTTAGTGTTAAGGACATCTATGTTAAAATCGCCCATAATAATATGATTTATATTTCCAATTAATATTTTATGGAATAAGGATTTTAATTTCTCATAGAAAATTTTTCTTACCGAGGAAGGTAGTCTATAAATGCATACGATGAGTACCTTCGGTTTCCCGAACATCACCTCAACTGCACAGCACTCAAACTCAAAAGCTATACTTAAAGTATTAATGTCTAATCTGGGTTTGAATGTCACATCACTTCTACAATAAATGACAGTGCCACCATGTTGACCTTTCTCTTTGCAGAAAGCTGTTGCTAGTAAGCTGATATCCCTGAATTTGGTAGCATCTAAGTTGTTCCGTGCTTTTCCACAAGTTGGGTTAACTCATTGGGTGTTCTATATTCATCTAGTTTTGGATATTTGTGTGTCCCATTTTTCATATTCTGCCACTATTGTCGTAAACAATTTCGGCTGGTATGGTTGGATAATTTTTCCAATTTTTTACCGTCTAGCGTCATCGTCGCCGAAAAGTGAAGCTTCTGAGGAAGTCTCTGCCTCTGTAGACTGAACAAGTTGACTACTCCAGATAGAAATTTTGGAATTTTAAAAATCAGCAATCAATTGCTTTGAGAGTGTGTAGTTCGGTCAACTCGTTAGGTGTTCTATATTTCCCCACGCACGTGTTGGATATCTGTGTCATCATATTCTGCAACTATTGTTGTAAACAATTTCGGCTGGTACGGGTTGGATTTTTTCAGTTTTTCACTGTCTAGCGTCATCGTATCAGAAAAGAGAAACTTCTAAGGAGGCCTCTTCCTCTGTAGATTGAACAAGTTCACTACTCCAGCTCGCGGATGTTTCAAGAAAAAACAACTGTCATCATCAATAAATACTATACGCGTATTTGTATTTTTAGTACGTTTCCGCTTTATAAACATTTATAAAGATATGACAGTATCGTAAGTATGTGCGATAAACAAAAAATATAAATTTCAAACAAAAGGAGTCTTATTTCGAATTTGTCAGAAATCAGAAAAATAGTGTTGACACTCCCATTACAAAGAATCTATTAAAGTTAGCCTCGGTGGCATACAGGTGTATTATGCAGATATAGCGTTTACAATATATAACTGAATACAAAACAGTTAAAGAAATACTTCTAAAATAAAAAATTAACATCATCTACAAAGTGCAATATTCCTGTTACCGACGTTACTGTCAAGTGGTCGGAATGAGGAAATGTTCATATTTAATAGGGATCCGCAATCCGTCCATTATTATTTGCTTGATAAAGCAAGGAAAATATGTAATTTTTGCCTACATGTTGAAATTTTATATTATAAAGATATTACAATATCGTGAGTATGTAAATATGTGTAATAAACCAAAAATATAAGTTTAAAAAAAGGAGACTTATTTCAATTTTGTTGGAAATGAGGAAAATAGTGGATGTTGAAAGTCTTATTGCAAAGAATCTATTAAAGTTAGCCCCGGTCGCATACAGGTGTTTTTATGCAGAGGTAGCGTTCAGAATATATAACTGAATACAAAAAACTTACAAAAAAACCTGGAAAATAGAAAATTAACATTATCTACAAAGTGCCAAAACTCCTGTTACCGACTAAGGGTCGGAATGGGGAATGCTCATATTTTATAGGGCTCCGTATTCCGTCCATTATTATTTGCTCGATAAATCAATGAAAATATGTAATTTTTGCTTACATCTTGAAATTTTAAGGTTTTAATGAACCAATAAAGCATGAAATAAATAAACTCGGAACTTATCACATCATTCTTTGAAAAAATCCAGGTATTTGTTTTCACTAATTTATGTTTTTTCGAGCTCAATTTGATATGAATACAAACGCCTTAGTAGATTTTGTTGAATTGACCGGCTTTCCGTTAACATATGAAAGACAAGTCCTGTTATATGACATATGATGAGTGATTCAAAATGCTTTCTAATTCACAACTTTTGGTCGAAATTTTAAAGTAAAAAAACCAAAATGGTCGGATACAGGCCTACTGTATCCGACCATTACGGTCGGTTTACCATTACGGTATTGAGTCGCCTAATAAAAACTAAAGTCATTTACGACATACTACAATATGAATTCTTTTGGGACCGCTAATAATATTGGTTGGATTATTGAGAATAATAAATCAAAAATGTATATATAGAATTAACTGTGGTAATAAATTTTATATAACTAGGTACAACTTTCAGAAATTTCAGTATTAGATTTTCTGAACATATATGAAATTTTGAAAGGAGCGAAACTGTTTCTCAATATGCCAACCACTTAATAGAACTCTGAATTTACTTCAGAGTTTGAAATATTATATACGAGCTAATGAAGGTTTCAAATTAAATTTTTCATTTGAATAGTAGTTCAGCTAGCAGGAATAATTAGCTTTCACGAATATTATTATAACTAATGTCCTACATATTTCATTATATGGTTGTATGTTTTCAATTATATATCTTAGATATAATTCTTAGAACTCTAGATTATGCATAGCAAGTTAGTGCTTAATTTTTTAAAATAATACTTCAAACAATGAATGTTCACCTATTTAAGTACACTTTAGTGTGAACTGAAAAGGGTTTCAACTTAATTATTCAGTTTCAATATTACATGACCTAATTATTAATCAAGGTAAGGTAATTGGTGCATAGTCAGATTTATTGCTATGTATGGAATATTATTTTTGTTTGCATGCTTCAGTTCAAAATTGTTCAAGCATTATTTAGTTTACATTTTATCAAGTTACCTTGAAAGTAAAATAGAAAATTTAGTTCATCAGTTTATTTCTGCTTAAAATACTCAAATATTATGCTTAAAATACACAAAAGATAAAGAGGAGTAATCATTAATTCAATATATTAAGATACTAGAACACAACATGTATCTCCAGGTTTGCATCCCTTCTGTCCAAGATTGATAAAATCTGGACACTCACTTTTTCTTTTGCATTCATTGTGTAATTGCAAACAGTTGAGTTGCTTCGTTGGAACTAGAAAGAAAAAAATGGTTATCGCACCAATATATTACATAATTTTGAGATTGAATTGTGTTAATTTTCACTCAGTAATATCTGAATAACTTGAAATATATGGATAGAAATATATTTGGAATAACTAAGGATACAGTAAAATTGAATTTTATTGTCATTGAACTGTTAGATTGAATTTTACATATTATATATATATATATATATATATATATATATATATATATATATATATATATATATATATATATATATATATATATATTGGTTTATTCCTCTTTAAAAGGTTGAAGTTTTCATCTTATTTATTGCTTTCCTCAGGGATCTGGAAAGTATGATGAAGCAATGCAATGAAGCTATTTTATCATAGATGATAGCGAATATATATAATAATAGTTCCATTGCATTGCTTCATCTTACTCTCCAGGTCCCTGAGGAAGGCAATAAATAAGCTGAAAGCTTGGAGTTTTTAAAGATCAGTATCATTTGGACCTTACCTGTCTGGTAACCAAATTGAAATATATATATATATATATATATATATATATATATATATATATATATATATATATATATATATATATATAGGGGTGGCCAATATTGTGATAATCCATGTAAAATTACTTCACAGAAATTATATTTATTGTAAATATATGAATAAAAGTACAAAATATGTGTATTCAACCTGAATATTGAAAATCGAATACCTTTATTTTACTTCTCCTGATAATTCGTTATAATTGGGAGAATAATTGGGGACAGCACTTCTCAATAACTCTTTGAGATGTTTTTTTTTAATTCAGTGGACCTACAGTTTAATGCCGGTTCCAATGGGCTTGTAATCAATGTACATTACCCAACAATCATTTATCATTAAACCTTAAATCTTAGACAAACACCCATGCTTTCACCGGGGCTGGAACTCAAATCCTACCGCACCATAGTGTTTAGTTAATACTGATTCGTGAATGAAATGATTCACCAAATTTCGTTTTTCCAAATATTGAAATAATTCGACGAGGAACCCTTTTTAATTCAAAATACATTTTTAAAATTCAGCAATCCGCGTCGACTTTAATTCTAATTATGATTATCTTGATCTTGTATATCTATCAATTCTTATTATCCAGCAGCTTTTTGGGTCATAATTATATTTGAAATTGAAAACTGGTCTTGCATTATGTTATTTTCAGATGGATTTCAAAAAATCAAGAGGTGATTTCAATATTTCAGGTCCTGAAATCTATTTTTTATTTCCGTCAATAACAATTTCTTCTAGTTTTTTATGTGTTCTTTGAGTTTTTCTTGTTTAATATTGGAAGTTTCTTTTAATTCAAGGAAAATGACTAAATGTTTCATTTTCAATATTCTTCTGAAAAGTTCTAATTCAGTTTGGAAACTAAATACACTGTAAGACTTCCGATATTATTTTATCCTGCTCCTGCAATTGCAAATTCAATGTTTGCAAATGTTTCATGATATCAGTCGATACCAAGTTTATAAATATTAAGTTTTGTAATATTCGTCATCATATACTTATGAATAGAACATATTCACAAACGGTACGATAATGTTTTAAAATAAAATAACACAAAAATAAAAGATGAACTCGGCTACATTTATCGAGAGCCACATATAACCCTTCAAAGAACCGCAGGATGGCCCTCACCTGTTAGCAAATAACAGACTCTAAAATGCATATATTTATTTCTTCTTAAAGTTTCGCTACAATTTGTAACTTTGTTTTCAAATTTTTGAACTGATTAGCGAAATGTTAACCAGAAATGAATTTTTACGTTTGGAAATGGAAAAAAATCAGAATGAAAAAAAAATTTCCCATTTCACAGACTGTTATTTGCTGAGAATAACTATTAATTTAAGGTTGAAATATATAAACGTTTTTTGTTCAAATATCAACTTACAATTTTGACAGCAAACAGCGCCTTCATTCATCTGATTTCTACATAATTGTTTGAAACTTGATTCTACTGAATGCGGACATTCTTTTTCTAATACACAGTATCCTCTCACATTGGCACATGGTTCTTCTCTATAGAAATTTGATTCTGAAAAACGCACATAAGAAAGGTGGTGGATTTTTAACATGATTTATAAATAAAAATTAAATTTAATCTTTTCATGGTAATTTCTTAAATTATTCCTGTTTTGATTGATCCTGATCTAGAGGTCTGAAATTAAACCGTTCTATATATACAACGGATATATATATATATATATATATATATATATATATATATATATATATATATATATATATATCATTTATATATATATATATATATATATATATATATATATATATTTATATATATATTGATTCATTGCCTGTTTAAGATATTTTATTTTGAAAGTTTTTAGCAATAACAGGCTTTTTTTGATATGAAAAAGTTTATTTTTGTTGACGTTTCGTTGTTATATTACAACTTTAATATAACAACTTTATAATACAACTTTAAAGTTGTAATATAACAACGAAACATCAACAAAAATAAACTTTTTCATATCAAAAAGTGTTATTGCTAAAAATTTTCAAAAAAAAAATCATATTAGTGTTTAATAATATTCCATCACATAAAATCCAATACTCATAAAAAAATTTTATCGTGGGTATATATTGTTTTTGGGTATCAATATATTGCTAAAGCTATTAATGAAGAATTGTATTTCATTTTATAATTGAATAACTAAATTAGGTATGCTTTATGTTTCTTCACTTTGTTGATTACTTGACATGGGATTCGGTAAATAAAATTTCAACTGATTACTATATAATAATTTTTCAGTTGAAAACTATATATTACTAAATCGATAATTTCAGGAACAGGAATCAATCTTTACAGTTTGAAGTCATAATTTTCTAGTTCCAGTTAACTCAAATTTCGAAACTGTTATTTCAGATCTGGTTTTAATAACGTTTGTTATTGCTTTTTAAAAATTTCTTGACTTTGAATATATTAACTTGTTGTGTATGATTATTTTAAAATTTTTAGCAATGACAGGGTTTTTTTATTGAAAAAATCTTCATTTTTGTTAACGTTTCTTTGCGAATTGCAATTTTGTAAAAATAATTGAATTTTGTATTATTTTATAATTTTTTTAAGTTTTGGATTTTAAATTCAATGGACGATGAATCAACTCTGTGATAGTTCATATTTAAATGAGAGCTAATAATAAAACTTGTCTAAAAATCACTAACTGAACAGTTCTTTATTCGACTAGTTTCGCCTTTTACGGCATTATCAAGAATGTAGGTATGATCAATTTCAATAAATGTAGATAGATCAGAAGTTTACAATAAAATTACCAAGTATTCTAAGTTGTCTTTGCTTTCTCGATTAAAATTTTCAGTTAAACACAATTTTTGAGCAAGGTTAAGTCAATGTGAACTCGATAATATATTGTAAACTCTAACTTACGTAACTTTCTAGATAATGCCGTAAAAGGAGAAACTAGTCGAATAAAGATTTGTTCAGTCAATTATTTTTAGACAAGTATTTATTATTACCTCTCATTTTGGATTTTATGTGATGGGAAAGAGATCATTTAATACTATTATAATAATATATAATTAAGTTTTGACAACGTTGCAATTCCCAACGAAACTTCAACAAAATGAAAGATTTTTTCAATAAAACAAAGACCTGTTATTGCCAAAAATATTATATATATATATATATATATATATATATATATATATATATATATATATATATATATATATAATTTATAGATTAACTTTTATACTTGTTATACTTGTTTAAGGTACTCGGAACTCAAGAAAATTGTTTTTCTAAGAACAAAGCAACGTGTTGAGTTGCTTTAAATTCTTAATCAATGAATATTTATTAAACTGAAGGGAGAGAATAGCACTATTCTCATTTTTCCTCACATCGAGGGACATAAGAATTAACTGACTAAAATCTTCGTACGTAATAAATCTGTCGCGTATTAAAAACGTCAAAAATTTGTTTTCTGAAGTTGATGAAATTTTGCTTTTACGTGCAAAGTTAAAAAATCAATTCTTTAGCACGTAAGAACAATTTTCCGTATTACACAAAATAATTAATATATTTTCAATGACCGCCTATTTTATTTTACGTAATAAATGTAGATATATCGGAAGTTTACAATAAAATTACCAAGTATTTTAAGTTCTCTTTGCTTCCTCGATTAAAATTTTCAGTTTAACACAATTTTTGAGCAAGGTTAAGTCAATGTGAACTAGATAATATATTGTAAAAGCTAACTTACGTAACTTTTTCTGCCGAAAATAAATTATTTTACCAAAATTATATGATAAATATTATAACTTACAAATGAGTTTTTGAAACTTGATTTTTGAAAAAGCTTGGATATTAAATTGTGTTATTTTACTAGTTGAAAATATTATTTTGATTTCTACGTATTCAGAATAATAAATCTCACCTAATGCCCAACACGGCAACAACAAACTAAACAGCACTTTAAAAAACATGTTTCAGATTATAGATTGATCCTTCAGACTTTCGATTAGCTTATGCTGAGCCCTACACGTTGTAAGTGTTGAAATACCTATAAAATGCACACGATTCGTCTAAAGATTTTGCTCCTAATATCACCGATTATACCATGAAATTTGAAAAGTAGTTAAAGTGAAGCGTAACTAAACACATAACTCAATATTTTAGCAGGCTATACACTTGAAACAATTTCTGATTGAATCGGAAAATAATAAGTATTTTTCGAAACAGAAAACATTCCCTAACGAAAAAATTTTCAAATAGATAAAAGGACATTACGTCACGTCAACAATAATCATGATTTATATTATACTATCTGACACGGCCAACGTTGTTTTGCCATATAAATTATTATTAATATATATATATATATATATATATATATATATATATATATATATATATATATATATATATATATATATATATGAAATTGAACATTGTCGGCATATCCCGCAAATTATATAATATTCATTTGAATCATATGCTGTAAAGATCCATATAGATCTCTATTAAATCAACAATGTATTTAAGGTATTTAATTGGATAAGGATTAATGTTGTATTGGTTAAAATTGCTTCGAAAATTAGCCATTATTTGTCGTCAAAAGTAAATGACAAAAAAATATTATTGTGGGATATCCATATACCATAGCGGAGTTTTCTGTAGATCTTTTCAATGTGTACAATACTTATTACATTATTTTGATAAATCTTGTAGGGTTCAACTTGCGTTTGCAATGTAAACGGAAAAAATGTAATTATTTACGACATCAGATTAAAAATCTCAAAAATAACTGTATTTGTCCACTATTTAATGGATGTTATTATACATTTAAACCTTTCTCTTCACTCTATCTATTAAAAAAAACGCATCAAAATTCGTTGCGTAGTTTTAAATTTTTAAGCATACATAGGGATATAGGGACAGAGAAAGCGACTTTGTTTTATACTATGTAGTGATAATTATTTCGCGTAGAAAAACATCAGTTTCAAACAGTGCAGGCATTATTGCTTTTAGAATAAACTTTTTAGTATAAAACGTTTAAATTCAATCCGCTGTATTTTGAATTTAAAAAAAACTTACCTATAGAAAAAGCAGTAGATGAAATAAAAAACAACAGAACAAAGGACGGTAACATTTTGCGACGTACAATACACAACTTAGGTCACGGATAAAATTGATGTGTGGAAATACGTTTCAATGCTATATATTATATAGAGATATGTAAAACATGTGTTGATATAATTTTTCTTTATTTCACTGAGATACCATTGTATTGAATATTTATTCTGTTTTTATGAAACACCGCCGTGGTTTTTTGCATACGGATGAATATTTATGATGAACTTTACTAGACGATCCATTAACGAGGTTATTGATAATTTCTTTTTGCATAACGCCAATTAGCTTTCCTACCTATTTGTACCTGGAGAAATTTATATAATGTGGCGATTCGTATTTTAATTATTCAAAATACTGAACTCTTATTTTATTCATAAGAAAAACATGAATGTTCATTCTCTTTTGTTTGTGAAATATAAAGAAGTTAATTTTACAATGAATAATTCAAATGGAGTATGTTCACCTAACCACCAATCACATCAATTACTAGGCTAGGGAAGTAAGAAACGTTAAAAAATTATATATTTAAATAATTGTTTTTTGCCAGTAATCAATTTTATTTTACAAAAGTAAAAATATAGCATTATTACACAATGTTTCGACTTTAAAGCAGCAAAATTTTAAGAAAAAAAAACATAATATTAAACGTTATTACTTTTTGATTAACAAGATTCTCGCAGATCACAAATCTTTGGATTGATCTAAAATCAATCGGAGAAAAACATTACTTTATATATATATATATATATATATATATATATATATATATATATATATATATATATATATATTGCTATTATTAATCATTACTATAAAGTGTTTCATTCGTAAATTTTCCATAAATCAACTGAACTTAAAATAAAGAAAAGTAACAATTTTGGCTATCATAAATTCGTTTTGAAATTTGACTTTCCTACAACATTCGGTTAAAAAAATATTTTACACTGAATTCTAAAACACTTTAGGAATCTGTATATAAACTGTAACATTTTCTTCGACCATTAAAAAAAACTAGTTTGTTTGCATTAAAATCAAAATGGAAACATAATATAGACAAATAGAACAAAATCCTAAAGCATTTTGTGGTATAGTCGATGACTGTGGGTGCTCAAATATATAGCACAAATATGCCAGTGTTTGCAAAAATCTGCTTTAGTAAAGTATCTGGCTGTACCCACTCGGGCCGTATGTTCAGCTCCCATATATGTGCATAGTTTTTTTTTTGAAAATTCTAACCTCTAGCGGACTAGTTCTTATGTAATTCACTACACCGGTGATACATTCTAATACTTTGTTCAGTTCAGAGCTCATTGACTTTGAGACAAGAGCTTTTCTATGGATAATGCAATAGGACCTGACTAGGATCATTCAATTTTAATAAGGTCCGGAATATCTTTCATATGCCTCTTTATCTTCGAGTTTACCACTTTTTTCTGCAGTTGTTTTCATGTCTGCAATTATCCTTGGAGAGGTAATTGTTAAAGGCACGTCTTTTTCCGTCCAAAGCGTTAGCGATTTCTGCTTGGCTGATGACGTTCACACGGCGCGGCGTCCGGCAGATGTCACCATGCCATGTCTCGATCTTCGTTGGTCACTACGATGCGACGCGCAATAAGGCCTCATAGAATTCCCTGCTTTTACACGAATAAGCGTTTTCATTCCCCATTCTGTTGAAGGGTATCAATTTTTTTAAAATATTGATGATTTATAGGTGCCCGCCAAAACTTTTATATCTATATAATATCAACTTACGTCTTCCGATAACGACATGACAGGATCGACTCTGTCAATCAAATACTGCTATAGTACTTAATTCTGTTAAAGGGATATACATTTTCTACATATTCGGTTCAGTAACGTGCTTGTATCGAACTGGGGAAGTATATTCATCTCAAGCTTATTTAGAATCATGACTTTTTTCTTACAGGCATTTACCTATATCAGCATAAAAATGTATTATAATGAAATAAAAAATATTGTTATTACATGAAATATTTGAATACAATATTTTTCAAATTGTAACGATAATGAAAACCTCAATAACTGACTCTTATAATTCTTAATTTTCATTTTAGGAAGGACAGCAAGGGGTAACAATCAGGGAAGTGTCCTTTCCTTCATCAGTATAAAAGAGAAAGTTCTTCTAGACAAAGTGGAAGAACATCTTAGGGCAGGATTAAACGATGTTGCGGTATTTAAAAAATATCAATTTAAACTGGAAGAAGTTGAACCTTTCAAATACAGAGCGCAAGATGCTTGGAGATCAGTCACGAAGATTGCAGTAAGAGAAGCTAGATTGAAAGAGATCAAACAAGAAATCTTCAATTGTCAAAAATTGAAAGGTTATTTTGAAGATAATCCAACTGATTTGCAAGTTCTGAGACATGACAAAACATTACACACTGTTAAAGTTCAAGAGCATTTGGCTGATGTTCCAGAGTATATGTTACCGCCATCATTAAAATCTTTGGCAGGAATGAAGCGTAAAAGAAAAACTTACCGAAATATTTCCACCTTCAAAAAAACTAAATTTGATGCAGCTGCGAAAAATCCGTTATTAAGTATGAATTCCTTGAATCTGAAACTCTAGTATAGAAATTAGAATTTTTGTAATTCTAATCCCTCAAAAGGTGTAAATAATTACGAAAAGACAATAGTAAAAATTCTATTGAGATATAAAAATATGTCTTATGTTAAACACTGAATGAATAATAAATAAAAAAGAACAATTTTCAATAAATTAAAAAATTATAAAATCACCGCAATCTATATACTTCTTAATGATAAAAATTTTCAATTCGATTTTGTCTTTAGTATAAACTTATTTTGGCTCTTTGGTCTAACAACTTTCAACATCAATAAGAAAATAGTATTTACAAGTTTGGAATATTTTTAGATGTACAATACCTTATTAACAATTGTCTTTTATTATAGTACAATATAACCAACAACAAATTGAAATTTTTTTTATAAGTATGAGTAGATGTTTTTAAATAAATGTTTTACGTGATATTTCAAACAAAATATTTATCATAAAAAATTTTTTTATTCATCCTCAAACTTAAAAGAATGCTTGCTCTTTCAGTAACCTTGAAATCGCGAAATTTATAACAATATACTGCACACAACATTCTCAAACTAAATCATATCAAACTAACCAAGTCATAGGGCAAATTTTAGTCCTTAAAGAAAACAGCCAATGTAAACATGACAAAATGTTAACTTGTGTTTCTCTTAAAATTAATTGACATTAATACCTAAAAATTTCTTCTAGTGAAATAAGATATCAACACAAGACAAATTAATTTCAAGTAAAGAATGGAAATTAACAATTCAAGAGGCATATTTTTAGTATGTATCTAAAGTATTTGAAACTTGAAGTATCAAATTTTATTTGCAAAATATTTAAAATTGAAAATGAAAAAATACACCATGCAAGTTTAAAGAAGAAACTTGTTGTCAACTATATTTTAAAGCCACACATTAAGATTCATACAAACTATTTTCTTTTCTGTCTCTTCTCACTGGAAGTTGTTGAAATAACTTCCAGATAATAATCCTTCAAACTTGGGATGTATTAACAGTAAAAATCACATTGTTGCAAATATGTAAAATGAATATTAACATTAATCAATAGTAACCAAAGGTTGTCCCAAATCGGTTCTATTATTACACATACATTTTTTATTTTACTAGACGCAAAAACAGTCGCAATGCACTGAGCGTCCTAAACCTATTGAGTTCGACGCGCAAAAACAAAGAAACTGGCTACAATTTGCAAATCTAAAGTTCTCAATCGAACTTGTGTGTAATTAAAGGAAATTTAACAACTCTTAACTGACTACCGTAGTCACATAGGACAGCGTCTCGCATTAAGATCAATTGTTTAATAAAAACGTATGGTGATCTACCCAACTGTATCGTTTTGACACATTGGCCCGATCGCACATCCCAAATGACCAAGCTGCCCGTTTTTGCTGTTACTACTAAGTGTGGGGCAAGCATTCTGATTGGCGACGAGAATGTCTGGGTAACTTGAATCGTAGTCAACAAATGACCCTGAAAGCGTTCCCACACGCACATCTTATCGTCCGTCGCGAGTGAAATTACGTAACTTGGAGAATACGTCAGAGAGGTTATGCAGCCGTTGTGCGCTTGTATGCTGTATAAGCAAGTACCTGAAAAACAAGAAGAGAATTTAACAAAAGGTTGATAACGATCATTAATTGATATGTAGTCCTTCGAAAAAACCGGAAACCTAAACGGAAACACAAGGTCGTGTTTTATCTTGGTATTTTTTTATCATTATTTACGAGTTATTGGTCTAGAACACTTTATCAAAGTCCCATTGAACTTGTAAAAGTTTGAGATATCTACAAAAGATAACAAGTATTTTTCACGACTGTCGTGAAAAAAAAATAAGATTTTACAACTCAACATATACATAATTTAAATCACGTATATGCTTTTGTTTATGAATTTTTACTGTTTTATATTACCCTGGAAAGTAATATGCACTTTTGAGCATCTTTTACAGCATTTTAATAGTAAGGTGAAAATTTGTACAAGAATATAGTTGTTGTCTTTTTTTGGATAATGTCATATTGTCAATAAAATATTACCTAAAAACTTGGTTAATTTTCAAATAAAAAATTTTAATTTACGCAGCATTTATTCAGGGCTGTTAACAATTGTCACAATTCACACTTGTATTGTCAATTGTGATTTAGTTTCGTATTTCAGTTCACAGAAACGTGCGATATTGTGTCATAGCTTGGCGACTCGTGAATTCTTATTAGAAAAATGTTTCAATACAATAAATTCAACTATTGTGTAAATAAAAAGTTTTAAAAATCTTTGTCGATTAGCCTACCTGTGGAGAGATCCCATATACATAACATTCCATCTTGAGAACCACTTCCAGAAATCGAAGGTTTCAAAGCATCAATAAACATGCAACTGATAGGACCGCAATGACCATGCAATGTATATAATTGTCGACCGTCTTCTATCTTAGAGAGTTTGACAGTATGGTCTAGACTTCCTGTCAATACCCTGTTTCCTTCGCACTCCAAACAAGAAATTGGTTGTTGATGCGCCTTCAAACTGAGCAGTTTAATGCACCGCAATTCGTCTAGAGTAGCCTTAACAAAAGGAGACATTTTCAAACAGTGAATAAAGTAACATAATATAATAAACTTCCTATACTACATAACTACAAATATAACGATTTAACTAACTGATGAATGTCTCAGAAAGTTGTGTCAAGCTCACAATTGTCATTGTAGATATACATTATTAAGGGTTGTCTAACATTATCTTAAATGAAACGTCTGGAAGCATTTGACATGTGGTGCTACAGACACATGATTTATCATATATTTACCAATGAAGCCGTCGTACAGCGTATGAGAAAACAAAAAGAGTAATAGTTTAAACATAATCAAAGAACGCAAACTTTCATATTTCGGACATGTTATGCGAAACCAAAAATATAGCCCCCACTCCAATTTATTATACAGGACAAGCTTAACGGCAAAAGAGGTCCTGGAAGAAGGCGAATATTCCGGCAGCAAAATCTAAGACAGAGGACAGGAATGACATCGATGGACCTATTTCGGGCTGCAGCAAATAAAACCGGATTGGTCATTGTAATCGCCAACGTCCACTGAGGATAAGGCACAAGAAGAATCTAAAAATTGATTTGTTTCAGTACTGTTAGTTCAACCTTAATTTTTTCATGTATTCTGTAAAGAATATTTGACGTAAACTTTAGTCTACAAGGAATGTTATTCTTCTTTGCACCTTTAAGCCAATTCCAAGTCTTATGCATATTATTTGACAGTATGTGCTCTCTAGTTTGACGGGTCTTGAGTGAATTATTTCTGTTCAAATCATTAATCGATTGGTCCGATACTTGAAAAAAATCTAAATACATAATTTAAATAAAACTGAGTAGTTTTCTGATTTTCACTATAATTCACTATAAAGTTAAAACATAACAATATTGTTTCGCCAACACATTGGCTTCATCAAATATAGATGATAAACTGAGTGGCTGAGTGGAGAATCATGAGTGGCTACTTAGTTTTATTAGAATTATTTTTGTTTATTTAAAATCAGTAAAACAGGACCACTTAAACCTATCATTTAACACTTTCCTGATAATAAAATCAGGTGTCGATTCGAAATAGTAAACTGAATAAAAATAAAGTAAAACCTTCATTAATAGGTATCTAAGTTCTATGTGATTACTATGGTCAATAAACTGAAGTTCAAAAGTTAAATATTAGTCAATAATTAATATTGGTAAATCTTGTTGTGCTTGGTGTAAAAGTAAGTGAATATAGGATTATCATTTATAAGATAAGGATCATTGCAAATATGTTTCGTTGTTGATAAACATTGGATTTAAACATTCAATATAAAATCGAGGAAAAGTGCATTAAATGCAACAAGGAATTAGACGGAAGCCAGCTTTTTCCTTGCGATGAGTGTAAATCATGTTTCTATATGGATTGTGCTGATGTGACTGCATCTTAGGTTAAATGTCTTCAGTTGAAGACCAAACGAAAATTAAAATTTTTTGCGATGAACGTGAAAATGGTTTGAAACAGGTACCAGTACTAATTAGGGAAGTCGCCGAAGTCAAATGTGGCAAAGAATTAAACTATAATATGCATATATAAAGCACATAAAATAACAACAAAATTGAAAGGAAACCATGATCAGTATCAACACACTGATAAGTAAAATTCATAAATGATATATTAACAAACTTTAACACTGAAGTACACACTATAGTTCGCGAATTGTAGCACCAGCACATCGTTTAAAAAATTTGAAATCTGACTGAAGAAGTCTGAATATCAAGCCAACCTGTTATAGTATCATAGATCTGCACGCAAAAAAAAAATAGAAGCGTAGTTTGATCGGTACATAAAAACCTGAAACTGAGGGGTGTGTCTGGTACATCTAAGAGGCAAACCACGATCAGGATCAACGCACTGACAACTAAAATTCATAAATGAGATATTCACAAACTCTTAACATTGAAGTACACACTATAGTTCGCGGATTGTAGCATAAGCACATCGTTTAAAAAATTTGAAATCTTGACTGAAGAAGTCCAAACATCAAGCCCACCTGTTATAGTATCATAGATCTGCACGCAAAAATATTTGAAGCGTAGTACATAAAGACCTGAAACCGAGGGGTGTGCCTGGTACATCTAAGAGCCCCCAAATCTGATAGGAGATCTGGGCAATCCATAATCCCACTAACAATTTCATATACCAGACATATGTCCATATGTCTGGTATATGAATATACCAATAAGATGGTATTTCATATACCATCTTCAACAATTACCATCTAAATGAGCTGGCAGCTTGGTTTTAAAAGCCAAATAGCGTAAGAATTTATTCTGAATCCTCTCCACATAAGCTACATCACACTGAAATATTGGGGACCATATACTGCAACCATATTCCAAATTGGATCTCACCAGATAGCAACAGCTCCGGAGGATTAGGCGTGAAACATGAGGATATACGAATAACAAACCGAAGTATACGGGAAGATTTGTCGGCGATATATTTGAGATGTTCTTTAAAATTAAGTTTGTTGTCCAATATTATACCTAAATCACGTATAGAGGGAACCATTTTCAATCCAGTACCACCTAACTGGCTAGGGGAAACATAACATGATGAAAAGTGATTTGCTCTCATTTATCAATGTTCAAATGAAAGTAGTTGGAAAGATACCAGCTGCAGAGATCTTTTTGCAAAGCATCCTGAGAAGCCACACTATCAATAGCCGAGTAAATCCTCAAATCACCGGCATAGAGCAAAAGCTTATTAGTCACTGCATTTCGAATATTGTTTATGAAAATGTTAACCAATATTGAAACTAAATGGGAACTTGAGTTTTACAGATAATATATTTAGATTCGACGTATCAAATTCCTTGGAGAAATCCGTAGAAACTACATCCATTTGACAACCAGCCTCAAGACACTCAATAATGTCTTACATGAAAATAAGAGATTAGAAACCGTTTGATCTACCCCGCCTAAATCCTTGCTGTTATTCATTAAGTACTGGTTCAATCAACCATGATAGTTAATTGCATACAAGGTAATCCAGCATTTTAGGCATATTAGATTGAATTGATTGAACCTCTTTAATTTCTGACTTGACAGTTATCCCCTCACTTTAAAATAGGTATAACAAAGCTTTGCTTTTAAAATGATGGAAAACGACCAGAGCTGAGAGATAAGTTGAATACATGACAAAGAGGACCGGAAAGAGCAAATCTACATTTCTTTAAGATAATATTAGGAACCCCACCAGGACCTCAAGTGAGCTTGCATTTTATTTTTTGAATTAACCCAAATATTTCTGATAAGGTAATCTGGCATGAATTAAGATTTAACGAACTCCTCATCTCGAATATAGGTGGTACTATGACATCATCACTGTAAACAGTCGAAAAAAAAACTGACAAAACTGACAAAAAATAATTGACAATTTCACCACATTCGAACTAGAACTATCATGTCATAGATTTCGGCAACTCATGATTCCCTCTCCTACTCTAAACAAATCTCCAGAAGTATTGAGGATCAGACCGAATGTTCTGCTCAACTTTTCGAATGTAGTTATGATATAATTCAGTTCAGGGTTTTACATCTAGCCCGTACGGTACTAAAGGTGTTGTAGTGTGCTGCACTCCCACACTTTTTGAATTTATTCTAAAGCCTCTTCTTCTGGTTAAAGACTTTCTGGCCAAAAGTTTTCTGTTGAACCATTTTGGAAAACTAGATTGTCACAGAGCTCAATGTTACAAATATATTCATACCACTATATAGATTTCCATAGAAGCACGATACTGCAACTCAATCATCATCATAATAATTCCAATTGCATGACAAAAGATAATAATTGGTCAAACCAATATAATCGTCTTATTAAAATCAAATACTTATTCACATTAATTGATCTTCTCATGTACACAACTCAGTGAAATAACAAATAGTGTACACGTAGTTCCAACATCAATGCTACAATTTTTAAATGCAAGTAGTACTTATAGTAAAGCAATCCTACCTCATAATTTAAACTATGTTGATCAGGCATAGATCCGTGGGACCCCGTACGAATATGAGTTCTTCTGTAAGCTACTGTGAAGTTCCAGTCGATCGGTCGGCCTTGGTTGTAAGTTTGTAACATGAAGAAATCTAAGGTACCAAACAATCTAGCAGCTACCACCCTCGATCCCAATATTTTGATGTGAGTTATTCCAACTCTGTCTGAATCTTCATTATATATACACTGTTGGTAATAATTGGCATTTATTTAAGTTGCAACAGTTAAAAAGTGTAATGGTTTATAAAATAACGATTCAAAATAGGTAAACAACAAAAGGTAAAATATTTGTATTATTTATTTTATTACATGGTAAATTTCAAGATCTGTAGTTTTTTTGTCCAATTTGATTACTCACATTATTGCTGACTTGATTTGTTAGCTTCGAGTAGGTCCATGATTTTTCCTTTGTTCAAGAATGTAAAATCTTGTTTTTTAGAATCGTTTTTTTTGTCGTGTTCCAGTTTGTGCCATATTAAATGTAATTTCAAGAAAGATCAGTACAATATTATAACAACAAAATTAAATTAATTCTACAAAACAAAAAGTAGCATGGTTCTACTGGTAGCAATTGAAATCAAGTCAAGGAAGGAATTTAAATGAGCAATGAAAATTAACGTTTTCTATATAAATAATTATCGATAATATAAATTACTTTTATGAAATGACTGTCATTAACTGAATTTAATCGACATATAATATTGATATAAAATTTGAATTAAAATTGTGTCGATCAGGTCCTAGCTATACATATATGGGTTATAAGGATTCAAGGATAGCAAGAATATCTCGTAAGTAAGTCACTGATGCAATTTGACTTCAAATAAAATTCCAAAAGTCGATTGACATATCGCGATACAAAAGCTGAAGCATGAAAACTCAACCGATTGTATCTGCAAGGAATTAGTTACGGCGAATACACGCAAAAAAGTTGAATTTAGTGTGATTTTCCTTTCTTGGAATCATCTTTAAAACATCCGATCAATGGTTATGGACGTATCAGTGTAATTTGAATTCACCTTCAATCTAGCGGTAGTTCCTTCCCAAAACTCCATATGCCCGTCGGCACATCCCAAAACCACTAAATTATCCAAATAATCCATGCACCAAATTTGCGAGAATCTGCCTTTATCAAATTCCGAACTACTACTCTCGTTCGAATCCAAACGTCCAAACTCGCTCGAAACATTAGAGCTGTTGATGTGGCTTTCCGCGTCCAGAGACACCGATCCACGATTTTCCTCGCCGACTGTGTCTTTGAGCCAGTTAATGTCCTTCAAGCGGTTACTTATCACAAAGCCGTCGCCTTCGTGACTGTTGTACAGTTGGCGGAATGATTCGTTGAAGTTGTAGCCGCTTGACTTCGGAGAGGAACAATAGGATTTTATTTGAGAAAAATTGGTGTTGATTTTGTGGAGGAGACGCGGAAACATGGTGTAGCTTTCGTCCCTAGATGGCGGCGATCCCGATTCGTAATCTGAGAACGTATGCTCGTCTGGTTCGTAGCCATTATCGCATTTCTGATAGCCAGAGAAGTAACTGAAAAATAAGAAAGATGAAATTTTACACTAACTCAACGAATTTCAACGACTAATAATCATCTTTTTAATGCTAACTCAACGAATTTCAACGACTAATAATCATTTTTTTAATGCTAACAATAATTATCAACCAAAAAACATTAACATATAATGTTTCATTACATATATATGTTATATCATATATGGGTATATATGATTGTATATAGATTGGTCCTTAGATACCATAATTTACTAACCAAGCAACAAGTAATAACACCTTCCAATTTATCAATTCATAAACTATATAGGTTTCTTACCTTTATATCAAATTTGAACAATATTATATTATAATTGTGTGATATATTTAATCAGAAAAGAACTAACCTAATTGAATTCTTATTTAATCAAAACAAAAGTTGCTAACTAAGCCCTTTATTCTCTTTTTCAGCAGTTTTTCATTAACACTTCTCAATTAATTTGTCAACTGATTATAACATTTTTTAGCATGATATTCATGGCTTATTCTTCCAATAATGGAAGCATTTTTAGCAGAAAAATACTTTTAATTCTGGTATTCACTTCCTGAAATTAACTTTTTAATTGCTTATTGTGGTGCACAATTGAACCCATAAAAACTTGTCTAACTTCCAATGGTTTATTTTATACACTTCTTGGTGCTTAACACCTAAAATTTTTAGAATTGGTATTTGTTGTGTATAATGGGTAAGAGTTGTATAGTAACTACTGCCCCATCCAATGATACCATATATTTACCCAAGACTAAAAAATACATAAACTTGGTTTTGTTTACCAATTTCTGATGTAGGTATATACCACTTTACATTAAAATCATACGTCAATCTAAGGAATCTGATGACTGTTACTGTATATAGCTATTGTCAATTCATTTTGATTTCAATCTCATTAAAACCAGAATCTCTGTAATTTCCAAATGTGATGAATACAGCTTTGCCTACATTCAAAATGAGGTAGTTTTGATATCGCTAGGAGTATTATAATATACAATTTATTTGACATTGCAACCTCCATTTCTTCCCAAATATCGACTTCCATGGAACAACAAAAATTATTCCTCTATTTGCCAATGAGAAATTAAGAAAACGTAATTTTTTTATTTTGTATTATACCAATATATAAAAATATGTACCAATATTTTTATCCTCTTTCATGATTGCATTTTTAGATTTTCAGCAAACATTTATCTATTTCACTTATGTGTATTTTCATTTTTTTATAATGTTGTTTTTAATTTATTCCATTTTTCGATTAATTTCTGTATTGTTCATATTTGTACATATGAATTGCATTAAACTATTCATCTACATTACTTAAATGTTATTCTCATTGATGAATTATTTTATGAAGCAATTTATTTGTTTTTTTACATAACAATACATATATACTTTTGATTTCTGCAATGCAAATAACATAAACACTTCCATTTTTATATAATGGTACGATTTTCAAAAAATTCAAATTGTTGGAAGTAAAATTACTTTCATCATCTTACCTATAGCGATCAATATTTGAAATAAGCTCTCCTCTATTATTATCCCACACTTTGATTGTTCCTTCGAGGCAACAGCTGACTATCATATTTCCATCTGTGACAAGCCATTCTACTTCTTGCTGATGTCCATCTAGTACTGTTGGTATCGCCTCCAAAAGAATTTGCGATTCGTTTTCGGACTCATCACTTTTGTCGCTATTGTACCATGAAGCTCTCCATTCTGCGTAATTTCGAGAACACACACATCGATAGATCACAAAGAATATATAAGCTAACACAAAGACACTAACGATACAGAGCAGAGTGGTCAAAAAAATTTCCATCGGCGAAGTAGGGTATAATGGTTGTTCAAATGAGTTTGATTTTACAGGTGCTCCATCTGAAATTGAAATTCCAGTATAGTTTTGTTAAAAGTTATTTCAATGTTGTAGTAATTTAAGATATTTTGAACATATGTTTAATAAATTACTGAGGGTTATATATATATATATATATATATATATATATATATATATATATATATATATATATATATATATATATATATATAGCAAATAAAACTGATGAAATGATAATTATATGATAAATTGAAACAAATTTGAAAAAAATCATGAAAATGTTATATTTTAACTACAACACAAAACTTTTCAAAGTGCCTCTTTATAAGTAAATAGCACAAATATATATTTACGATTTGAAAGTCACAAATTTGAAACATTACATTGAAATAAAAAGCAAGAATAAACACAAAAGACTGAATCTTGTAAATCGCTTCCATGTTGCTCTAGTCATTTTTATTTTTCTTTGAATGCACATTTTCAGCTACATATTACTTATAATGAAAATAAAGAGATTTCTTCAAATGAACGATTCTCAAAACATTTGCGGAATATTAAGATTTTGATCCAGATTGAGTTAACTGAAAAATATTTTTCCAAGTATTATTATTACAAAATTGTTTCAGTGCTGTAAGATTTTCGTGTCTTATGGAAAAAAATTCCATAACTTATTGTGCAATAACACTTGATAAAGGACTACCCATGGCGACACCATCAATTTGTTGACAAAATTCATTTTTATATTGAAAAAAATTTGTGCCTAAAGTGAATTTTACTGCTTCTATGAATTAATTTTTTGGAATACAAATAAAATTTTTAAAATGATCCATTTTTGATCTATTATGTTCGGAACAATTGCATTAGGTATATTAGTATACAGTGATATTATACCGAGTTGTAAATTTTACAGATTATCAACTAAATGATAAGAGTTCTTGATCAAAATTGATTTTGATTTATTATATTTTTTAAAATTGAAACAAAAATTTAGAAAGATTATATAGAAGGGATATAATATATGAAACAATTGGTCTTAATGGAATGTTATTTTTACGTATTTTAGGTAAACCATAAAATTTGGGGGGTAAACTATTATGTTTGATTAACACTTTGATATTTTTGGTGATATAAAACTATTTTTTTCCCACTTTTTTAGTAATTTGTTAGTTTCATTCTGTAAAGTTTTCGTTAGATCTCTATTAATTTTTTTATACGTAGTTGTATCACTCAGCATTTCGTTAATTTTTTGTTTATATTCATTAGTTTCTGGAATTGCTGTTTTATTTCCTTTATCGGATTTTGTTATAGGTAATTATGAATTTTTTGATTGATTTTGTTTTGTTTAAATTTTTTATTAAAAGTTTATTTTCACTCAGCATTTCGTTAATTTTTTGTTTATATTCATTAGTTTCTGGAATTGCTGTTTTATTTCCTTTATCGGATTTTGTTATAGGTAATTATGAATTTTTTGATTGATTTTGTTTTGTTTAAATTTTTTATTAAAAGTTTATTTTCAGATGTATTTTTTATATTTTGAAAATTATTATAGTATGATAGATAGATAACTGTAGTTTTATAATGATATACATCATCATCAAGACCATTGACCAGAGTCTTTCAGCCCATATTAATTTCATAATTTAATTCTTTCGATTATACAAAAATAAAAAAAAACAACAAAAAGTATAGTGTCCTTAGAATATTCCAAGTTTCTGTAGTACTGTGCTTGTTGGGTATTTTCTGTGTGGATGTTGAACCGGTTTGTTGTGCATCAGGTTGCTTATGTCATTCAGCATTTTTAATCTTTTAGCGAACTTAATATTAAGTTTAATGGTATCATTTTATTGTATTAGTAACTTTTAGTCGAATTGAGTTTTGATTTCCACTAGGCAATTTTGAAATTCTTTCATATATAAATTCTTCATATAGGTATTCAACATCCTTTTCTTAAAAAGGGGTGTCATGTATTACGTAAAAGTAACTTTGTATTTGGCCGGCAACTTCTTTGTTTCTATACTAAATGAAAAGGTGACTATGTTTGTGGATGAAAAGCAAAACCCTATACATATATGTAGAGGCCCAATGCTGTTAGGATGTTTGTCCATTTAAATAAACCATGAGATGATTGACAATAACTGAACCTGATTAAAAAGTTAGCAAAACCTACTTCTGGGAGGCGAAAACACTATCCATCTTACTAGAATTACCCAAAACTGTATACATTTAACTAAACATTTTACATAATGAGACGAACATTCATCTGTGAACTAAACACGTGAGTTCCCTCTATCGAAGAAACGAGATAAACTCTCTTTAGCATTGCAGATAACTTTTTATAGATGAATATCAAATTTTAAAAAAATGTGTACTCACCAAACTCAATAGGATCAAGTGCAGCTGCCAAAGTCAACCAATGAAATGTATCTTCATAATTTTCCATTGGATTTCTCATCATAACAGCTTCATCCGGCGAAATTACATGCGACAGCTTAATGGTTGGCAAAATTGTGATGTACTTACCAACCAAAGAAATGTTGTATTTTGCCAATATAGATGACCAATAAAAAGATGACATTTTACTCCATGTCTCATAGTTTGTATGTTTTAATTGGTCCAGTTCTGCACTATTATTATTTCCATTCTCCTTAACTGGATTGTGAGTAACATAATTTACAGCAGCATACGACTTGTTGATATCCAAAAGAGGAAACATCTTGATCGATTTATAATTGGCATAAGTTGAATTCTGAGTACTTGTCACGACGTTCGTATCGTGCATTGTATAATTTAATACGTAATTTTCTATGATGCCACTGTTATAAGCTATGATACATATCCATGCAGCCATCAAAATCATGAGCGATCTTTGAAAAAATCTCGTCCTAGCCCAAATATCGACCAACTTCAGTCGCTTTGGAATTTTTTTCTCTAAAGCACCCTGAGTTTGTCCAGCTATCACGTTGGTAGGATAAGTCGAAAGTCTAGGATGAGATTTAGAACGATTCAATGGGCCGTTCTTAGTAGCAAATTTACCATAAAAAGTCTGATTTTGAATCAATGTACTCCTAAAGTTAGAACCAAACTTATCGTTTAGATCTTCCATTCGCTTCATATCAATTGCTAAAATAACGGTGAAAAACGTCATTTGAAGAAAAAAATCAACTATTAAACTGGTGATTGAAAACAAACAGAATTCCTGAATGCTATGTACAAATGTAAACAAACCAAATGTGAAAATAGTGATTTCAAGAAGTAAATTTTTAGTAATTCCCCACCCTTCTTTACTCAGTCCTTGAGCAATTCGTATTTTTACATCTAGATGAGATGGGGTTGAAACGATACTTTTAGTTAACACCAATACATTTTCCGTTCCTACCAGGGTGGCTAAATAGGGAAATATCTCCTTTCCTTTGAGGGACAAAGTTCGTCCAAAGAAAAAAGCAATTCCTAAAGTCATAATCAAACTTCCGAAAACTGCTAAAACTACTATAATGCTCATAGTTAGTTTGGATTTAATGGCTTCAATTTTCCTAACAGAAAAATAATAGTACACAAATAAAAGAATATATGATGACGTTAAAGGAATTAATTCCCAGTAGGTTATTGCTCCAGGGTATTGTATCAACACCATATTATCATTCAACTTCGAGTTTGTATCATTTTGATGCAATGGATATTGAGATATTAATTTCTTTCGTAAACCATCAATGAAGCTAAAAAAATAATTCCACATTAGAACACTTAGAATGTACACTTGTACTGGGACTCAGTAATAATTTTGAATATAATTTTTAAAGTAAAGTTTGTTAATCACTTTGTGATTCAATTCTTAAAATTTATTGTATTTTAATTTTTTTTTTCCTTTTCCAATTACCTTTGGTCATACTCTTTGAAAAATAATGTTACTGCAAATTGAATAATTCTTTGTCGATTTCTGAAGGGGTATCTTTTTATTCCAGTATCTACCAATCGCATCCCAAATAACATCTCAGCAATTGATATTTTACCTCTCTGGTAATTCTGAAAAATTTACCAATTATTACACTCATATGAGATTACCAAAACTAGAAGTACATGGTGATAAATGAAAATGAAATTGAATTTTAATCTAGTTATATCTATAGCTTCCATTTCCATCTTATCAAGCTTACGTAAAAGTATGATATGGAAATTATTCGAAAAATTTATAACAGATTTGTACACAATTTGATTTTATTTACGTGCCTGCTGTTTGAAGATAGTAGTGATGATGGAATTTTCTCTTGAGAATAGCTCCACATTTTGTTGCCACAAATTAGCAGGTGACAAAACTAGACAACTGTATTGGGGTAGTATATCCCGATAATCAGCTTTGATACTCTTCAATGCTTCAACGTGAAGGCACAAATGACCAAGAGAACGAGAACTTGAAAAAAAAAGTATTGAAAAGACTAAATAGAATATGGAGATACCAAATACCTAAAAGCAAATAAATAAAAGAATATGCATACTTATATATGCATTTAAAAAGTAGCAATTCTTTGGTGTAGTAAAACAAAAATTACTAAAAGTTTTTCATTCCATGTACCTGTACGCAAATTTGCTATTGTATAAGTTTGTGAATTTAATAATAACATAATACATACCCACAACTAAGCATAATCTATAAACATATTTAAACAAGCTTACGATTAAATTCAATGGACGATGAATCTACTCTGTGATAGTTCATAATTAAATGAGAGGTAATAATAAAAACTTGTCTAAAAATCACTGACTGAACAATTCTTTATTCGACTAGTTTCTTGATAATGCTGTAAAAGGCGAAACCAGTCGAATAAAGAATTCAGTCAGTGATTTTTAGACAAGTTTTTATTATTACCTCTCATTTAAGCTTACGATTAAAAAACTATTTTCGTCACTATCATTCATAATAGTTCATTTACAAATAATATCAGTTGCCACTCACAACCATGTAGGTAAAACGCAATAGCACCGAATTCCGACCACTGATCGTTAAGATTAAAAGAATCCTTCAAAAGATGGTGTAATTACTCAAAAATTCATTTGAAAAAATGGATTTCTGAAAGATTGCATATTCTTATATCAAGAAATGTACATAATTTCATCTGTTTTCGACTATATCATTTATATATTTGAAATTAAATGATAACGATTGGAAATAAACCGAGCCACCGTTTACGGACCGGCTGACAACAACATAAAAATAACACAATTTATTCATATATACCATAACTCACATGACGTGAAACCAAGAAAAGATATCAAAGATTAAAAGAATCATTATAATTTTTTTTGTCACATTTTCTATGAACTCAGCAGTTTTTCTCTCCTTTAGAATAGAATGGAATAAGCTTAATTTTCATAAATAAAGAGAAAAATAAAATATATTTCACCCTATCAAGAAAAACGTCCAAAAAACAAATATGTGCCACTATGTGGGTGACTTACAAAAAATAAAAAAATTCGTTTAAGAAATACGATTCACCACTTAGTATTAATTCATATATTTTTTTCTTGAAATCTCTATGTTCAGTAATTTTTTTAAGATAGCCAGCTAGATAATTGAATAGTTTCATGGCCATGTAGTCCATGAATTTTATGGCCAATAGGATACATAAACGGAAAAACTTTCAGGGCATTATTTCGGTTCCTATAATTCTTAAAATATTGTAGATTCTGGTTCACAAATAATAGGAGTCTGTAAATATAAAGGCTATACATTATTAAGAAACCCATATTTTTAAACTTTCCCAGACAAGACTCTCTACGCCCAATATTCAGCATAGCCCCAAGCACCGACTTTTGAATTAAAAATAAGGTAAGGTAATTGGAGAAATAGTGGAAATTGAAAGTCTCATTGCAAAAATTTATTGAAGTTAGCACAGTCGCATATAGGTGTATTATGCAGAGATAGCGTTCAGAATATATAACTGAATACAAAACACTTACAAAAAACCCGTAAAATAGAAAATTAACATCATCCACAAAGTGCCAAAACTCCTGTTACTGACCAAGTGGTCAGAATGAGGAATACTCATACATGAAAACATGTAATTTTTGCTTACATGTTGAAATTTTAAGGTTTTAATGAACCAATGAAGCATTTGAACTAAATAAACTCAGAACTTATCACATCATTCTTCGAAAAAATTTTCTTTTCACTAATTTATGTTTTTTTGAGATCAATATAATACAAATTCAAGCCCTCTTGTAGATTTTGTTCAATTAACCGGCTTTCTGTTAACATATGAAAGACAAGTTTTGATATGTAACATATGATGAGTAATTCAATTAAATACATTCTATTTCACAACTTTTGGTCGAAAATTTTAAATGTTTAAAAGCAAAAAAACCAAAATGGTCGCCGTTACGTTATATTGTAGATGTTCTTATTTCCAACTTTGTCTCTGGAAAATTCAAGAGACAGACAACATCACTAATTTTGTGGTGTTGTCTGTCTCTTGAATTTTCATTGTCAAACTTACTTGTCATTTTACATGAACATGGTAAAATTCATTCCCACTATTTTTCTTCAAACCACCAAGAGAAGAGTATAACTCTAAGTTATTTACTTTTTAATAATATTAATTACCTTATACTTTCTTCATAATTTCTCACAGCATCTAATAATTTGAATGATTCATACAGGGGAGCTCTGAAGGCATCTGCAATAGATAAGTGAGGTTCCCATGGTATAACTGACACACGTAAAACTATTTGTTGTACATAGCAGAATGGCAAATGTTCATTACTTCCAGTTACATTTGTTGACTGCAATCTAACAGGATCATTGCAAGGAATGGGTATAAACAGAAGTGGATAACTGAAATAGTATAAAGAAATAGATAAATGAACATTTACATATATAATAGACTTATGTCCAAAACAATTCAAAACACCAATTATAACCAGTTACTCATGTTTCTCTTCACATAGATAAGAAACTCCAGAATCTAGACGCTACACAAAGTCATAACACTTAGCTTGCAAAAGGACTATGTTGTATCTGCTCTATAATGCATTAAACATTTATCTTGTATAATTCAAATTCATCAAGTTGAATGACTTTCTTTCGTGTCCAAATAAACAAAATATAATGAGCATGTATAATATTCCAGCACTCTATATACTAGCTAATATTTTAACTAAGCTAATATTTATTTATATGATTTGCAATTAAACATACCAACATAGTATGACAATGGTAACTCCAAATCCTAGAGTGCAGAATGGCCAACTACTTGCTAATAATCCATAGCTATAGAAAATCTGTGCAACTTTATCAGCTATAGTAGTCTTCCCTGACTTTCCCCTTACCTGGGGATGGTCTTCTGAACTTAACATTTATGTCACATTTTCCATTTCGCTCCACTATATAAAAAAAAACTTTTCTATAAAAACCTAGTAGCAATGAAAAAGGTTTTTTAAGAGATTTTTAATGAATATATAAATACATATTAATTTATAAATACATAATATAAACTTTCTACTGGTAGTTATAAGGTTACATGAATAATAAATAAAATAATAAAAATATAGATAAATTTAATATAAAATGAAAATCATTGAACTTTATACTTTCAGAATTTAATTTTCTCAAAACTTAAATATTTTTTCTGAAATCTGGAATTATTAATTCAACAAAATAATTTCAAACTAACAGTTTTTGTTATCCGTACCACATAATTATTAACTTTCGACAAACCTTTGCAACTTATGATTTCAAACCAATATTTCATAAAACAACATAACTATATTACTTGCAGTCTGCATAAAATTTTTCAAGTGCAATTAGACAAAGATAAAATATTCATACTAAATATTTTACATGACATAATTCAAAAACAAGCCAACTTGCCAAGCTTTGAAGTGAAAAAGTTTTTTTTAAGCAGAATGGTAAACAGCAATGTTATTCTACGACTTCCCTCTCTACCTCAAGGCTATCCAGCACTATGATACATTACTCAAATGAAAATAGTAACAAAATTTATGCAATGAAGACAACCTCACTTTGACATTGTACTTGACCAACACATTATGAAGTCCAGTTTATCTCATAATAATACCCCCATAAATGAAAGGCCAATAGAGAAGGTGAATGAATTATATTACTGATATATTTTCAAATGCACCTGTTGGCCTAAAAATTGATAAAATAAAAAGAGAAGCAATCGAAAAATAAAAAACTAATTTTCTTTGAATTTTTTCATAGTTTTCATTTAATATATCTGAAATTCAAATTATATTTTTAATCAAAGGAATCCTAACCTATACAGAGCTGAAAGATAGATTTTACATCAACGAACGGAAAATACGAACTACTTACACTGTAAGAAATTAAAATCTGAAATTACGAATCTAGAATAATTAATTTTCAGTATAAATCAACAATGAATGGTACTCATTCCAAAATATTAGGATATGAAACCAGAAAAATTTTAAAGTGTTTACTATTTACCACAAAACATCAAATGATATTCTGTGCCAAAATTTGAGATAATCTGTGCGCCCTATTTTCGTTTTTAATAAACACATATGTCAACATGATACCACAGCCTAACTCTACTTACGTAGAGTTAGGCTGTGATGATACACTCCAATATGGTGGAATTTCATTTCATTTCAAAGTTGATACCAGCGTTGTCAGAATTGATTTTTGAACTGCTTTGGTTACTTTTAGGTTACACTAATGAAAAGGTTACTTGCAGGTGATTTTTCTGAATTTGCAGAATTAACTTTTGATATTTTACATAAAAGCAACGTGAAACGGAACGCCTTTTTTCTGAGAGAATATTTTCGAAAGTTTTATTTGAAAACGCAGAAAACACATATGATTTTTAAATTTCAGATGCTGATATGCTGTCTTCGCTCATGTATTCTTCATACATTATTTTAATTTCATATAATTCTTTTAGTGTCAGAATCACAATTGTTGTACCTAGTTAATACAATAACTTTTTACTAAAACCGGTTATTATACCTACTTAATATTCATATCTATGTTGCAATCAAACAAACAGGTAATACTCAGTAAAAAATATTTATAGTATCAATTCACAAATTTTAATATAGAAATCTTAAATTGTATACTTATAAAATATAAATTTTATAAGTATTACTCGTACATACATATTGAAATATAAATTTTGGAATCACAACAACTAATAAAAAAAATTATTAGAGATTCATATGTGTATTCATATTCTGTAAGTCAATACATCTAATATTCTATTCTATCAACTTTTAGTACCTTTTAAGTAAAAAATATGAAAGGTTACATTTTTTTATATTTCAGGTAACTTCTGACAAGACCCGACTGGCAACACTGTTTGATACTTATGAATGATATTATTTCAGAAACACTTTGTGCTTGTCCGAAAGATGGTCTTACAGTTCAACGCCGACTCACAACCGTCGAGGACACGGTGGGAATCGAACCCACCAGCACCAGTAAGCCGATAACGTTATAGGGTCAGTAAACCGTTCGGCTACTGAGCCGCCTCTTACATTACAATTTATATTGGAAATTCAACGGCAAATTAAATTCCAAAACAGTTTTGCTGTTCTTCTAGTTCTGTTCGTAGACCTTCAGTATATATATGCTCTCTTATACCGATATGAAACCAAATTTGATTAAAATATTGAATTGGCTCTGCAGTAGAAATCGGCCACAATAAAGTATTTTCATAATAGTGTACCTCCACTTTTAGTAAAAAAATCAATTATAGTATTTTATTTACTTACCCTTTGTTAGATTTAGTAGTTATTTAGAACTAATCTCTTATAGGTCTTGTTCTTGATATTAGTACAAAAATTAACATGCCAAGTCATTGCTGTGTGCCTGGATACAAGTCGAACTACAAAACTTACCTCTAGGCCGGCGAACCACCAGTTTCTGTATTTTGTTTTCCATAGGATGGTAATCTAACGAATCAATGACTAAAAAATATTCCTAGGGCATCATGGACCCCTACAAAATATTCTGTAGTTTGTGCCAAACATTTTCCAGAGGAAGCACTTACTAGAGAAGGTATTCACCGTTTGCTCATCATTGTTTGATCAACAGAAAGCAAGAAGGCTAGATTGATCAAAGTTAAACTCAATTTAAATGCAGTGCCAAGTATATTTCTTTATTCAGCCCTACTTATCAAAAACAGTTCACTCTCAAAGAGAATATCCAGCTGAAAGAACCAGCATTGAAGGAACGTTGTGAGAAATTGAATGAAGCCTTTGAAAACTAAGATTCAATTTGTAATTTTGTTGATTTAACATCCAATTATAAAAAATGATTTTAATATGTAAATCGTGGAATATAAAAACTTTTGAAACTAACAGCATTTTTTTACACTCTAGTTTTTCCATCCAACGTAACTGAATGTTCACAAATAAACAGTATACAAATTATTAATCAGATTTTAGTAGATTCAGATATGCATGTAAATGTTTTTATCAATAAAAATAAACTGTCTCCTAATGATTTAAAATGGATTTTACAACTGAAATTAACTAGATAGTCTCAACTGGAAAATTTGCTTGCTCGTTACAAATATGATATCAGAATCATTCTACCATCCAAATTACTGTACACATCTCAATAAAGGTTTAAAGGAATTGACGCATTAAACTTACTCTCACCTGAGAATGAAAAATAATGAAATTTATAGCATATTGTCAATTCTAATTGATAAAGTGAACTTGTTAGTGTACATACTAAAAAACAACATTTGAATCGCTATAACATAGTTCTCCTTAGAAAAAAAGTCAGACATAGTTCTTCTTAGAACAAAAGTGTATTATTAATTTCTATAGATAATTGTATGATCTACAATTTTTGTTAAAACTATTTTTTTATACAAAGTACCGTTTCGCTGAAAATTTTTCTGAAAAGGCAATTATTAACATGCAGTAGACCGATGTTCGAAGATCGATCGGTCTACCGGATTGAGCAGATGCGGCGTTGCCAAGTCTATGTTCATGGCTTGTTAGTAGAGTTAGGCTGTGGCTTGTAAGTAGAGTTAGGCTGTGCCACAGCCTAACTCTACTTACAAGCCATGAACTAGGAAATCTGGCAACATCCAAGCAAGACCCACAAATAATGATGCTGTAATGGCGTTGTAATGGTTTCTGGTCATTGCTGCTGAATAAATCGCTATTTAACGAGACAAATATCATTCAAATCCAAAAATAAGTTGTGAAAAGTGCTATTGTTTGAAGTTGTGAAGTACAAGCAAAAGAAATTTCCCGCAAATGTCTTATATAAACAGGAATATCTGTTGTGTTTTAAGTTGTGCTTTTTTTTGGTTATACCTGGAGAGGTAGGAATAATACCTAACTTTTACCATCTCATAATTGTGTAAAAACAAATATCCGCGTTTCAGTTGTTGTGCTATTATGTGATGTATAGTGTGTAGAAAGTGCTACTGTGTTTTTTTCAGCAACAGACTAAGGAATACCTTTGAAATTTGTATGTAAATAGCTGCCGATTACTGTTTTGACTGAGTAGTTCAGACATTAACAAAAGCATTATTTGATAGAATTGTTCTTTTTTTATGATTAGTAGAGTTACTTACCCTTTGTTAGATTTAGTAGTTATTTAGAACTAATCTCTTATAGGTCTTGTTCTTGATATTAGTACAAAGTTAACATGCCAAGTCATTGCTGTGTGCCTGGATACAAGTCGAACTACAAAACTTACCTCTAGGCCGGCGAACCACCAGTTTCTGTATTTTGTTTTCCATAGGATGGTAATCTAACGAATCAATGACTAAAAAATATTCCTAGGGCATCATGGACCCCTACAAAATATTCTGTAGTTTGTGCCAAACATTTTCCAGAGGAAGCACTTACTAGAGAAGGTATTCACCGTTTGCTCATCATTGTTTGATCAACAGAAAGCAAGAAGGCCAGATTGATCAAGTTAAACTCAATTTAAATGCAGTGCCAAGTATATTTCTTTATTCAGCCCTACTTATCAAAAACAGTCCACTCTCAAAGAGAATATCCAGCTGAAAGAACCAGCATTGAAGGAACGTTGTGAGAAATTAAATGAAGCCTTTGAAAACTTAGATTCAATTTGTAATTTTGTTGATTTAACATCCAATTATAAAAAAAGATTTTAATATGTAAATTGTGGTATATAAAAACTTTTGAAACTAACAGCATTTTTTTACACTCTAGTTTTTCCATCCAACGTAACTGAATGTTCACAAATAAACAGTTTACAAATTATTATTCAGATTTTAGTAGATTCAGATATGCATGTAAATGTTTTCATCAATAAAAATAAACTGTCTCCTAATGATTTAAAATGGTTTTTACAACTGAAATTAACTAGATAGTCTCAACTGGAAAATTTGCTTGCTCGTTACAAATATGATATCAGAATCATTCTACCATCCAAATTACTGTACACATCTCAATAAAGGTTTAAAGGAATTGACGCATTAAACTTACTCTCACCTGAGAATGAAAAATAATGAAATTTATAGCATATTGTCAATTCTAATTGATAAAGTGAACTTGTTAGTGTACATACTAAAAAAACAACATTTGAATCGCTATAACTCAGACATAGTTCTTCTTAGAAAAAAAGTGTATTATTAATTTCTATAGATAATTGTATAATCTACAATTTTTGTTAAAACTATTTTTTTATACAAAGTACCGTTTCGCTGAAAATTTTCCTGAAAAGGCAATTATTAACATGCAGTAGACCGATGTTCGAAGATCGATCGGTCTACCGGATTGAGCAGATGCGGCGTTGCCAAGTCTATGTTCATGGCTTGTAAGTAGAGTTAGGCTGTGTTATCAATTAGAATTGACAATATGCTATAAATTTCATTATTTTTCATTCTCAGGTGAGAGTAAGTTTAATGCGACAATTCCTTTAAACCTTTATTGAGATGTGTCCAATAATTTGGACGATAGAATGATTCTGATATCATATTTGTAACGAGCAAGCAAATTTTCCAGTTGAGACTATCTAGTTAGTTTCAGTTGTAAAATCCATCTTAAATCATTAGGAGACAGTTTATTTTCATTGATAAAAACATTTACATGCATATATGAATATACTAAAATCTGATTAATAATTTGTATACTGTTTATTTGTGAACATTCAGTTACGTTGGATGGAAAAACTAGAGTGTAAAAAAATGCTGTTAGTTTCAAAAGTTTTTATATTCCACGATTTACATATTAAAATCTTTATTTATAATTGAATATTAAATCAACAAAATTACAAATTGAATATGAGTTTTCAAAGGCTTCATTCAATTTCTCACAACGTTCCTTCAATGCTGGTTTTTTCAGCTGGATATTCTCTTTGAGAGTGTACTGTTTTTGATAAGTAGGGGTAAATAAAGAAAAATACTTGGCACTGCATTTAAATTGAGTTTAACTTTATCCATCTAGCCTTCTTGCCTTGTGTTGATCAATCTAGCAAACGATGAATACCTTCTCTAGTAAGTGCTCCCTCTGGAAAATGTTTGGCACAAACTACAGAATATTTTGTGGGGGTCCATAATGCCCTAGGAATATTTTTTAGCCATTGATTCATTAGATTTCCATCATATGGAAAACGAAATACAGAAACTGGTGGTTCGCCGGCCTCGAGGTAACTTTTGTGTTCGGCTTGCATCCAAGCACACAGCAATGACTTGGCATGTTAATTTTTGTGCTAATATCAAGAACAAGACCTATAAGAGATTAGTTCTAAATAACTACTAAATCTAACAAAGGGTAAGTAACTCTACTAATCACAAAAAAGGAACAATTCAAGCAAATAACGCTTTTGTTAATGTCTGAACTACTCAGTCAAAACATCAGTAATCGGTAGCTATTTACATACAAATTTCAAAGGTATTCCTTAGTCTGCAGCTGAAAAAAACACAGTTGCACTTTCTACACACTATACATCACATAATAGCACAACAACTAAAACGCGGACTTTTGTTTTTACACAATTATGAGATGGTAAAAGTTAGGTATTATTCCTTCCTCTCCAGGTATAACCAAAAAAAGCACAACTTAAAACACAACAGATATTCCTGTTTATATAAGACTTTGCGGGAAATTTCTTTTGCTTGTTCTTCACAACTTCAAACAATAGCACTTTTCACAACTTATTTTTGGATTTGAATGTTATTTCTCTCGTTAAATAGCGATTTATTCAGCAGCAATGACCAGAAACCATTACAACGCCATTACAGCATCTCTTTTTGTGGGTCTAGCTTGGATGTTGCCAGATTTCCTAGTTCATGGCTTGTAAGTAGAGTTAGGCTGTGAGTTAGGCTGTGATAAGACAGTTCGTTCACAGAAAACAAAGTTGCGATTGTTGCAATACTTTATACAAGATTCATCGAACGAAGCATAGATTATTCCATATTCTAATTCAAATTTTCTGTTTATAGCACAGACTTGTATTCTAACCGAGTTTTAATTCAAAAAAAATTTTGAACCACACTGCATCAATTAATTTTCAATATATTTAAAGCGTAAATACTATTTGAATGTTATGTCCGAACACGGGGCAAGTTTACAAACTTATAATCAGGAATTAGTAAAATGTATGGTAATATTAACCAAATTTATATGTCATTAATTATATCACTTCAGGTTTAGAAGATTTGAAATCACAACAAATGGAACTTGCAGAAGTGATAAAGAAAGAAGAAGCTGAAGAAGCATTGCTACAGAAAAATATTTCTTCTCTTCAGGAAAAACTTAATACTATACAAAATAATCTGAAATACCACAAACAGATACGTGATGACTACAACCAAACAATACAAGAAACTGAAACAGGTTTTAAAAAGGTTTATATACTAAGTTTTTTCATTCAAGTGATACATATGATTATTTACTTTTAGATATTGGAAAGTAGTCAAACATTACTGAATCTTGCCCAGCACCAATCCAAAAAATTGAAAAACATCAGGTAGTTCTTCAAATTATTCCATTTCGAGGAGACCAGTTGAAAGTTTAATATAACAGTAAGAATATAAAATATTATTTACAATGCGTATTACCATACAATGAAACGATAACTGAATCTGATACTTTCTCAAATTTTCAACATAATAAATCGATTACAAAGAAACATGGGTATTTCAATTTTGTTTTATTATATACACAATTTGTTTCAAAATCTTAATAAATAAAATTCAGTGGAAATGCTTTATTTCTCAAGATATCAATACAATTCAGTATAAAATATACGAGAGAGTTTAATCTTGACTGAATACGAAGTTGGAAAACCTCAATTTTATATTTAAGAAAAGAGAGATAATTACATTAACAAAAGAAGTGATAATGCAATAGCTGAGATCAGTTCACACAAAAATAAAAGAAATGCAAACTATTTATCTCCACTTTTCTTAAATGACAACTTTAATATTCTCTTCACTTTATCAATTATGTTTTGATTATCTTTAACTTTCAAAATGAAGCGTTTTGTTGTTATATTATGTAATGGTCCAAATGCTAACGCAACTACAGTACATGCTAAACATATCACATTATAGGGCATACTGAAATCTGGTGTTGGCAATGTAACAATTAACGTCTCAGTTCGAATTTGAACTAAATATCCACTTCGTGAAGCATTGAAACTATCTCTGATCATTGTACCATCTTGAGGTAATCCTGTAAAATCTCTAGCAAGTGGCAAGTGGCAGCTAATTATAGCAGAAGGAATATAAAATCCATGATTAGCATCTGGAGGATACTCTTGCCATTTTAAAAATGTGTAATCGAAATTTACTGATACTCTTGCTATAGATTTTGCAGGAATTCGAACAAGTATCTCCAGCTGATGATAACGTGTTCTTAGCTTTCCTGGTATAAACTTTAATTTTATAGGCTTTAATTCTTTACCACTCACTGTGATTTTAAGTGTATGTAAGTAAAGTTGCAGATACCAAGGAATGTTTTGAAGTAACACTACATCTAAATGGCTCCAGTGATTATTTGTTATTTTCACAACAAGACCTCCATTTTCTTTTCCATAACCTGATAAATACTGGTGTGCATATATAAGAGATGGGGATGTTATTGCAATTTCAGGTTTTGTTAAATAGTCTACACCAACAGAAAATGCGCCCCCATTCTTAACTACATCATATTTCACAAATTCCCTAACTGATCCCCCTCTAATGGATGTAATAAATCCATCTGGTTTATAAGTTAATCGAAAAGGATTGGATGAGTTTGAAGTTATATCTATATAAATAGTACTTGAATTAGCCAATTCACAAGAATTCAATACACCTTGCCCAAAGAACTTCATTAAAGACCAATTTCTTGCACCTAATGTCTTACTATCATACACTAAAGAAACTGTTTGTTGTAGTTCCAGGTAAGTTTTGGTACAAAGTTTATCTGAGCATATACGTCTCAAATGCAATCCCAAGGAATGATATTTTGTGTTATGTATGTAACCAGAATTAAGCAAAGACCCAAGTCCTGTTTTAGCATTACATGGAAGTAATTTTTTCCAAGGTGTTAAATTTTCTGTGCATACTATTTCACGTGGTAGACTTGCATATTTTAAATAACTAGAGTTTACACTTTGAGAACCATCAAAGACTCCTTGTGGCCGAAAAGAAAATTCTGGACTTATGGTATTAGTTTCATCAATAAAATTAAATGAAGCACACAGTAAACCAGAGAGAACACTGGTCAGTTCCTTCCAATTTTTATCGATACTAATTGTATTTTCTTTAAACCATGACCATATTTCTCCACCTGGTCCTGCATTTACAACTGGATAACCCCATTTTTCATAACGCCACAAACCATTTGTAAGACTTATGTGTAACTCCAGTACATTAAATCTCTCAATTAATTCGCCCAATATCCTTGGAAAAACTTTTGAGTGTGAAGCTACAAAAAAAATAGTTTTTTGTTTTAATGTGAAAAAAAGCAAGATTTATATCATCTTACAAAAGTCAGAATCTGGAGTTTCCCATTTTATTGTAAAGTGAAAATGGGAATAAACAGTATCAGTGTTCAAAGGTTTAATTAATAGTTCTTCCGTAAATATATCTTCTTGGGTTACGCATAATTTCAACAAAATGAAAACAAAAAATATGAGGGCATAATGCATTGTACTTTCCATGCACGTTGGTTATCCAGCCTCTATTCTTTCTTATGGAAATAGCTCATTGATATCCAATAATGATTTATTTTCGTAAGCCGCAAAATTTTCAGAGGTTAACTGCTAATAGTGTCATGTCAATTGACAACTGAGCACAAATTAACTTTATTTTGTAATAGGCCACAGAGCAGCATAGTGCATCTGTGAAAAATTAATTGTATTCCAATGTAAAAAAAATGATGCTCCAAATAAACACAATTAGAGATTTGAATTCTCTCATCATTTCTACTACTATGGAGAATGGAGAATTTTTTGTTGAGAAAAGAGATAAATCTGGTACAGGTATAAGAATTACGAAGAACCAGAAAAAACTTGATTTTATTGTTTGAGCCTGTCTACTTCGCCAATCGAAAAGTTTCCCGTTAATCCTGGAATATTAAACTTAAGAAAAATGCCGGAAGCATTTTGTATGCATCAAATTGTTGAGATCACGCCGTCGAATATTTCTGATCAGTTCATAATTTCTATATTTTTCCTGGAACTGATTTTGGGTACCCATTGGGGTACAGCTAATTGTTACTAATTGTTAATTCTAACAATTAGTATTTTGAAAATAACTCCATGAGCAGGTATATAGTTACGTAGTTCACTCTTGTAATATCCTATTGCATTCCAAGCAACCCTTTACTTAGGCAACGTTCGTTTAAGGTCGTCTATGAATCCATGTCTATTAAATTATATCCTCTTTTTTTTCTCGTTAGAAACTTAAGCTGCAATTGAAATAGGTTTTCTCATATAAGAAAAAAAAAAAATAAATGGAATATTCATTAGGAAAAAAAAATAATCAGCTAATTTATTCACTCAGTGGACAAGCTAACAATATTTACTTATTATTTTAAAGTTAATTACTGTTATTCACTAATTGATTTGTCCGTTAGTTAATGAAAATTGAACACCATATTTTAAATAAAAATTACTCAGTTCTATAATTTTCACTGCACTTTAGTTGCAAACACACAACATTTTGCTTAAACGAGAGGTAATAAGAAATACATGTCTAAAAATCACTGACTGAACAATTCTTTATTCGACTAGTTTCGCCTTTTACGGCATTATCAAGAATTCCTGATAATGCTGTAAAAGGCGAAACTAGTCGAATAAAGAATTCTTCAGTGAGTGATTTTTAGACAAGTATTTATTATTACCTCTCATTTAAATATGAACTATCACAGAGTTGATTCATCGTCCATTGAATTTATTACATATTTGCTTCTTCACTGAACCATACTGTACTACACTGTGCTCAGTATAAAACTGAGAAAGCTAATATTTTGGCGAGGTATTTGTCATGTAACAAAAGATAGATAATGAAAATCTCAACACTTAACTAGTTTTACTGAGTACTATTTTTGAAAATGTTTCAAGGTTCTACTTAGTCTTCTAACACTTACTGATTAATGATAACCAAAGGTAATCGATTACTGGTATAAAATATATTAAAAATTAAAATGAATGCATAAGTTTTAACCTCAAATTCAATCAGTTGAGATTTAAAAATTTGGAATAGGTATTTATTAAAAGATGCTTATTAATGGAGAACAAATTTTGCTGGAACTTTTAGTACCTAAGTTTTTGACTTACTTAAAATACGATAGAGTCAGATGGACAGGCAAATTTTGCACAACGAGAACAACAAGAACGAACGAAAATCCTACGTAGGTAATAAACTACAGTTGGGTCTTAAATCAAATGAAGGTGCGAAAGGATAGAACACGAAATTTCGGATACCTACTTCTTTTAAATACTTATTTGAAAAGTGTTTGCCAACTAACGTCTTCTCTCATTTAAAGTACCTAATTGGTCAATATTCAATTTTGATTAATTTCAACTACATGAAGAGTAAACATTTTCGTGTTTGAAATATTTAAAATAAATGAAGAAAACGATTAATCGTACTTCGCTTGTTGTTGATAGAATCAAGAAATAAACAAAAATTGGTTAATTAATTTAAATTTTTACATATAAACATTGGATACAGCATAAATATTTATTCAGCTTATTCTTAAGAAATTACTACTTAGTTATTGAGTACCTTAGTCCTAATTCACGTAAGAATACGAGTGTGAATAACGTTTTATTAAAAAAAAATCATTTGCAATGATCATGGAAATCATTGCCATGTAATTTGTTCTTAATTTGTAAATCCAAAATTTCTATTTAATATTTAAAATTTTTTTTTCGAAGTTTACCAATCCTTCATGCCAAATAATTATTTAGCGATACTGTGCGTTGCACCACGTGTTGTATGTGACGTAGGTATTTCAATCAAGGAATTCGGAGAATTTGAAAGATAACTGAGTTTCTATTCTTCAGATCCAATCAAACTTAAGCTACTTGTCACCTGTCCTCATTGAAGCCCTGCCTTCACACATAGAAAACTTGAAGTTGAACTGCTACTGGCAATTGCCTGCGCAATCGCAAATCGTGTACCGCCTCCAGCTGACCTTTGAATTTGAGAATAATACTTAAAAATTAATTATAGAACCTTAGTACAAAACCTGGATGTTGGAATTGTAGACGGAATACCTCCGAGAATGAGTATCGAGCTGCTCCGAAAAACAACGAGTCTACACGATACTTAGTCGTGTTCGGTTAATCTTACTTTCTGTTTTGCAGCTGGTCCGTTGGCCGTCAGTTCACGTCAAATGTTGAAAGTTAGACGTGCGATTCGATGTTGCCGTTGCGTGTCTAAGTTTAATGAACTGAGTGAGTGTTTATGTCCAGACAAAATAGAAGTAGTCTTCTGATTTTGGTCAGAACATAATCGTATCGTCAATTCGTCGTTATATATACAAAAAAATTGCCGAAATTCGGTTGAGTACAAGTGAAACTGTGAAACGTGTTAGCGGCACTGTCCAAGGCAAACAACAGTGGTGCTGTGGGATTAGTTCTTATTTTTTGTCCCTGAACGTGCTAACTATAATTGGACTGACGGTCTGGGGTTTTGAATTTTTCTAAGTTTATTCTACAAATTTGGATATGATCTATTTGGTAAGTAAATACTGCTGGTTGGTATATTTTTAGATGTTTACATCTATTTGGATTAGGAATACAAAATACTCTGAATTAAAACTAGATCATATTTTGTTGTGTCTGTTTAGACTTATTTTAAATTACGTATTTCATTTGATGGACTACTTAGTACACCTCAATTTGTTTTTTATGGCCATAAGTAAAATTATAACCTTATAATTTTCAAGGTATATTTGTCGTAATGATAAGCTATACGGGCTTTTAACTATAACGTAGGATACCTCTAAACTTACTAAAATGACTTTTTCATGAATATAAAACAAGGCTGAAGTGCATACATACTTCTTCTCCTATCAATTCCTCTGTTAAAACAATGAAAGAAACTGAATTTTGAGGTTATAAACGTGAGTCGAGATAGTTAGCTTTTATTTGTATATCTTTGTTATTTTAACTTATCTCCTTCATCTCATCCAGTCATATCTGCTTATTCGTAGCTGTAAAACATAAACACAATATACCTACTTAGTGATAAGCCTTCCTCACAGCTATGAATTTGAATAATTGAATGTATTGGTATTAATTTTGTTGAAGAATCATACATTTTTACTTAGATGGTGTCGTAAAATGACTAATGGATTATTTCATTGAAATATGTATATATATATATATATATATATATATATATATATATATATATATATATATATATATATATATATATATATATATATATATCTGAATATGAAGACATTCTAATATGTATACTAAAAACTTGTAGTTTTATATTATTGGAAGATTTTCTGAAAATTGGTCTTAGATAATAGTCACTAATCACTAATAATCTATGAAGTACTTAACTAAGTTTAGGTACGTGTGGTCTGCCCATGGTGAATAAAAAACATTGAAGTAATGTTTATGATCAATTAGTTATAATCAAAAAGGTGAATATCTCTGAATTAAACCTGATCGCTGTCTTATTAAACATTGATTGAATGGAGAAAATAATTTCAATATCATTTTAATCTATTATTTCTGTAAGGGACTAAATGTTTATATGATTTTGATTCAGTGTCAGGTATTTTCTGTCACTAGTACTTAGTTGATAAATTTTTCATGAAATTCATCAACTATATTATATTTGCTTCACCCCGTAAATAGGTATATATGTATAACTGATTCAAAGAAACTTTTGAGAAATTTATACACTTATGAATAAGTAGTTGTTTATAATCGCAGACATAACAGACATTTTAGGATATACATGAGGGGAAATTGTGCTGCCATACTTAATCGCTGCAACATTATAAATACTAGAAGGAAAAACAATGAATCTTCAATTTTATAAAGTAATAGATTTACTTAGTACTTACCTAAGTACATACTGACTAATATCTAGTAATTTGTATCACAATTAGAATTATCTTCCCTTATTTGCTTTTTGTACTTTCCAGTTAGTTTTTAGTTGCACCTGAATCTTTAAATAAATTAGGGCGTTTCAAATAAGTAGAAATTCCCATGTGGGTAAATCTGGGTATAAAAGTGAATATAGGTATGTCTAACTAAAATGTATTTTATAGATTTGCCAATTTGCATACCTATGCGCTTCAAACCACATCCTCATTTACTCTTCCATATATTCCACAACTTGAAATTGAGTAACGCAAAGGCACATAATTCCGACCACTGATGCTTACGATTAAATGAATCGTTCAAATAAAATTATTCAATAATTAATTTGAAAAATGGTTTTTCTGAAAGGTTATATACTCTAATTTTAAGAAATGTGCATTATTTGATCCTATAATGACTCAATCATTTATATATTTGATGTTGAACTGAAACGATTGGAAATGAACCGAAAGCACCGTTTACCGATCGGTTGACAACAACTACCCCTGTATCCGACCACTGAGGATCCTGATTCCGACCGACCATACTCACCTACAAAAATAAACTTTATGGTTTATTAAATCATTGTGAATACCGTGAAAAAAATTATTATATAATTGAGTCAAAATATAAATTGAAAAAAGGTTCAGTATTCATTAGGAATTGAGTTATATCGACAATGAGTGCAAAAAAGTCAGAAAAATAACGAAAATTAACTCATATAATAAAATAATTAAAAAAATAGAATTACAATTTTTAATGGTGATTGTAGAAATAATTTTATTAATTTGTTTTCAATTAATTATAATACAAGTAATAAGTGAAACTGGCCACCGATTTTCTGGCCACCGTTTTGACTAAAGTGCGCACACACGCTACGATCGGCGGGATCTACTACAATATGATATTGCAAATAAATCACAATAAGCCAACATTTTGATGGAATTTTTGATGCGATTAGATGAGAATGAGTAATATTATTACGAAATAATCATTTTCAGAATTTGTTCAATCCATTTACGAAAAATATCATCACTTTTATATATAGGACAAGTGTTTTGTGTTATACCTTATATTTTTGAAAAAATTCATTTATTTTGAAAATTTTCAAATGAAATACACGGAAATAAACATTCTTAACGACATTTTTTCGTTTTCAGAATTTGTTCAATCCATTTACTACTCGTTTCACCCCTTTCAAATAATTCAATCTCCCTTCATTTTCCACGCTGCTAATTTCTCACCAAGTCATCTTTTTGATGAATTTTTGATGCAAATAGATGTAAATGAACAATATCATCACGAAATAATCATTCTCAGCATTTGTTCAATCTATTTACGAAACATATCATCCCCTCCATGAAATGATAAATCTTTTATGATATACCTTAAATTTTCGAAAATATTCATTTATATTGGAAAATTTCGAATGAAATACATCGGAATAAACATTTTTAATGAGATTTATTCGTTTTCAGAATTTGTTCAATCCATTTACGAAAAATATCATCCCCTTTATAAATATGACAAGTGTTTTTTGTTATACCTAATATTTTCGAAAATATTCAATTTTTTTGAAAACCTTTGAAAGGAATACATCGAAATAAACATTCTTAATGATATGTATTTATTTTCAGAATTTGTTCAATACATTTACTACCAGTTTCACCCCTTTCAAATAATTCAATCTTCCTGCCTTCTCTACGCTACTGATTTCGAACCAAGCCACTTTTTTATGAATTTTTGATGTAAATAGATGTAAATTAATAATATTATTAGGAAATAATCATTTCCAGAATTTGTTCAATCCATTTACGAAAAATATCACCCCCTTTATATAATTGATATGTGATAGTTGTTATACCTTATATTTTTGAGAATATTCATTTATTTGAAGAAATTTTGAATAGAATGCATTGAAGTAAACCTTCTTGAAGAGATTCATTTGTTTTCAGAATTTGTTCAATCCATTTACAATCAGTTTCACCCCTTTCAAATAATTCGATATTCATTCCTTTTCTACGCTACTGATTTCTAACCAAGCCAATATTTTGATGAAGTTTTGATGGAATTAGAAGTGTTTGAATACTATCGATACAAAATGATTCTTTCCAGAATTTGTTCAATCCATTTACTACTAGTTTCACCCCTTTCAAATATTTCGATATTCATTCCTTTTCTACGCTACTGATTTCTCACCAAGCCAACATTTTGATGAATTTTTGATGTGAATAGATGTAAATGAACAATATTATCAGCAAATATTCATTTCCAGAATTTGTTCAATCCATTTACGAAAAATATCATCCCCTTTCTAAATATGACAAGTGTTTTTTGTTATACCTTATATTTTCGAAAATTTTAATTTATTTTGGGAAATTACGAATGAAATACATCGATATAAACAATCTCAATGGGATTTATTTGTTTTCAGAATTTGTTCAATCCATTTACTACCAGTTTCACCCCTTTCAAATAATTCAATCTTCCTTCTTTCTCTACGCTACTGGTTTCGAACCAAGCCAACTTTTTATGAATTTTTGATGTAAATAGATGTGAATTGATAATATTATTAGGAAATAATCATTTCCAGAATTTGTTCAATCCATTTACGAAAAATATCATCACTTTTATATATAGGACAAGTGTTTTTTGTTATGCCTTATATTTTTGAAAAATTTATTCATTTCGAAAGACTTCGAATGAAATACACCGAAATAAACATTCTCAATGAAATTTTTTCGTTTTCAGAATTTGTTCAATCCATTTACTACTCGTTTCACCCCTTTCAAATAATTCAATCTCCCTTCATTCTCTACGCTGCTTATTTCTCACCAGGCCATCTTTTTGATGAAATTTTGATTCAAATAGATGTAAATGAATAATATTATCACGAAATAATCATTTCCAGAATTTGTTCAAACAATATACGAAACATATCATCTCCTTTATAAATATGACAAGTGTTTTGTGTTATACCTTATACCTTAAGGGGATGATATTTTTCGTAAATGGATTGAACAAATTCTGGAAAGTATTTTTTCGTATCAATAGTACTCAAACACTTCTAATCACATCAAAACTTCATCAAAATTTTTGCTTGGTTAGAAATCAGTGGCGTAGAGAAGGATTGAATCTCGAATTATTTGAAAGGGGTGAAACTGACAGTAAATAGATTGAACAAATTCTGAAAAATAATAAATCCCATTGTGATTGTTTATATCGATGTATTCCATTAGTAACTTTCCAAAATAAATGAATATTTTCGAAAATATAAGGTATAACAGAAAACACTTGTCATATTCATAAAGGGGATGATATTTTTCGTAAATGAATTGAACAAATTCTGGAAATGAATATTTACTAAAAATATTGTTCATTTACATCTGTTTACATCAAAAATTCATCAAAATGTTGGCTTGGTGAGAAATCAGTAGCGTAGAGAAGGAAGAAAGATCGAATTATTTCAAAGGTATGAAACTAGTAGTAAATGGATTGAACAAATCCTGAAAACCAATAAATCCCATTGAGAATGTTTATGTCGATGTATTTCATTCAAAATTTCTCAGAAAAAAAGAATATTCTCGAAATTATAAGGTTAACAGAAAACACTTGTCATATTTATAAAGGGATGATATTTTTCGTAAATGGATTGAACAAATTCTGGAAATAAATATTAACTAAAAACATTGTTCATTTACATCTATTTACATCAAAAATTCATAAAAAGTTGGCTTGTTTCGAAATCAGAAGCGTAGAGAAGGCAGGAAGATTGAATTATTTTAAAGGGGTGAAACTGGTTGTAAATGGATTGAACAAATTCTGAAAATAAATACATATCATTAGGAATGTTTATTGCGATGTATTCCTTTCAAAGGTTTTGAAAATAAATGAATATTTCCAAAAATATCAGGTATAACAAAAAACACTTGTCATATTTATAAAGGGGATGATATTTTTCGTAAATGGATTGAACAAATTCTGAAAATGATTATTTCCTAATAAAATTATCAATTCACATCTATTTACATCAAAAATTCATAAAAAGTTGGCTTGGTTCGAAACCAGTAGCGTAGAGAAAGAAGGAAGATTGAATTATTTGAAAGAGGTGAAACTGGTAGTAAATGGATTGAACAAATTCTGAAAACAAATAAATCCCATTGAGATTGTTTATATCGATGTATTTCATTCGTAATTTCCCAAAATAAATCAACATTTTCGAAAATATAAGGTATAACAAAAAACACTTGTCATATTTAGAAAGGGGATGATATTTTTCGTAAATGGATTGAACAAATTCTGGAAATGAATATTTACTGATAATATTGTTCATTTACATCTATTCACATCAAAAATTCATCAAAATGTTGGCTTGGTGAGAAATCAGTAGCGTAGAAAAGGAATGAATATCGAAATATTTGAAAGGGGTGAAACTAGTAGTAAATGGATTGAACAAATTCTGGAAAGGATCATTTTGTATCGATAGTATTCACACACTTCTAATTCCGTCAAAACTTCATCAAAATATTGGCTTGGTTAGAAATCAGTAGCGTAGAAAAGGAATGAATATCGAATTATTTGAAAGGGGTGAAACTGATTGTAAATGGATTGAACAAATTCTGAAAACAAATGAATCTCTTCAAGAAGGTTTATTTCAATGCATTCTATTCAAAATTTCTTCAAATAAATGAATATTTTCAAAAATATAAGGTATAACAACTATCACATGTCAATTATATAAAGGGGGTGATATTTTTCGTAAATGGATTGAACAAATTCTGGAAATGATTATTTCCTAATAATATTATTAATTTACATCTATTTACATCAAAAATTCATAAAAAATTGGCTTGGTTCGAAAACAGTAGCGTAAAGAAGGAAGGAAGATTGAATTATTTGAAAGGGGTGAAACTAGTAGTAAATGGATTGAACAAATTCTGAAAACCAATAAATCCCATTGAGAATGTTTACGTCAATGTATTTCTTTCAAAGTTTTTCAAAATGAATGAATATTTTCGAAAATATAAGGTATAACAAAAAACACATGTCATATTTATAAAGGGGATGATATTTTTCGTAAATGGATTGAACAAATTCCGAAAATGAATATTTACTAATAACATTGTTCATTTACATCTATTCACATCAAAAATTCATAAAGAGTTGGCTTGTTCCGAAATCAGTAGCCTAGAGAAGGCAGGAAGATTGAATTATTTGAAAGGGGTGAAACTGGTAGTAAATGGATTGAACAAATTCTGAAAATAAATACATATCATTAAGAATGTTTATTTCGATGTATTCCTTTCAAAGGTTTTCAAAATGATTGAATATTTTCAAAAATACTAGGTATAACAAAAAACACTTGTCATATTTATAAAGGGGATAATATTTTTCGTAAATGGATTGAACAAATTCTGAAAACGAATAAATCTCATTAAGAATGTTTATTCCGATGTATTCCATTCGAAATTTTTTAATATAAATGAATATTTTCAAAAATTCAAGGTATATCATAAAAGACTTGTCATATTCATGGAGGGGATGATATGTTTCGTAAATGGATTGAACAAATTCTGAAAATGATTATTTCGTGATAATATTATTCATTTACATCTATTTGCATCAAAAATTCATCAAAAAGATGGCTTGGTAAGAAATCAGCAGCGTGGAAAATGAAGGGAGATTGAATTATTTGAAAGGGGTGAAACGAGTAGTAAATGGATTGAACAAATTCTGAAAACGAGAAAATGTCGTTGAGAATGTTTATTTCTGTGTATTTCATTTGAAAATTTTCAAAATAAATGAATTTTTTCAAAAATATAAGGTATAACACAAAACACTTGTCCTATATATAAAAGTGATGATATTTTTCGTAAATGGATTGAACAAATTCTGAAAATGATTATTTCGTAATAATATTACTCATTCTCATCTAATCGCATCAAAAATTCCATCAAAATGTTGGCTTATTGTGATTTATTCGCAATATCATATTGTAGTAGATCCCGCCGATCGTAGCGTGTGTGCGCACTTTAGTCAAAACGGTCGCTGGAAAACCGGTGGCCAGTTTCACGCACATTAAAATTCTTTTAATCTATGGAGATGTATCGACAAGCACAAATAAAAATGTTTTTCCCGAGTATACTGCCGAGCACCCAAAGAAGAAAATTTAAATATATATATATATATATATATATATATATATATATATATATATATATATATATATATATATATATATATATATATATATATGAGTAAATGAAGTTTTTGTGCTTATGGCACTGAATGAAATATTTAAGAAAATGAACACTAGAACATTCATTTGAAAAATTCAAATTTACCAAAAGAATGTTATAGTAGAACTAGATATGTGAACGTGTAAGATGTGATCCTTCCATTATCCTTCAAGGGATAAATGTTAGAGAAATATTGAAATCGATGCCTCACCTGCTGGAAGTGCGAGACATATGTTTCGTTCTGCAAGGAACTCGTCAGTTGCACCACGTTCATCGAAGTGAGGCAACGATTTCAATCCCCAAGCATCTTCTTTTGACTCCAAGTGGAATACCAAAAAGTAATGAATACTTCACAATTCCATCTGTAGGAATCAATAGAAAACATCTCTCAGGTCATAGACACACCAAGTAAACGTTCACATTTCTTCTATACCCGTAGGTATCTACTAAATTGCAATGTCTATTTGACTAATGTCATCATATGGTGTTTGCAAATGTAATAGGTTGCGTTAGTAGTACACTCGTGATTATTCGCTATAAATATGAGATGCCATTTCTTAGCAATACCGTTATCTATAACTTCAATGTGCTCTCTTCTTGTTCTGCTTCTCAGGTAATCCTCATATCTAGAATTGGAATAGGTCTCTCGTTTTCTACTTCAAATTTGAAGAATTCCATGAAAAAACCTACACCATAAAGGAGAGGAAAACTACTGAGTTAATAGAAAATGTGACAAAAGTTTTTATAATGATTCTTTTAATCCTTGATATCTTCTCCTGATTCTATGTCCTGTGAGTTATGGTATATATGAATAAATTTTTGTGTAATTTTTCTGAATATTTTGTTGCTCGTCACTGTGGATATAACTCCATCCTAATAAATACTGAATTGTAATTTCGAATGGTAGTTTTTTTACTCATTTAAACTATATTTTGTAAGCCATAAAGTTAATTCAAGTAGGTGAGAATGACTGGTCGGAATCAGGATCCTCACTGGTCAGAAATAGGGATAGTTGTTGTAAGCCGGTCGGAAAACGGTGCCTTCGGTTTATTTCCAATCGTTACCATTTAATATGACATATGAATGATATAGTCAAAATGAGCTAAAATTATATACATTTCTTAACATGAGAATATATGCAATCTTTCAGAAAAGATTTTTTTCAAATGAATTTTTGAGTAATTTCATCATCTTTTGTAGGATTCTTTCAATCATATCGATCAGTGGAATTCGGTGCCATTGCGTTATGCATTTTTCTTTTGATTGAATAATGAATATACACTTAAATTCAAACACTCGAACTTATGATTTACACTTTTTTGACTACTTAGCATGACGCGTTTCGTCGTTACAAACGACTTCTTCAGTAGCTTACTGAAGCATCTGATCAATTCGTTTGTAACGACGAAACGCGTCATGCTGTGTAATCAAAAAAGTGTAAATCATAAGTTCAAGTGTTTGAATTTAAGTTTATATTCAATTATAATGGATTTACATCAAGTAAACGCCAACACTATTTGATGTATCCTGTTTTTACAATGATTTACGAGCAGCAGTAATAATTCTGGAATAAAAAAAATAGGGCCAGAAAATAATGCAAATATGTTAAGTCATTAAAAATCAGCCTAGCGAAGACGTATTACGTAATCTTGAACGGCCCCTATGATATACTCTGCTTGATAATTTTTCTGTATCTGTAGAGGGGCCTCGCCCCCCCGTGTATGGGCCGCCATGGCCATATCCGATCGAATTTGTTCCGTAATTTCGATGGTCATTGTTAATTTTGATCTGTGAGCAAACGGACGGTTCGAAAACTAGAAAAACGCGACAGTGAAAGGCCGGTCACGAATCCTAATTTTTCGTGGAGAGTGGAACCGCCAAGTTGTCGTTTCACTCGAGTCTGGAACCTAATTATGGACGTAACACCGTGTAACCCAGCTCTACAATCGATACTCACTGGCAGCAAGCGATGTACTCGGTGCTAGACTTGAAGCTAGCCGATTCAACGAAACTGACTGAATCTTTCATGTGGCGGATATTTCATTAACCCGACAGTTACCTACTTACGTCGAAATTTTCAACGTGCTGCCGTGAGATATTACGAAAAGTTTCGTCCGACCAGGTAAACTTCGAATTTCTTTCATGTCGGCTAATTGAAGTGGAAATGGAAAAACGCTCTACTCTGTTATTTTCTCTGACAATTCGAAATCGATGTGATCTGATAATTTCACGCAGATTCTGAGTGGTAATGCCATTTGTCTGATGAGAGTTTTGAATATCTATTGTGGAATATCTATGTTTAAGATGCCTATAATACTGAGGTCAGCACCAACATATTCATTTTAAGAGAACTGTAAACACGTTATAGTACTTCTATTAACAATCCAAAATTGGTGTGAAGTTGGCAACGAAATCCCACCAACCAAATTGAGCTAAAGGGGCCACACCAGTCAAGATATGTATATGCGAATTTCGTATTCAAAATATTGTAGGTTTCAAAGTAATTGAACTAACGAATTGATTAGGAAGTTCATGAAATACAAATGATCCAAACAAATTATCTTAGAAAATAATTTTTTTCAATTCCAATTTTTAGGCTCATAATTTTTGTAGGCATACATTGCTCAGTTGATATCCTCAATTTTATAACCGCTGAACCTTATTCAACATGCAAAAATGCCCATGTCTTACCCGGTATGTGAACCCAGATCTTCCAAGTCAAGTAGTAGGTAAACAAAATTTTATTTACGATGTATTCACATGGGAGTTTCTACTGACATATAATAATAATATCCGTTTTAATAGGTAACATCCTTATATCCAAACTTAAATTATTTGACATATAACAGCTTTATACCAATTGTATATGCATACCAATCAAAAACAACTGAATAATAATTCTGGACAAGATCACCAAATTGGCAACTTCTAAACATCTACGTCAACACAATCAGTTCAATACATCTTGATATACTTCGTGATCTCCCTCTTGAACACATGAAGTGATGCTAAATACCTCATTTCAGAAGGAAGTGCATTAAATTCTTTAAGGCCTCCCAAAAAGTAAAATCCTCATCGAACTCTTCAGGTTATCTCTGGATAAATGTCTTAATCAGTATTGTGTCTCATATTGTAAGCTAGAATCTGAGACCTACATATTATAAACTCATCGAAATATTTTGGGAGTAAGATATTCAAACCTTATATAAGAAAATCATTGTAATTTTATATAGTCTCCCAATAACTGATAACCAATCCAAATTTCTCAGCATGAACGTGATACTAGAATGTCGGTCACATCTCAGAATAACTCTCATTCCTCTATTTTGTGATTCTTGTAAACGATTTAACTTACGAAGATCGAAAAAGTATACAAGGATGTCACAACAAATATGTAGTATCTTAAACTAGCTTTAACTAATACATATTTAATTTGACATAATATTATTTATTTGTTTTAACTTTCTTACTGTATCTTATTTGAAATAGGTATATGAAGCTTAAGTTTTTTAGTAATTAAATATATACATTTCATTAGTGATTATTCTATTTATTATTTTCATCTTTATTTCATATACAGAAATCCATTGGAGAAAAAACTGCTTTTGTTAATCAATTTTTATTTCCAATATTCTTTATCGGAGCTGCTATAATTATATTCAACATCTTTCTCGAAGTATTTGAAGATGTTGGTGAGGAAGATTGTGTAGGAGTCTATTTTCCTGCGCTTTGTGTGTTATTTTGGTGGTGGACCTTCAGCATCCCCACCAGTCTATAGAGACCACAGTTAAAAATATTATTTGAATGAAATGAATTATTTTACATCAATTTTAAAAACCAATTTCACTTTTGATCAATCAATTTAATGTTGCAACTGTCAGAAGTGGCGTCTTAAGCTTAAAGAAGCAGAGAACTTGTCGTTACTTTGTGAACTAGCTTCGTTCCAACAAATTTAACAATAGATTTTGTTTACTTATTTCATTGCTTTTCGAAGGTGTGTAGTCAAATCAATATCGCACCCGATAGTGACTAGCGGGGTAAAGGGGTTACGTAGATGAAAAATTGGGGTAAAGGGGTTACGTAGATGAAAAATTGCATTGACTTGTTAATAAGGTTTAGTCTTTGAACCCACTACTTTTAATTATTTATTGCTGGGACAGCAGCCACTTCGTTCTCGTTTTGTGTTGATTGTGATATGAAGAACACTCGTTGTGTCAACATCTATTTCAGCCAACTAGCCAACCATAGAGCATCATCGTCATCATCCAAACAAAGAACCTGGCGCGAGGACGAATCTCGCGATGGCCAAAACTTCTTGTTGACTCTTATGTGATTGCTTGTATTGGTTAGTGTCCTTGTATGATACAAATATTTTTTTTCGTTAATAATGCAAAGTACGTGTTTCAACAGATAGATTTCCAAATGTAACATTACGAAGTTTAGGACCCCGCCCACCTAGTTGTCACATAATGTCACACTCTGTAGCTCCCTCCCCTCGGCTTAACGTGTGACGTAATTTATGGATAACCCGTTGCCATCCGTCGGTGTTTCTATAGTTGGAAAATTTCTGATTAAATGAATTCAAATGGAACTATAATTTTCAAAAGAAATTAAACAGAACTGTACCTATACTTAAGTATTCATATACAGGCAGTCCTCGTACTTACTTCATGTTAGGTCCTTGAAATACGTGACGTAAATCGCAACGACGTAAGTCGAGACGTATTTTTTCATATGTTTACATGTAAAACTCAAGGGTAGGATCCACACGGACTCAAAATTTAAAAAAAACTGCATTCATAACAAAGGATAGGTATACATACTTTATCATCAAAAGTAAGTTCTTAAATAATTATATGTGTACTTTTGAAATTGTTATTTTTTGTATTTGTGTGTTATTAATTTTAGTAATAAGGATAAAACTTCAATATGTAATCAAAATATATAATGAGAAATAACTAATAAATTAAACTTTTGGCTTAAAGAAACTATCATTTCAATGGCTTCGCTTCTTTCTTCTTGCTATCATATAGGTCTTGGTAACACTGATAGGCTGCACACATTTTGTTATTAACATTAAAACGTCTCTTAAAATTAGAATAATTTTCAATGATAGTTGCGTTTACATGTAAATCATTTAATTGTTAACTAACATTAAAACGTCTCTTAAAATTAGAATAATTTTCTTCAAAAATTTTCATGGCAATCTCCAAATTTGCAAATGCTACGGAAAGTTTCTTAGTGTAAGTTCATTTTCAGAGTTAATTATAGAAGAAGCTATTTATTGTGACTAGATTGCTTCCTCTTGTACTTGTGCCTCCAATTCAATAAGATCTTCATTAGTCAGTTCTTATTTATTATTTTATTTATTTAAAATTAACGTGTCTCGACTACTTGGTCATTGACACATGGTACAATTTACACATTTCATGTAATACTGTTAATGTTACAGATACTCAATTATAATTGACAATTTAATTGTAGTCAGTTCTTCTGACCTCGCGACAAGTGAATTTTCCTATGCCGGAAATCGAAACAATTGACGTATGCTTGAGGAATAGTAGGTATGAAAACATTAGTCGACGTAACTTGAAACGACGTGAGTCGGGAAAAGCATGTACTAACATTATGTTTAGTATCAAAATCGAAATTTTTAATTTATATTATTATAAATTCATTTGTACCGTACTTTACGACCGACCCTCGTACAAGGACCCGAACGCCTATAAACGAGGTTACAGACGTAGAATCTAAGCCTCGATCTCAAAACTAAGAAGCCATCAATCATTACTTAATTCATTTTCATAGAAGTACTTTCTAATAGAATTTATTTATTCATCACCTACAGTATGTAGAAATATTACTAATAGCTTCATTAGCGTATGGGTAGGTCGACCAGCATGTCTTTTCACTTATAATTATCTCCAAACGATCTATTCAATCCTTTTCTGAAATACCTCGTACAGAATGCGATAACCCTTTCTTCGTTACGGAGAAAATGTAAAAGTCTAGATTATACCTATCATAGAATATTCAGTTTTGTTTTTTGGTAACATAATGTTAAAGGATAATTGTATAGAAATTAGTAAGTAAGAGGTTTGCAAATTTATTGAGCACAATTAGATATTAAATATTCGAAGTTTTCATTGCATTCTGCTTGTTTTACTTATTTGCGATCAGCTTCAGTTTTTTTGTGCGTTTCCGATTTAGCTAACACAAAGTATTGTGGCATTTTTCGTCGTGAGATTATTTAGTTATTTTTATTGAATGCATGAAAAATAGAAGATATGTGAGATATTCAGTCATAAATCAATATAAATATAGATTTTAGACAATAGAATTAGAATTACGACAATCTTAAGATAACGAATGATTGATGTACGGCATGAAAAAAACTCTATTTTCGGAGTCTTTTATTACGTGATTGACTTCATACACAATTTTGTTAGTGGCACAAAAGGATTTTTTGAACACATGTCTACGAATTTGTACGCTTCTTCGTTCTGCCGTCAAAAAATCAAAGCAAATTCCTTCAGTTACTAATTATCCCTTTTCGGTCCACTTGAAGGAAAAGTTAATCGAAAAGACAGAGTTCAAATTTACGTGTGAATACTGAACATTCATATTAAAAGAAAATCGGAGTCTGCAAGAAAAACTACTCCAGATAGTCGAGAACAAAGTGAAATATATATGATTTAGATTGAACAATGAATATGTTAACATACCATAAAACTCCATCGATTTGAATTGAACTTTTCATTGAAGTTTATGTTAAGATATTCCCAAATCTCTATAAATTCAAATCCATTGATTATTTATGTTTGTTTACGTACGTGATTGCTCAAACTACAGTGAAGAAGTTTGCAATCATGATCATGAATAAGAAATGATAATAGAAGGTGCATAGAAGCTGCAGAAGTTGCGTTTTTGAAAGGAGAATCAGTTGTTCTTTCGAAACTGCTTTTTTGACAACCTGTAGCCCTGTCATGTACCTACTTAAGTACCTTAAATACCTACCAAGTATACACAAAAGTTTGAAGTTTTATTCATTCTATTGTGGGACAACTTTTTATGGTGTATGGAATTAATGTATTGAACGTAAGACTTACTAAGTATATATACCGTGTTTTTCAACCCCAACTTCACCAGATATATCAGCTAAAATCTGAAACTAAAATGAACCAAGAAGTGATACACGGTAATAAATCACACTGAAATAAATACTGTAAATCATATTGTAATAAATTATATACATTAAAAGATGCACTGCTTTTGCTCGAATTTCAAATACTTTATTCAAATTTATTACTAAATTCGAATTTGTCGTAAATATATTGACAGGTTTTTTCCTAATTTTGTCAGGTTTCTCTAATTCTTAATAAAACAAAGAGATTTTTTTGATGATGCAAATAGACCAGAATCACAAAAATGTACACTCATTAAATTAGATTTAATTCAAATTTAAAATGAATCATTCTCGAAAATAGACGAAAAAGATCCATTGCTGATAATATTATGTTGATTTGATATTTTTTATCAGAAATTGCTTTATTTTACGGAATTATTAATAAAAAATTTGAATGATCAAGTGTCTAAAATTAATTGGCTAAATTATACCCATGTTGAGTTTGAGTATTGAAATAGAAAACGTACAAGCTTTCTTTTATTTTCATAAGTATAATAGATCTTGGAAAGTAAATTTGAAGGCAATATATTCTGCACTGCAGGAAGTTCACTAAATCTCAAAACTACATTCTACGATTTTTTCCTTCTGAAACACTACGACATCCTTGGTGAAACTTGCAGTGTTCGTTTCCTGGTCAATTTTCTCGATATGTCGACGTCTGTATATATTTATATGAAAAAAAGTATCAACAGCGGGAAATAAATTGCCCGGGAGAAAACCGGATGATTATAAATCATTCGAAGGTTTTCGTGAAATGAAAAACTTTCGAAATACTTACACCGTAAAGCATCGTAATAAAAATAGTAGGTATACTTAAAATGAAATTGAACAAATTTGTGACTTGAGTTTTTGAAATATTGTAATTTATTTATTTAATAAATAGGGTTATGCCCAGACCAATGCTCTTACTTTATAGTACCTAATAAACCAGACAAAATTAGGAAAGATCCATGTGAAAAATATGACAGATCTTTCTTCGAACCCGTAATTGAAGCAATTCCCAGTCTTTTCACTGACTGGTTTAGTCATGATCCCTAACGATTATATTATTTTTAATTTGTAGAAATCTGCTGAAAACAAAAAAATGAAGAAAAAAATTTTATTGTTCTGGAAATGCGTTGGTTTCGTGAAGTGAATTCAAGGGTTGTTTTTAAAGTTTTAATAAGTTTTTTCTCTAATTAAATATCCTCTTGTCTGTAATAATGTTATCATCAATCAATAATGTAACATCAATCGTTTGATATTCACCTGACAAGTATTCATGGTTAACCCCATTAATATTTCTGTGAAGGTGAATTTAAAAATATTTTTTAAAGTTTAAAGCCAAAAAAATATTCTGTAGTGTTCGACGGATCTTGAGAGATCACTCTGTATCTTTTCGCGATCTTCACAAGACTTGATCCCTCTTAAATATTTGAATCGTCTGTGTAGAGAAGAAAACTGAACTGATCAAAATAAGATAATAATAATAAAACGTTTATTCATCATATATTTACACCCGATTAAAGGGCAAAATAAAGAACTCGAATGGAAAATATTTGCATAATATAATCATTATGCTAACATATTAGAAAATTATAAATGAACTATCAAAGGTATACATAAGTAAATGTCCAAGTGAATAATATACATTTACTTAAAACTAATTAAAATCAAATTGAAATAAAATAGCAATTACTGTTCAGTCTTATGCATACAGACGTAAATAAATATATCACCCATAACTCATTATAACTCATGGTGCTGTTCTAAATGGCATGTCAAAAACACTGACAGTTTTTATTAATCATTTGCGTATACCTAGCCCATAAGTTTCATAGAAGCTATTAAAAATAGGTTCACAACTGATACTAAGATCTAAACTCTACAAAATAAATACATACAACTGGTAATAAAGTCGGAAAGAAGAAATAATAAACAAAAATTTACACATTTACTCATTATGTCATAAAGATATTCTTACTAGACTCAAAATAGAGTACAACTTAACATCATTTTATCTTGTTAGAAGTAGAAGGAATAACATTTTTGACGTTTGCAATATTAATTTGAGTAGAAATCATATTGATGGAATGTTCAAGGTATGCTTCCAAGAGATTTGTCAAATAAAACTGTGTTCGCTTCAAAAGAAATAGCAAGAAGATCAAGAGCTCCTTTATAAAGTTAGTCGGTAACATATTATATCTAGGCGTACACTGATTGCAGAATTGTAGCATGGTGGGTGGAATCCAGCAAACACGTCGATGCCAGACAGCTACTAATTAAAGAAAATAATTATTTTAGAGTATTTTCAGGGCCTATCATAAAGTTATTACGAAAAAGTAAATAATAATAATAAGTTCTTTATTCTCAACAGGTATAACACCCAATTACAGAAAATAATAACAATGCTGAGTACTAACTAAATAATTAAAATGAAAAAGATATAACAAAGAGCACAATCTAATCTAAAAACATAATAACTCATAACTTCATTATAGCATTGAATATTACAAAGAACTCAATCTAAATCAATTCATTATAGTCAATTTTCTTTGTTCACATAACTCCTGATAATAACTATGGAGTCAAAGTGAATGTCACAATTTTTGGCAACTCTATTGAATGTAGACTCCATAAACCAGATGGAGGATTGTATTAGGGAGTTGGTCCTCGGAGTCTCTAGGTGGAATAATTCTGTATTACGAGAATTTTGCCTAGGAACACGAAATTTCAAAGCGGACAAGAGAGGAGGACAATCAATACTATTGTGCGGTAATTTGTACAAAAATTTGAGTGATAAAGTTTTTCTCCTGCTCTGCAATGATATTAAACTAAATCGACTCAATAATTCGCTCTGATTGACTCCTCTCTGTGGATAAACTTTATCCTCCCTCCAAACTAAGAATTTCAAGAACCTTCTCTCAATAGCATCAAGATGGCGTTGATGGCAAGTGTAAATGGGATGCCAGATCATGCTGCCATACTCCAACTTGCTACGGATTAGGGTATTAAATAGTCCTATGAATGTTGAGGAATTATTAAATATTTGCCATTACGTATAACGAATCCATATATTTTCACAGCAGATGAAATAAGTTGGGTGATGTGTGGGACAAAGGAAAAGCTTCTGGTCGAAGAGTACACCAAGATTTCTCACCTTATCAGAACGAGAAAGAACCTGACCACCGACGCTGTAATCACAGTCAATTCGGTCTCTTTTCCTTGTGATAGAAACAACATTACATTTTGATACATTCAAAGTCAAAACTACTGTCGATATAAAGACAATCTATATAAATGAAAATGAATCGCACATAATTTCCGAACGATTCCACCAAATTATATAATGGTTTTTCAAAAATTTTAAAAATTAAACAGATAATATTTGACATTCTCAAAATTGTGAAATGAGTGAGTCAATGAGATAGAAATGTCATCATTCGAAGATTAACGTCAGTTTTTCAGGGTGCAGTTGATACTCGTATATCGACAATATGAACAGATTGATATTATTTAATTGAATCACCTACCTTTTTTAAGCTACAGCGAAACGGTATTTCCTGAGTGTTGATGTAGGTATATTTGATGTTAATCGTCGTGCTATTTACTGTTATTGAAAAGAAAATGCCACTATGGATGCGTCAAAATATTTGTAAGAATCAATTAGATATGCCGAAAAATTCTTTTAAATTAAGTTTTCAATAAAGAAAGATATTCAGATTCTCAACGAAGTTACGAATACAATTGACAGGTTGATCACTTTCGATACATCAAACCTGTTAATATTATCCTTTTGGAATTCCCCGTTTTGTTTTTGAGTACTGGAATTATTGAGAATCGCTATTTGGAGAAGGTTTGATAGAAGAACTTTGAGCCTAAAGCTGGAAGTTTGAGTACGCTTGGTATGGTGAGAGTATTTCAGTACATTGTTTGAAGAGACAATTGATATTTGATTTTATTTTTATTTTATTAACCTTGAGTTTACTTTAATTCAATAACTGTTCAATTTATATGCTGAAGAATCATTTTTATTTAAACATTCATCATATATATTTTTTCATTGTGACGATTAAGTCCTCTTAGCTAAGAGAGAATTACATTATCTTTTATTTGTTTTGATTTCTTTTTTTAGTATTTCAAATTATTAATTTTCTTTTATATTTAATATATATTTATACTTATATATAATCATATCATCATTCATTGAAACAAGTGAATATTACTGTTAAGGAGAACTAAGATTAAGAACTGTTGGATCTGGTGGAGTTGTTTGATCCACCAGACAACCATTATAATATGTATATGGAATTATTGATAATTCGACCGATTTGAAATTACTGGTAGTGTTATATGTTCTTGTGAAAAACATAAATGATGTTGCACAAATAATAGAACACGTTTTTCAAGATTTTCGAAAATATTCACGAAGAAAAATATATGTGCGTACAAACTTTGGAAAAGAATACTTAGCTGGTCATGAATGTAATAGTTTGTACGATCTTTTATCCAATAATCATTTTGATTAATCAATACAAAAAAGTTTTGACGATTTACGGAAAACGTAAGTACAAATATCAGTTGTAAGTTCGAATCAAACCAATTTTTCAAACTAAGCCGTTAGAATGGAATTCTTTGGAATGTGGGCGCTGTTATCATTATCTGCACAATCTTGACAATAAAAAGGAAGATATCTGTTAGAAAAAGCTACAAAGCATTTCGGTGCAAAATATATAGTAGGTACGGGAGGCGCACCTTTAGTTAGTCACATTTTGAGTATGTTAATTTTTTACATACCGCAATCTTTATAGTTTTTCTTCCACTATGTAAGAAAGAAATAGTTAGTTAAGAATTTTGTTATGAAACATGATTTAACGATTCAAGCGTTTATGAAATACAAATTTTTGTTTTTACAATGAAATTGAATAATGAAGTACTCTGGTTTTTATTCTAATGTTATATTGTTTTTTATTTTAATTGTACTGATCTAAAAAATACTATTCGGTTTCTAAGATTAAATAATCTTCTATTGTTATTATATTTTTTTGTAGCTCATTGCTAAATAAACTATTCATCGTTGCTTTAATTAATAATGAATTATTTGGATTTTCAGTAAAATTTCTGAATATCATTTTTTACGGTATGAATAAATAATTAGCCCATTCTGAAAGTACAAATGAATAAATAGAAAACGTAGAGAAATGTAGAAAGTTACATATATTGTGTTTGTATCATAAAATGATGGTAACTAAAAAGCCATCTTATTTACACCGTAAAATCAGGTTTCGTTCAGACATCCATTGTCTCACTGTAAGGTTCAGACATAAGTTGCCTATTCCTCGCTTTTATAGAAAATTATTTAAACGTTCTTTCTCCTATACAATTGTAAATTTAATGAATAGTATTCCGAATGAATTCGTCAGTTACAAAGCGAAAGCTTTCAAAGAAAAATGTAAGCAATTTCTTCTGAAGGAAAATAATTGAGTTTGTTTTTTAGATAGTTTTTCTTTTTTTGTGTGGTTTAAAAATTTTTTTATACTGAGCATGTGGTTAATATGTATTCTACACTGAACCACCATACCGGTCTTATTTATTTTAATTCATTTTATTCTTTTTTTCTTTATTATACAGAAAATTGTTGAAAATTAGTTTTTTTTGTTTTATTTCTGTTGGATTAATCAGCTCCTGATGTATCCCACCCCTTAGTACTCTATAGTTTGTGCAGTTATACCAATGAAATTTGAATAAATTATGTTAAAAAATGTTAGTAACACCATGTACTTATGTATGAATTTTGTAATGGAGTACTAATAAAGTTCTATTTTATTTGATAGTGTTGGCGTTTACTTGATGTAAATCCATTGTAATTGAATACAAACTTAAATTCAATCACTTGAACTTATGATTTACACTTTATTAACTACATAGCATGACGCGTTTCGTCGTTACAAACGACTTTTTCAGATGCTTACAGAATAATAAATTATTATATTATATATTATAATTTATTAAAATTATAATATATAGAATAATAAATTATTATATTATACATTATAATTTATTGAAATTATTCTGTAAGCATCTGAAGAAGTCGTTTGTAACGACGAAACGCGTTATGCTATGTAGTTAATAAAGTGTAAACCATAAGTTCAAGTGTTTGACTTTAAGTCTATATTCAAGTTCTATTTTGCTGGTCTTCGTAGCTTGTTCGGCAGAACACCCAGGACACAGACTATGGTGCGGTAGAACTCGGGTTCGATTCCCGCTGAATACATGAGTGTTTGTATTTGTTTATGATTTAAGTAGTTTAATGAATGATATATGCTGGGTAATGAACATTCATTACAAGCCCAATGGCCGTTCGGAACCGGCGTTAAACTGTATGCCCACTGAATTAAAAAAAAAGTTCAATTATTATTATAAATTGGGGAGTTCATTTTATTCTCCGAAAAATGAACATTTGGATAAGTATCTGAAAGTTATAAAACACGTTTACTTTATGTGTTTCGTTAATTATGGATGATAAAGCGAAAACCGGTTCTTGTAATTTCTCCATAAAAAATGTATTACGTAGTAAATATTTATTTCAATATTCACATGAAAATCTTTGTCTCTTCGAAATTATGTTATATTTGCAATTATGTTGGGCAAAATTATTCAAAATGAATTTTGTAAATTGTCTAAAAAATATCTCAAGCTGCTTGGGATACATTCTGGAGCGATCAACCAGTTTGCAACTGCTCCCGTACCAATAAAACAAGCCTCGGAAAGAATAGCCGAGAACATTATATACCCTCTTCGTCTCGCACACGGATTCGAATAATGACGGCTAGTTACTTACTTGTTCGGGTTCCAGTTGAGTTGGGATTCACCTGCGGTTGCGGGGCGTGGGGGACTTATACCTCCAGGAAATTACTAATAATTTCGATGGCGACTAACTGATTATATTCAAATTTACTACGGTCTCCTTCGCTTTTTTTCGGTAATACGCTTTTAATCGTCAAAAAATCGACTATTACTCCCGCGATGTGGTCGTGCGTCCACATAAAAATTTGCCATTAATTCTTTCTTCGACAAGTGAAAAACAGACAGGTGTTGTTAAGTTTTCCACCATAAAGATTTCGACGTCGACCGGGTGTAAAATATAAATAATATATTGTTTTGGAAATCGATGATAATAAATGAGAAATAAAAATTAAAAAACAATTTTATGAAATATCTTGAATTTTTTTTTAAATTGTCAAAATTGATACAAATACCTATGGGATTAGAAAAAGTGCACTAAACATACTGAGTAATTACTTATCGGACAATAAAGAAACGGTAAAATTGTATAATATAGAAGTGAATCTAGAATCAGGGCCGGATTTAAATTTGTGGCGCCCTGGGGCACTGAAGAAAATGCCGCCCCAATTTTCTATATATTGTATATAATTTATTCTCACTTTCCAAATTTTGCCGCCCTGGGCACTAGCCCCGACTGCCCCTAGTATAAATCCACCATTGTCTAGAATTGTATAATTATAGGTGCTCCGCAGGGTACTAATCTCGGACCTCAATCACAGCTGTGATCTCGACGGATAATACATGGAAACATACAGAAACTCAAATGAATGAATATCGGAAGCACGTAACTAACTTATTAGATTTTCATGAAGTATCTTTAAATGTAAGCAAAATTGTCTATGTATTTTTTTAAAATTACTGTGATAGTGTGATAAGAGAAATTTGCTTACTGTTCTTCGCCTAATACACAGGCTAAACAAATATCTTGGATATTTAATATTGTTGACGTTTAGTCACACTTGAACTTATGATTTACACTTTATTGACTACATATCATGACGCGTTTCGTCGTTATAATCGACTTCTCCAGGTGCTACCAGAATAATGCTGTTACCATTATTACAATTGCCATTTGCCAATTACCATTAAGGCCAATACCATTATTCTGGTAGCATCTGAAGAAGTCGTTTGTAACTACGAAACGAGTCATGCTATGTAGTCAATAAAATGTAAAACTCAAGTTAAAGTGCATTTAAGTTTATATTCAAATATCTTGGACTATAATATGAAATGGAATTAGCCTTACAGTGCCAGTTTTTTTATTATATCGAATTGAAAGCAATATTTAATAATAGAGCAGATGGTACTAGAGACAAGAGTTTTTCATTATCAAAAAATCAATAGAACTTTTACTGATAAAAATGGGTACATTGTACAATTTCGACTTCAAATATATTTGTTGAGTATTTAAGAAACTTTATATTTATTTTATATGTAGTACCTACTATGTAATTAAGCAATCACTTTTATTAGTAATATGTATTTTAGTTTTGAGTTTCAGTATACACCTATGTACGTACTAGTTTTTTCTCAATAGAATATTGTAACTAATTATATTACTGGTTTTTAAATAAATCACTAAATTATCTTTTATATTCAGTTTTATAAGCTTACAACACAATTAGATCCAATGTCATAGAAATATCAAATATCGTATATTTAGGTGCCCTAATAAGAACAAATATGTACATATTATGAAAGTTAACAAGGAGCAAAAAAATCTAATATGTAAATTTCAGCATCAGAAACGGAAGTAGTACGTAGTAATCTCTAAAGAAAATAAATGAAATGCAAATTAAAAATCGACAAACGGATTATAAAACATGTGATGAATAATAAACACCTAAAAATTAAATAATTATAGGACATTAGCGTAGAAAAGAACTAAGGAACAAGTACATAAAGGACGTAGATTTTGCCCTTCTATAATTTTTTTGGAATTTTGTTTTTTTTTTCAGTAATCACCTAAGAGTAGTAACAAAGCCAAGTGATAATTTACACATTATGTTATTTAGTTGACTCAGATGTATTGCTAAGTCTTCATTCTCAATATGAGGATCTCCTACAAGATACTACAATCTATGATCAATACTACAATCGCCTGCTGATAATATGTAGATTTAGATATACAAAATCAAGTCATTAGAAATCTTGTCAAAATATTGTAAAAGTCCTGTTATGACTTATACACGGAGACAAGACTAGAAACACTGAAGACTTACATAGATATACCAAGAAACCTGTGAAATGAAGACATTGACAAAAATACCTGGAAAAACCTCATGATATATGGAAACAAGCCAAACATAAGAACTATATGTAACGTTGATGTATTCGTTTATGTGTGAATAATAAAAAACAATTATGGAATCAAATATAAATAAAATGACACAACAACGTATCGTAAAAATTTCGATACGTTACGGCGCTCAAGAAAAAGATAGATCGAGGTCACTCGGCAAGAAAAAACAGCCAACAATTAAAATATAAGGAAGTATATTCAGGACTTCAACGCAAATTTGTTTTATCTATGCTATATTTGATGCTATTATCTATCAAATTGATCTGGTTATCAACAGACCTTACAGAACAGAAAAATAACAAAAACCCATGTACTAGGAATTGATTGGAATGTATTTTTCATTCTGAAATTATCGTTAAAAGTATTGTCTGCAAACTAATGAAGAAAAATTATGGTTTTCATATTGTTACTTACTTAATTAAAGTCCAAGATTTAATATTTCAAATTGATGATTGATGAGGCCGATACTTGGAGAAAATTAATATCCATAATGAAACAATATTTAGAATTTTCTCATAATTTAATACAAATACGCATGACGAAGTTTCGAAGTACTATTTCTTTATCAATTACACCTAGTATTATTTCAGCATTTGATGAAGGAGTAGGTACTTCGAAACGTCGTCATGCGTATTTGTGTTAAATTATGAGAAAATTCTAAATATTGTTTCATATTTTGAATATTAAAGTAGATGTCGGATGAATGTATTATTAAGCGTTGATTTGTATTTATCATAGATGAGTATAAATATAGTTGTAACATACATGTATTATACATCTCGATTTCTTGAAATGGCCATACGGTTATTGGGGATTGAAATCGATGAAGCATAATATAATTGGCTTAGAAACGTAGCACAATATGTGGAGCTAAACGACAATATTTAGCTAATAGCCAGTGTTGTATCGGTTACGATATTTGCTGACATTGTCCCTTGGAAGATATTAAAAACATTCTTTTAAGCTTAATTATGAGAGCTAATTCTAACATAATTACTGTTATTTTCTATAGGTGCAAAAAAATTATAATGGGAATTGAAGACATGGCATATTGATTCACTGACTGTTGTTGAAAGTAATCGAAAAAAAATTCATATTTAATTCTTAAACAACTTAACGATATCAGTATAACTTTATCTTTTGAAAGAATAACTTTGAAATTTAGACATGGTCGAAAACTTTGAGGTGTTAGGAGTCAAGTGGATAAAAATACTACTAGTGAAGTTTGGAGACTTATTTTTTGAACTAACCTGAACCATAAGTATTACCTATTTGATCCACGAAATGGACCTGTAAAGAACTTGGAGCGTTTCACTTCTAAATTATTCTTCCCAAAATAGAGTGTGCTGTCTTTGACGAAGCATCTTGTGGACTCTAACATTTCGTTCAATTTGAGGTTGCTAATTAATTGATTATTGTTTTCATGTTGATTATGTAATACGACAATTTTATTGTGCTAAGTTGCGGCCAAGAAACTCGACATTTTCAGAGATGAGAAATGAACATCGAATTCTCGTATGGTACCCATACATGGAAATAATAAATTATAACCGGTAGAAAGGCGATGAAAGGTATTTTCTATTATTGGTAATTAAGATTTAAGATTAAGAATTGAATGCGGATCTATTTCAATAAAACGAACGTCGATTAATTATCTATCGCGTCTTCTATCATGAGCTATGCGATTTAGAGGTTACCATTGATATCGAAACTAATTAAAGTTTTTTTATTTAGCTTCTTTTGATGTGAGACTTTTACGTAATTTGTAACATGAAAATGGATCATACGATAATCTGTATTGGTAGGTAATTATATTTATCTTGAATAACTAATCAACTTGTTTTCCCAGTTTATAGTTAATTTGGAAGGTTAGTTTGTCAGGGGCGTTTCTGATAAATTACAATAGAAATATACACTACCATAGAAAATATTTATATTACTTAGTTAATATTTACTCGAATAATAATCATAGTTCAATTATTTTTATTGATGTTTGTATTGATCAATTTTGTTTTGATTTCGAAGTACCCAACTGGTTATATTTTGTTTGGAAATATTTCAACACTAATATAGAAAATATTTTTATTACTTAGTTAATATTTACTGGAATAATGAACGTAGTTCAATTGTTTTTATTGATGTTTGTATTGATCAATTTTGTTTTGTGTCCGAAGTACCCAAATAGTTATATTTTGTTTGGAAATATTTCAACACTGCTGCAAAAAATATTTTTATTGCTTAGTTAATATTTACTCGAATAATTATCATAGTTCAATTATTTTTATTGATGTTTGTATTGATCAATTTTGTTTTGTTTCCGAAGTAGCCAACTAGTTATATTTTGTTTGGCAATATTCCAACCTTACTATAGGAAATATTTTTATTACTTAGTTAATATTTACTAGAATAATGATCATAGTTCAATTATTTTTATTGATGTTTGTATTGATCAATTTCGTTTTGTTTCCGAAGTAGCCAACTAGTTATATTTTGTTTGGCAATATTTCAACAATTCTGCAAAAAATATTTTTATTACTTAGTTAATATTTACTGGAATAATGATCATAGTTCAATTATTTTTATTGATGTTTGTATTGATCAATTTTGTTTTGTTTCCGAAGTACCCAAATAGTTATATTTTGTTTGGAAATATTCCATCACTGCTGCAAAAAATATTTTTATTGCTTAGTTAATATTTACTTCAATAATGATCATAGTTCAATTATTTTTATTGATGTTTGTATTGATCAATTTTGTTTTGTTTCCGAAGTAGCCAACTAGTTATATTTTGTTTGGAAATATTTCCACACTACTATAGAAAATATTTTTATTACTTAGTTAATATTTACTAGAATAATGATCATAGTTCAATTATTTTTATTGATGTTTGTATTGATCAATTTCGTTTTGTTTCCGAAGTAGCCAACTAGTTATGTTTTGTTTGGCAATATTTCAACACTACTATAGAAATTATTTTTATTACTTAGTTAAAATTTACTAGAATAATGATCATAGTTCATTTATTTTTATTGATGTTTGTATTGATCAATTTTGTTTTGTTTCCGAAGTACCCAACTAGTTATATTTTGTTTGGAAATACTCCAACACTACTATGGAAAATATTTTTATTACTTAGTTAATATTTACTGGAATAATGATCATAGTTGCATTATTTTTATTGATGTTTGTATTGATCAATTTTGTTTTGTTTCCGAAGTACCCAAGTAGTTACTTTCCGAACCAATGATCAAAGAAACCAAGAAGTAGAACTCCCTCGTGAAATGCACTTTTGTCCTAGTAACGTCAACTACTATTCACAATTCTTCCGTTTTTACAGTGCTTACTGGATACAAATGAATGAATTTTGAAATCAATTTGGTTGCCGTAGGAATAATGTAATAATAATAGCATTTTTTAATACTCTAAAGTAATGTTACATTGTATAGGATATGTCATTATAAAAAAAAATAACAGACGGACTATGGCAAACAAATGATTCGTACTTTTTTAACTACATTTGATTATCAAACTACTGTGTATAGCAAGCCTTTGTTAACAGCAAGGACTTAACTCTCTTCTTGAACAAATGAGAATTTAATTTCAAATTCGGCGGTAAATGGTTGAAGATTTTAAACACTGTTAAAAAAGTGAGTACCCAAATTTTGCTGCTTCATGCTTGGGAATGAGTACTTATTTCATTACTGTTCCTTGTTGAATATTTATGATACATTTCAATTTAATGAACTTAAATTCATTTTATTTAACATGAGTACAATAAACATCTGTAAATGTATAAACAAGTCAGGGTAAGAAGGTTTATTTTAATAATAATAATAATATAATTATAATTATTTATTCACTTCATAATATACAAAAGTTTTACATATTAAGAAAGTACAGGAAGTATCTTTTAACCCTAAGTTAAACGGTAGGTACGGTGCACCTGTTTCGGTAAAACGTAGAGTAACTTAAAAAATTCAAAAATATAAAAGTATTTCCTCATTTTACATATTTGGAATTAAGTTAGAATATTATAAAAATTGTTCAACATATTGAGAAAGAGTACTTGTCTTGGAAATTATGAAGGCATCATACAATGCATTAGACCTTCTCCAAATTTTCTGGCTCTCCCAGTTATTTATACAGCGACGCTGACATCACAGAACACCCTTTCCTATCCTAAAAGATTCCCTTATTGTCTTAACAGAAACGCTTTCAGTCTACTTTTGAATACATTGGCTTTTTTAAATTCTTTAATATCGATCGGTAGGTATATAATTGTATTTCCTTGGCGCCAGAAATACAAAATATCTTTGACAGATTGATTTATGCATTCTAGGAGGATTGCACGAATCTTTGTAATAAATATAGGCTTACAATATAGTCCAGGATCCCTGGACCATTGTGGAACTTGATTACTATTAAGCTAATTTTTGTGAGTAGCTTCATTTTGATGAGACGCCCAAGAATTTTCTGTACGAAACTCCGCTTGTGGTAGCTTACAGAGATAGCAAGAATCAAATAGGTCGATTTGATGATTCTCAAATATGTATTACTAACCAAATTTTTTTTGTTAAGTCCCAAGATAATTATCTAAATTATTCGAAAAAATAATTGTCCTACAAAATCTATGGCTTCATCAAAGAGTCCCCTTTTTTTAACATGTATCAATAACGCGGTCATCATAAACGTTTACTTACCAGTTGATTTTTTTTACTTAGTTAAAATTTATATAATAGTCATATCGTCCTACAAATTGCGTGGTACGTTATCCCGGTCCTACGCTGAAAAGTAGTCGAATCGATCCTCGATGTGAAAGTAATTACTATCAAGCTGAATCTTCAATTATAAAATATGTCCACTTGCTTATTGTTTACTCCATCATGCGTAGGAGAGTTCGAGTATGTTCGGAAATGCTCGAGTCTTTTTGTGAATACTTAATACTTTATATATATATATATATATATATATATATATATATATATATATATATATATATATATATATAAACTTTGATCTTACACTAATTTTTGTATTTAATTTATAAAAGAATAAAATTATTTGAATTTTGAAAAGATTTTTTCACTGTTAGAAATCATATGTTACAAATAGGAAAACGAAAAAATGACAATTCTTGTCGGACTAGTGATACATACTTGTTTTCTTGTAGGACATTGTTTTATTTGGGCAGAGAACACACTAAAAGCTACCATGTAATATTTTTGTACTACAGTTAGTAATGAAATGGTTAGGAGAAAAATGGTTTAGTAGTATTAACAATTTTTTTACGCTTAGTAATAACTAAGCGTATGACCGGAATAACATACCACGCAATTTGTAGGACAATAAGATTATTAAATTATATGAATTTCAACTAAGTAAAAAAAAACCTGCTGGTTAGTAACTAATCGTTTATGATGACCCCTCGTTATTGATACATGTTTAAAAGAGGGGACTCTTTGATGATGTCATAGATTTTGTAGGACAAATATTTGAATATAAACTTAAATTCAAACACTTGAACTTATGATTTACACTTTATTGACTACATAGCATGACGCGTTTCGTCGTTACAAACGACTTCTTCAGATGCTTATACAGAATACTTATTATTGATAGATGAATGATACAGAATAATTATTCTGTATCATTCATTACAGAATCATTATTCTGTAAGCATCTGAAGAAGTCGTTTGTAACGACGAAACGCGTCATGCTATGTAGTCAATAAAGTGTAAATCATAAGTTCAAGTGTTTGAATTTAAGTTTATATTCAATTATAATGGATTTACATCAAGTAAACGCCAACACTATTAAATAATAAAAAAAGGACAAATATTTTTTCGAATAATTTAGATAATTATCTTGAGACTCAACAAAAAAAAATCGGGTAGTAATACATATTTTCAGAATGATCAAATTAACACATTTTATGCTTGTTACCTCTGTTAGCTACCACAACCGGAGTTTCATACAGAAAATTCTTGGGCGTCTCATCAAAATTAAGCTACTCACGGACAATTAGCTTGATAGTAATCAAGTTCCAAAATGGTCCAGGGATTCTGGACTAACAGTCTTCGTCTATTTTATATCTAATATAAAATGCACTATTCGCTTCTTAGTAATAAACACCCTATATATTTCTGTAAAAAACCTCATAACAGAATATTATAGTACAGATCACTATATACAAGACTATATATAATACACATTCATAACACATATTAAGTACAATGTGTTCAATTCTAGAGATCGTAAGAAATGATTTGCTTAACTACATAAAATATTATTTGGGTTGTCGATCTTGAATTTTTGTAAACATGTATTCCAAGAAACTTATTTGATTCCGATGATGAGATAGTGTTATCTTCTTATTTAACATTTAAACTACTGATTTCATTACCTTTCGGACAAAAATAAACACATGCACTTTCATAAACGTTAACCATCAATTTATAATTGGTGTCTATTGAACAAATTATATTTGAATTTGAATATGGTGTGTAGTGGCAAAAAAAAATAATTCCCATTTATTCTTTGTACACTGTTAAATTGAAGTAGGTTTCTGTATATAATCTCCTTTTCTCTTATTGTCTTATTTCAAAAAAATTGTGGAATTTTTAAGAAAACTTTGATGTTCTAATTTTTTCGACTAGAAGTTTTCATGTAATGAACGATAATTTTTTACACAAATACTGATAAAGAAGAAATAAAATGTAATAAAAATCGAGTATTTAAATAAAGTAACACGTAATGAAATGTGCAATAATATTTCAATCGTTGCTAATGATAAAATAAAGAACGATAGAAAATACATTCGTAGTTCTGACGATGCCGGAGATGATTTCCGCTTATTGGAATCGCATCACATCGGAGATAAATTAAATAAAATCAATTAGTTCGTAATAACACGTCGAAATTATGCAATAGCAAATATACCGTGTAATTTCCGACGTTGTTTAATGCAACACATAAATAAAAGCTTATTTAATGCATCAAAAGCCGCATCCTATGTAGAATAATAGAATTTCCAATTTAAAGGTTTGTCGTTATCGTACGACAAGTCGTTTGTTCCGTTTTCGCTTTGCAAATAATTTATGTTGGATATTTAATTTTCTAAGCGTCAATATTTTCTGATATATTTAAATATGAAACAGTTATTATTATACGAGTTGGAAACTACAAGGTATTTGAACCGTAACAAATATTTGTTTAATGCAACAGGTACGAACGAAAAGTTCTCTGTTTGGAGTAGGTATAACATAAGGTCCAAAATGAGGTATCCTGAAAGTGAAAAATAGAAGAATCGATATGAAGTAATTTGATAGGTAAATATGTTCGTTTTCTACGTTGAAATTCTCGATCATAAAATGGAACACTACCCACTTCAATGTTCGGTGGTTTCAAATACAAAAGATATAATCAAACTTTAGTAAACTATGTTCTTCGATCAGATTTGATTGATCTGTTACAAGTGACTGAACTCTTCTCTGATCGTCTTGAGTCTGGTCAAATCATCATCAAAGAATGACGCATTGAATCTGTGGTTTCTGATATAACGTGGTATTTGTTATTCAATATTGCGAGAATAGTTATCTTTCAAATCGTCAATCATAGAATGAAGCACGACGTATTGAATATTTCTGTGGTTTCTCATATCGGGTAGTTAGGCAGACGATATTATTATGAGCGGGTGATCTTTTTAAATCGCGAATCCTAGAATGGAGCGTGATGCATTAAACGGTTTGTGGTTTCTCGTACATGGAAGTTATTTACTCAATTTTACCTTGTAAGGAAGGAGTGTATCAACTAACTGAGGTATGCTATCGAATTCTGCTTATGTTTTGATGATACTTCAATCCCCTTAATCACTTCATATCTTATTTATTGAAACGAATTCGACCAATTCTATGTGTTCTTTAGATTTTTTCTAGACTCTGGAAAAACTGTAACGAAACCTGCAAGTTTGATTTTTTCTTCTTAATTGCACTGTTTCGATTAAATCGAAACTTGCTAAATTAAAATTATTTAGCATATTCATTAATTAATCCTATGAGGGTCATACTATTGCAGATAAGATTAAGTACTCGGCTGTATATTCAATTTTCGATGTTTTAACCTGAAATATATCTCTCACATAAATGATATTCCCTGAATAAAATCTTATTATTATTTATTATTATTATTATTATTATTATTATTTATACACTAATCTGCTAATCAACCGAGTTGTTGTCACAGAAACATTCAGATATGTAATAAGCTAATAAATCAGAAAAAGTTAATTGAAAATTGAAGATTAAATTAATAGATTAATAGATCGATCCCTTTCTATAAAGGAAAAGAGAAAAATATGTAACACACAAATGAACAAATAAGATTCAAAAAATTAAAATCAAAATAAAATAAAATAAAATGAATAAAATCTGAACTTGTAGTTTCAATAGGTAACTAATCAAACCATGATTTGTTTGTTATATGATGCTGGTTTGGAAGATATCTCTCCGGCTTCCGGTACGTGTATCCGTAATTTCAATTTATCGTTGCATTGCATTACTATACAATATATTATGTCAATTCTTCAGCAATCAGAATAAATATTACGAACGATTCTTGTATCGTAAGTTTTGGTGAGAGACTTTTTTATGCTCTAACAAACTGTTGTTATTGTCATCCCTTGAAGATAAACTCAACTATTTTCTTGAATGACTCATCCAATTTCACCTAAGTCGGCCCATCACAATGTTGTGAATTGTTTTCAATGTTGGACCCTTAGTTATTTGTTAAATAAAGTATATGTGCAACATGTATCCAATGGTGGATACATGCAATGTTCTGGGTTTTGTCAAGAATTAGAGCCAACGTTGAATGCATCGTGTGGCATCAGCTATAAGCGAGTAACACGAGATGGCAAGTACTTTTCTCGTACCATGTTTTGTCAAATGGAGTAAATTGTGCAAAATTTTTTCATTGCAGGACATATGTAACATTCTAAAATTGGACATAATATTAGATGCGTAGTGTGGTGTGGCTGGCGAATAATTTCCAAGGTTCTACACTTGTCTATTTGTCAAATGGAGTAAGCGTGCAACATGTATCCAATTGTGGATACTTGCGATGTTCCGAGTATCATCTAAAACTAGACCCAATGTTGAATGCTTCATGTGGCATTCATCTGTATCTTCAGTTGTAGGCAAGTTCACACGAGATGGCAAGTACCTTCCAAACTTGCACACGTTTAGAACCATTTTTTGTCAGATGGAATAACTGTGCAACATGTATTCAACGAAGGACAAATGTAACTTTCCGCATCGTATCTGAAATTGCAATAATGTTAGAAGTATAGTGTGGTATCAGTTATAGTCGATTACACACAAGGTGGCGAGTGCCTTCCAAGGTTTCACATTTGTCAATTTGTTGAATGGAGTAAGTGTACAACATGTGTTCAATGTTTGAACTTGCAATGTTTCGAGTATCATTTGAAATTGGATCGCTTGTTGAATGGGTTATGTAGGATCAGCTATAGGCGATTCCATATGAGATGGCAAGTACCTTCCAAACTTGCACACTTTTTGGACCTTTTTTTGTCAAATGGAATAACTGTGCAACATGTATTCAACGAAGGACAAATGTAACTTTCCGCATCGTATCTGAAATTGCAATAATGTTAGAAGTATAGTGTGGTATCAGTTATAGTCGATTCCACACAAGGTGGCGAGTACCTTCCAAGGTTGCACATTTGTCCTTTTGTTAAATGGAGTAAGTGTACAACATGTGTTCAATGTTTGATACTTGCAATGTTCCCAGTATCATTTGAAATTGGATCGCTTGTTGAATGGGTTATGTAGGATCAGCTATAGGCGATTCCATATGAGATGGCAAGTACCTTCCAAACTTGCACACTTTTTGGACCTTTTTTTGTCATATGGAATAACTGCATTGTTCCGAGTATCATTTGAAATTGGATCAATTATTAAATGCCTCATATAGGATCAGCTATAGGCTGATCCTACACGATTCCACACAAGGTGTCGACTAACTTCCAAAATTGGACAGTTGTTCATGTGGGACTACGTTGCGTGTATTGCATAAAACTGGACCCAGTGTTGAATAAATCGTACGAGATCAGTTATAATCGATTACACACCTGGTAGCGAATATCCATTCCATCTTCCAACATTGGATACTGAAAGAACGCTATAGCCAACTTTCTTATAAGAATTATTTGTTCTTTTTTTGATCAAGTGAGCTTGAAAACTTTTTTGTTTTCACGTGACCAAAATTTCCAATGTTGAATACCTGGTGTGATGCGTAATCATAAGTGGATTCCGTAGAATGTGCAGAGTACCATTTTCGAACACGTTGTGTTAGGCCTTTTTCCTTGATATTTTCGTACATGTTAGCCAAATTGGTACATAAGGTTTGATACATCGTATTATCAGACTTCACTGTTTTTAATTGTTATAAATAGTATGTATAACAACATACACCCTCAATAGGGTCAATAGATCAACATTTGTTGGAACATTGCCGAAAAGTGTACCATTTTAGAAACTCTTGCCAATCAAGCAAGAACCTGGGAGCGGAATGAAATATGTGACTTATTCTTTAAATTCATTAATTCTACAGTTAAATATGTATCCAATGATTCAACAATGGAAAGGAGTTTACGGGACATTGATAATATTCCTTGAATTTGTTTTTGAGAAAACGACTATTCTGTTTTCTGATAAGAAGTAGCATATTGAGTTATGAATAAGTTATAGTTAAAAATGAAAAGACGTGAAAAATGTTGATTAAAATGTAGTTATATGTGAAACAATCAAATTATTCTCCTTTATTTCTTCTCATTGGCATACTTCAAAAGCAACAAATTTGTACTTCCAAAAATGAACTCGTGATGTAGTTTTATAATATTGTAACGTCGTCAGATAGATGTGAACAAAACCTCTTAAAAACATTCTTCAACTAATTGTATCGATTACATGTATTTAATGTTTGATATTGACAATAGTAGTGCCACATTAGAAGGTAGCCAATTAGATTATGCTATGATAGCCTACAAATAGAAGGAAAGGAAGAACATAAGGAAATATTGAAATCAAAATGTATCAAAAGGCAGGGCAGATAGTAGTATGGTCCCTGTCGTTACAATAATTCATTTTCATACATTGTTCTAGATAATTTCTATGAACCGATTTAGGAATTTCCTCACAATCAGCATCACATACAGAAAAAGGTACGAATAAGCATAGAAAATCGTGTTCATTATGGCAGTTGATGTACAAAACTTCGGAACCGGTTAGTTTTGTAAGAAAGTTGTGTGATGAGAACATGAATACGAATATTTTCATGATCATTTCTCATTTAGTCAACGTCAAAACGATTGAATATTTCAATTGTTGTTGAAATTCAACAATTGCGTTTTCGTAATAGTAATGAGATGAATTTTCACCGAAACTCAAAGCAGATTATCTAAAATAAATCTCAGGTTTGAAAATTACGACGGAGGATATATTTGTCTGTTTCGTCTAATTTGTATCACATCCGAAACGTTCACAAATATTTCGAAGTCGTGCGAGTTCGGAGTAGAGGCGAGTTCGAGCAGAGGCTGCCGCCGTAGAGAGGAGACTTTTGGTCAGAGGTAAAATGAAGTTTTAAAGAAAACCGGTCCGTAAAGGTCGTCGTCGGAACGGCGAGAGAGCCGTAATACCTCTCCTCGCCTATTATGTGGGGGAAGGAAGGTAGTCTTTATTGAAGAATGCGGCCGGTTTTACTTAAAACTTGCAAATCGAATATGAGACGTGCGGCATCTTGTTGCTCATAATGAGGCCGAAATTGACGCAAAGACTGGCATTCTTTTCTCTCTTCTCTTCCGAACGCGTAGTTAGGTATTGACCGGACAATGAATACGGGAACGGCTTTGTAGTAGGTAGGTTAGGTATATCAACCCGAAAAAATACAAGAGTATTCGTGAATTGTATGCGAATGTTCCGATAAGATTCAGATATCGAACATTGCACGAGAATGTGTTCGAAGTGCTTACTACCTATCTACCTACATTTGTATCGTCGAAATCGCACGAGTAATTAGTCAATTTTCAGAAACATCGTCGATATTAAAATGTTCAATCCTAAATAATTAAATATCTTGTTGTGAAATAATAGAAAATAATAGAAAAATGATGTTAGTTTAATAAGTTTATTTTCCATACTGATTAGCCCTGAACTAACAGTAACTCTGAAAAATAAAAAAAGTTAAACTACTGGATCAAAACAAAACTGTAAGATGCACTTGATACTTGACAATAAAGAAAAATACGAACTTCTAACTTAGCATTGATTAATTACAAAATTGATTGTTCCCTAGGCATCTAAAAAAGTCCTTGACTGCCAATGGTCTAATCAACAGAAAACGAGTCGGTCTCCGTAGCTTGTCGGTAGAACACCCGACTTTGGTGCGGTAAAACTCGGGTTCGAGCCCCGTTGAAGGCATGGGTGTTTGTCTGTGATTTGAGAAGTTTAAACAGTGATATATGTTGGGTAATGTACATTGATTACAAACCCAATGACCGTTCGGAACCGGCGTTAAACTGTAGGTCCACTGAATTGAAGAAAAAACAGAAAACGAAACAAATGTACGGGTGCAAACGTTTTAAAATAAGCAATTCAAATAAGTTTCATAGGAAAAACGAAACTCAAACTCTGCATCGGATCAACTCGTGTAACCTCTCACTATTATATTTAATCAGAAATTTTTCGGCAGCTCTAACAAAAATTTTAATATTCTTTATATTCCCAATCTCTTTTAGTTCTAATAATTCTTTAATCTCCACCGGTAATGCGAGTATCAACTTGGTACTGGGTTTATAAAATGTGCTATCCTATGCTTTATTCCTTCTATGTCATAAATAACATGGTTATCGGTCAGGTATTCCCCACACTTTCCTTAACTACTTCCTGAAGAATAAGAAATTCCCAAAAACTTCTATACCCACATTGATAGGCTTTTAGACAAAATGTCTAAATTTCTGTTTTAAATTTATTGTGCTTTTACAATAAAAATTACTACATTTCGAACATATACTTTCAGTTACCTTTACATAGATTACACAGACACTTAGAAATATAAGTAGAGGGTTTACCTTGCAAACTTCTCGAGGCTCAATTTATAAATTGTTCTAATTATACGTAATTTGGATATGTTGACTTGGCTATCAATATAACTACCTAATAATATGATATTCTAATAAATGTAACTACATATATGCAAGACACAGGCACAATAAATAAATAATTCTTTATTCTATTAATGGCATTGAAGGACAAGTTTAGTTTTTCAATCATATAGTCAACATGAGGATAATCTGAGGTCTTCTTTCACCAAAATTTCCTAAAATTTAACGTGATAGCATACAGTTGTGTCGTTTTTGAACAAGATAGACGTTTCATCATTTACAATGGTATTCTCATTAAAAAATAAACATTTTGCTTTACTGAAATTCAATATTAAGGTATTAGTTTGACAGAACTTTTCAAAACCTTCGAGTAATCTCTTACATTCATCAGTGTGCAGCCGGTATTCGTAATAGATATCGAGGTATCATCTGCAAAAATAATCATCTCATCGTCCTTTTCATTACGGAGCCAATCATCTATGATTAGTAAAAACAAAGTGTACCGAACATTTTCTGTGGGTCTCCAAAATCATAACTTTCTTCTTGCCAGATCCATAATCTCGAATTATGAACTTCATTCGTCGTTCAGAAATATAATCCTCTACATCGTCAAGAAAGAATTTATTCAAGGTAAGATAAAAAAAAACATAATCAAAGGCAGGTGTAGGCCAACACAACGATTCTAATGAATGATGATTAGTGAAAACAAAGTGGACCGAACTTAGTGTTCTGTGGGTCTCCAAAATCAGAACTTTTGACGCCAGGCCCATAATCCCGAATTATTATCTTCATTCGTCGTTGAGAAATATAACCCTCTACATTCTACATAGTTAAGAAATATGAGAAAGTCAGGGAAGAATTTATTCAAAGTAAGATCAAAAAATGATAATCAAAGGCAGGTGGTGGACAAAAACATGATCCTGCAACATGTAAACCACAATCTAATGATTTATTTTCAAATTCAACATTAGAAACGAATACAAATTGCGCGAAACTGTCGAATCTTGAACCACCTTGTCAATTATTTATACAAATAAATCTATTAAGGTTCTATGATTTGATTAAGAACAATTTATTAAAAAATTGTGGAAAAAACCTCAAACGGAAACAGGTCGATAGTTTGTGATGTCTAAATTATCATTTTTCGTACAAAGTGGAACAGTATTAATTTAGAGGAAGTAGGAGGATATATATGTAAATAAATCTATTTACTTCTTCTTAATGTCCATACCCAGCGTATACCCTCAATCAATGTTGAAACTGAAACAAGAATTAGAAATAAGAAAACAGTTAATTTCGAAAATAGTCATAAAGGGGACACAGAATAGGCAAAACCGAAAGTACAGAGAGAGCATGAAGTAGGATACGAGTAAAAGTGAGATTAAATCAAAACATAACATTAGTTCATCATGCTTTTTATCTCGGACAAAAGTTAGGCTCTTGCGGAATTATTAAAAAAAATTTACTGTATACTTATCCACTTTGATTTTGGTATTGATGTATCTATTCCGGAAAAGATTGAAAGGATCAATTATTTATGGTGTTGATGCAAATTTCAAGCAAATTTGTTCAGCCGTTTTTGCGTAATTGTTCTCATGTCTTTTTCACACGTACAAATTCGATATAAATTTAATAGATTTCGGCGAATGCAGTTTCTGAAACGTCGTGTTAATTTCTCTCAACACTATATAAGTATTAGTTTTAAATACTCTAATCAAATTCTATAAGAAAAATTAACCATGGTTTCTTTCTCTTGATATTGACAGAAATTTTTTGAATTAGTCACGTTATTTAAGGTCCTTTGGCAATTTGCAATTGTTATACTTCTTCTTACTAAACTTGAAATGTCTACTTCGTTATGGATGTTGTGATTTCTTCGTTCATTAAAATTTTTAAACGGGCTGATATAAGTTTAATCGCTCATTTGATATTTAGTAGCCGATCTTAGTGAAGAACATAGTCAAAGATTCAACTAGTTATGACAAATTATTTTATAAATATTCTGTCTTTTTTGATTGAAAATGTTTTGAAATTAGTCGTTCAGTTGAATTTTCAAAATGAGGTGACACTCTGAAACAATTGTCAAGCAATTGTATATAATGGAGAAGTTTCATGATGTTGTTAATATTATATTCAACGAAGTGGTATTCAAAATATAAATGACACCGAGGTTTCGCTTATCTCTTGGTGAAACATTATGTTAAAAACCATAAATTAAAATTAACACACTGTTACATTGAGTAACACTGTATACTCTTGATAATGGGTTAACTACCCGAAACATATGTAGAGTTTTTAATATATTTAGTGAAAATTGATGATTGATGAGGCCGATACTTGGAGAAAATTAATATCCATAATGAAACAATATTTAGAATTTTCTCATAATTTAATACAAATACGCATGACGACGTTTCGAAGTACTACTTCTTTATCAAATGCTGGATTAATACTGATTATTAATACTGAGTACTAATCCTGATAATACTGAGTAGGTATTAATTCAGCATTTGATAAAGAAGTATTACTCCGAAACGTCGTCATGAGTATTTGTATTAATTATGAGAAAATTCTAAATATTGTTTCATTATTTAGTGAAACTTGAGCCAAGTGTTTTAATTTCAATTTATTGTTTTTGAAATATAAAACGAATCGAATTAATCACTGAAAGACATTTTGAAATCCATCAGTAAATTACTTAGAAATAGATTATACTTTAATAGATTATAGAAGTATTTGGAACGCATGCGGTTTCTATTTCGCCTGTGACGTCATTTGACCTATTCGATATTACCTCACCACTAATCATTCAAGTCGTAGTTTCAGAGTAGCGCTCTTGCTTCGTTCGTGTTTATGTACGTACAGTCGTGTTTTTCTTTATTATTTACGAGTGTGTAGTTTTTATTTCACTATATCCGGGTTCACCTTTCATCGATTTCACTTTTATCCAGGTTTTACGGATAAAATGACGCAGCATATTCAGGAAGAAGGCTTCGCCAAAGAAAAAAGTGATGATTTAGTCATTTATTTCTATTTCATGGCACTAAATCAATTCAAAAGATTGAAACGATGGTGACACATGAATAACTTATTCAGAACCTACGTTCCATATATACATATACTTAACTTAATATGATCTTCACACACATATTTAGTGCTTTTAGGGCCAATAATTAAATCGCGCTTCATTAGTTTTTGTTCTTTTTTTTGTTATTTTATTTGGGGCACGAAAAAAAAATTATTGCATATTTTCAAGTCTTGTGCTGTGGTGCATAGGAATAATACAATTTCTGTAGGCATTTTTCTCATCTTCTGCCATCGGTTAGTAACTACACTACAATAGATTCTTACGTACTCGCCGCGTGTAAAAAAAATTATTCTTGGAGCAACAAAGTGAAACAACTTTCTCATTTTTTGAGATATTTCATAGATTTTTCCACCTTTTTGCTTTATTTTCCTCAATTTTTTATAATTTATTCGTGAAAACTATGGAATCTTGACCTTCTGCGAAACTAGGTCAAGTGTTTTTTATTCAATTTATACTGAACCAAGCTTCACCAAAAGATCAGCGAATGTTCAATTATCTTTTTATGATTGTTGGAAGCCGGTTGTGAGCCAACATAAAACATCAAATAAAACTTATAGTTTAATCCATTGTTAATTATTTATTTCATTATTATATTTTATTATTTTTTTGCCGAAAATACCAGGTGTTCTCTAATGGATTCACATAAATAAATGGCTTAAGGTATATCCGTACTTGATTACCTAAATTATTAAGATAATTTAAGACATAGGATAAATGACTTTTAATCGTTTAACATTTAAACATTGTACAAACACTGTAAATTGTGTAAACATTAACACAAATTCTTAAATTTTTGAGCTAATTGAAATAGTAAACATTTCGCATATTCACTTCATTCTTGATTTCGGATTCGAACCCCGTTAAGTGTTTCCCGGACTTTCTTTAAACCTCATCCATGAGATGATGTAGATATTCAATTAGCATCAGAATCTAATTAAGAAATTCTGTACTTATAACAACAATTTATTTCAAATCGCGATCGCAAAAAACACGTTCAATAAACAATCAATTCAGGTAACAGATTCAATGAAGCGATGTCGGTTGTTGTGGCCTTATTACTGTTATTTCAAAACACCTGAACCGAAAGAATATAACGTTATTAATTTCTTTATCCCCGTAAGAGTCTCCGTCTCTATGATACCTACGAACGAATTGATAGAAATACTGGCTAATTATTTATGTGAAATATCAAATTTAAATGGAAAATTATGTTAAACAAATGCTAATATTTTTGAAGTGAACTCGGAGATGGTATTTTTTGCTGGATACATTCCCACTAAACTTCCGGTTTTATGACACGTATTTTTATAGGTATACTGGTTCTGAGTTGGCCGTGGACGTTGGCGTTTTGAATTAATTTCGGTCTTTCACATATATTTAGAGAAAGCTGTCCGAAAAGTAAAGTCTGCTGAACGTGGTGGTCATCTTGAATCGTCATCACATAAGGTGAATTATTGTTTTACTGGTAATATTTTCCTGGATAACAATGAAGTTTTTTCACAAAAATGTGAAGAGAAAAATGACAAATATTTTGATAGAAACTGAATCATAATGGACTGCCCAAGTCTGGCGTCTTTGCAAGTAGTGAAGCGCTTTTACTCCAAAAGTAGTAAACAATCCCATGAAAATATTTTAATTTAATGTCTTTCCGTTTTTGTTGATATAATGGAAAATTCAATTTGTGCAATTTGTTTAAATAACCTGTGTTTTCAGCAAATCATATCCGTTTTTACCTAGGTGAGTTAATTTCATTAAATAATTCGGTTCAAAAACTTTCATTTTAGAACACATATTTGAAAACAAAATATACAGAGGCAAAATCTTCTATTGCCAAAAATGAGAAAACACTGAATAAAATATTTCTTATGGAACTTTACCGTTACAAATTTTTTTGAAAGAGCCAATAATGGCTCTGCTCTCTGTGTGACGTCAACACTTTGACAGTCCTTTAGTAAGGGCGTATATCGAAACTCTGAAAGTGCACCTATATCCCTATAAAATTGTTGTTTTTCTGAATCAAGCTCCTTGAAATAGCCGATGACATTGTTTAGGTTTTCACTGCATTAAGCAGTAAGGATCAACTTTTTTCTAATTTCTAGGTTGTGTTTAAGTTCAACTGAAACTTAATTTTCCGCATCCCTTCAAAATTTTTGTTTTCCCTGCATCAAGCTACTTAAAAAAGCCGATGACATTATGTGGGTTTTCACTGCCATTGCCCAGTTGGGAGTAAATTTTTTCTAATTTCTAGGTTGTGTTTAAGTTCAACTGAAACTTAATTTTCCGCATCCCTTCAAAATTTTTGTTTTCCCTGCATCAAGCTACTTAAAAAGCCGATGATATTATGTGGTTTTCAATGCCATTGCCCAGTTGGGAGTAACTTTTTTTTAATTTCTAGGTTGTGTTTAAGTTCCACTGAAACTTAATTTTCCGCATCCCTTCAAAATTTTTGTTTTCCCTGCATCAAGCTACTTAAAAAAGCCGATGGCATTATGTGGGTTTTCACTGCCATTGCCCAGTTAGGAGTAACTTTTTTTTAATTTCTAGGTTGTGTTTAAGTTCAACTGAAATCTAATTTTCCGCATCCCTTTAAAATTTTTGTTTTCTCTGCATCAGGCTACTTAAAAAAGCTGATGACAGTATATGGGTTTTAACTGCCATTGACCAGTAATGAGGAACTTTTTTCTGATCTCTAGGTTGTGTTTAAGCTCAACTGAAACTTCATTTTCCGCATCCCTTCAAAAATTTTGTTTTCCCTGCATCAAGCTACTTCAAAAAGCCGATGACAGTATGTGGGTTTTCATTGCCATTGACCAGTAATGAAGAACTTTTCTAATTTCTAGGTTGTGTTTAAGTTCAACTGAAACTTAATTTTCCGCATCCTTTCAAAATTTTTGTTTTCCCTGCATCAATCTACTCAAAAAAGCCGATGACATTATGTGGGTTTTACTGCCGTTGACCAGAAATGAGGAACTTTTTTCTAATTTCTAGGTTGTGTTTAAGTTCAAGCAAACTACTCAAAAAAGCCGATGATACTGCCTGGGTTTTCACTGCCATTGACCAGTAAGGAGAAACTTTTTTCTGAGATCAAGCTTGTGTGTAAGTTCAATTAAAACTTAATTTTCCGCATGTTTTGCTTTTACTCGTAACTATATTACCCTCAGTGGTTGCGGCGAAGCGAGTCTCGATGTTGAATTTCATGATTTACAAAATTGGAACATGAGAGATCGAAATAATGTTCATGGGTAATTTAGTTTTTATGTGGTGTCATATTATTTATCTGATATAAGTAGTTGTTTGCTTTCTATTCACATGAAATTTTATTCGTTTTATATTATTTTCTGAATTAGTTCCATGTTTCTTCTATGTTCAAAAAAGTATCCCACGTTGTTGTGACAATTTTATTCGTCCCTACATCAACCTACAGCTGCAGTGCGCTTTCTGTGTATGAAAGCGAAGTTAGCGTTTGTGTTTCTGATCAATTTGACTCCGGGGCTCCCTGCAACATAGGTGGTCTGCCACATCAGCTTTGTCTGGACGTAGCCTTATTATAGGGAATCCAACTATTAATGGCCGTAGTCTATACATGCATAAACTTCCACTCTCTAATAGGGGATTCAAGAAAACCTCCGTAATTAGCATGTTCGATGAGTAATTCCCCGCGGAATACCTGAATTATGTTCAACGAGTGTTAATGAGTTGGTCAACTGTAAGCTTAGTTATCTTCGCTTCTTTGTTGGCGGAATGATGGCGGTTCAAGGTTATGGGGAATATTGAATAACGACTTGTTTCATATTGATCAAACGCGTATCTTCAATCGCATACGAGTCATTGGAGAAAAAAATTGACGTTATAAACTAGAGTCCAAATTTTTTCATCCCCTAGCGAACGACATGTTTGTTTTTCATTTTATCCTGTGCATGTCTAACATAGATTATCAAAATTGAAAGTGGTTATTTCGTAAGTTTGAGTCATGCTTGTTTCATGGATGTTCTGTTCAGTGGAGAAGCTTATATATTTTTTATCCATCACATAAAAATCTAAAAATGTACTTGAATGATCTTTAATGAAATTGAGGTAAAGACAAAAGAAATAGTATAATAAAAACAAATATTTCGGTAATGTTTGGGTTAAACGTGGTTTTTCTGTATAATTGTACAATATACTTCTAAATTATTGAAGTTTTTAATACTCAACTTCAATTACTTTGCGATTGTTTTTTATTAGTTAGGGCTGCGCTAAAGTACTTGAACATAGGATGCTTATAAGAAAAAGCTATCGAAAACTTCTTAAAACATATTTGAAATAAAAAAACTTTCGAGCTCAAGGTGAAATAAATCCTGGGTACAATTTCGGTGGCCACTTCTTCATACCATTTCTGTTCATGTGAACTATTCATCTAATAACTGAATAAGGTCTTTTTGGAAGTTCCAAACTGAACTAATTCTGCTTCATTTAGAATTGTGTCTAAGTTACCTTTCCAAGTTTTAAGGTTGTAAGTTCTTATCAGACTTTCTTCAGAAATTACCTAAATTACTTAACTGTTATAAGCAAATATGAATATGGCAGAAGAAAAATAATTTTTTGATCAATTTTACAGAGTATTTTCATTCCTCTAGATGACTATTGGAAGTATCTTTCTGAATGCAAAACTTGTTAGCAAATGTTATCCTTGATATAATAATTAAGCAAGTATTTTCTTCGAAGACATTTTGTCGTTCTTTGTAAACGAACAATGAGAAATCTAAATTTATTTTTTTAGTAATGTTAGTTTTGTTTTTTATTGATATTTTTTCAATATCTTGCACAATTTGTACATTTGTCAATATTTGTGACAATTAATGGGCGGAATCATCTGGAATTATGATCATGTTCATTTTCAATATATTTAAAAATTTCTGTTGTTTATCGAATACAAATTTTTCTCCAATCGATTTCTTAATTAAGTTGCCATTCTAATAGCACTATGTTTATGTGCTCTATAGTAATAATAATCTCATTCACAAAGACAATTTCAAATGCGTCGTCGGTTGACTTTATTTTAGGAATTAAGTTGTATAATCGATTTAATAGATTTTCAACATTTATAATATTATATTTTATTTATAACTTTTGTATTAGATAGAAACTAAGGATAAGCTTCCGTATCTGCATGACAGATTGATGATATAAAATACTATGATGTTGTAGAGATCAGTTAAAACATTACGGTCATCTGATAAACAAATAAGAAAGATAATAATCTTTAATTGATTCTTTCTGACAATAAATATTGTATAGGATAAGTCACAATAAACATATAAGAAAATTGAATATCGTAATTAAAAACCTTAAAAATTACAACATAAAGTACTGACCTAAAATATCAAACCTACCCTATGGTACTCACCAGCTCTGTAGTACTCTGTTGTACTCACCAGCTCTGGCTTTACGAAATAGCTGCTTTTTTATTTTATTTTTGAACGTACGATACGGATATACGAATAGAAGAATATTCTCTGGGCATACTTTCTGTCGAATGTTTGAAATAATGTTTTTCATAATTTTACATTTACTAGTTCTGTACAGAATATGTTTGGTACTTAATATTTAGATTCGAAGGCGAAGTCCTAATCAAACATCTTTGTTACTTTCAGACCTATACAACATGAAATACATCATTCAAACTATTTAGCCGTAATTGTCAATGACCTCTATGGTCTTCTTGTTTTGACAAGATATCGTCTTCTTGAATTTTTACGATGAAAATAATAGAAGCCTCCTCAAGGATGGTCACAGTAATAAAAAGCGAAACGTAAGTTCTGATCAGGTTTGATGTCATACAAAAGTTATAATCGATTATCCAATGTCTTTGGCTGAAAAAACCCATTGTCAATGACCGCCCATTGTTACTAGAAGAATGGATGTCTATTTTTTGGTATGCATTTTATAACAGAATAGGCATCACAAAAAATAACCATACCAAAAATCTATATAACTTTGTAAGTTTCAATGTTTATAAATTCCTAAGCGCAACTCCTGAGTAGATTTTAACTTAGTCGTTATAATTTATTATCGAATCTCTTCGGCAGGAAAAACCCACGGTAATTGACCGCCGAGTGTTATTTGACGGTCCAATTTGAAATTCTCTTGTCGAATTTTCCCAAGGAAAATAATAATAGCCGTTCTAAGAATCGCATTTTGACGAGTCCTGTATTATCCTATGAGCCTCTCACGTCCCTCGTTGCCTTGTTAAGGAAACCGGCGAATACTCGAAAATCGTCACGGGGGAAAATTTCCAACGAAAAGCCTTTTCCCGCATTACGCGAAGCACGCTGCCGGACTAAAATACACTAAAAACCGTTTAATTGGATGTATTTAGGCAACGCCCGGGAGAGAATTTCCTACGGAATTAATTCGGGCCTGTTACCCCCATATCGTTACGAGCATTCTGTATTCTTCCAATTAATTCCTCCCTCTTATTAACTGCCGTTGTATAAATTCGAGGACTTGAATGTCCTCTATTAGCGGAACGTCTGCGGTATAGCACGAGGGCGGCGTTGCCGCGTTGTGCCGGTCGGGTTCGTCGGATAGAATGATGGAAGGAAACAGACATGTAGGTATGTAGGGGGTGTAATTGAAATAATTCATGAATATTATATAAAGCATAAACGTGATGAAACATTTTCGAATAAATTGTAGTTCCTCTACAAGGGGAAGTCAGTGAATTACTTGAACCCAAAATAGTGAATAATAAAATTCCAAATAAATTGAAGGGGGATAACCTAAAATACTAGCTTGTCAATATTTAATTTTTTATAGAAGTAGTAAAAGAGAATAATTGAATTTTCTCCTTATTATATTAACGAATTTTATGGACGAAAGTTACAAAGAAAAATTTTAAAATGGAAATTCAATATTCAACGAATGGGTGCAAAGTGCTTTACTAACTATAGCATGAAAATTACGTGTGGAAAGAGATTCCAACAAAGTCTCAATGAACAAAAAACAGGTCATAGAATTAATGCATGTTTGCTCGATAATTTACGTAAAACTTGTTTGACTTCTGTATACTGTTAAGCGATCAGTTTTTCTCAATTAACACTCAAGTTTTTCAACTAATAATGAAAATAAAGCGAATCGCATTCATGTAAGTAAAGTTGAATGCTAACTCGTTTTTGTTTAACACTGAGAGTGATTCGATAAATTCATTAATTCAAAGGATATCATAAAATCAATGGAAGATCTGATGGAGATTTGATACGAGAATAAAAAGGTCAATCCATAACGTGAAATGACTTCGCATACGTCAACCTTGTAACTGTTATTCAAAAGATTCATCAAGTTATTGAAAAATGCAAAGCTCTTGTTACTTCCAGACGAAATAAAATTGACGAAGCTCTCGAATATTGTTTCATTTTCATAAGTGCTACTTCAAAAGACCGAATTGGGGCACGTTTTTCACTATTTAACTGATATACTTTTTAACTATTGATAAAAATGTTTTCAAATTAAATGTTTCCTACTCCAATCTAGTTATTGTTATATATGTTCTATACAAATCAACAGGTATAATATACTAGACTTTTAATCGGAAGAAATATTAGTCTTAATGTTAATTGGTTGAATGAGAGTATGATGTGACAGGATAATTAATAAAGCTAATACATGGAAGGTACGGTTTGTATTTTTGTGGTTTCCAGTGGACAAGCAGTTTATCTGCTTATTAACCTTTTTCTTTTCTACATTACTACCCATTATTATAGTGGTTTTTACAGAGTTCTTTCATGAAATTTTAGTCGTGGTTTCCTTTTAAATATTTTTTCAAGGAAGTTTAGAAGATTCGAGAGTTTTTCAGATTAGCGAATTTTTGTTTGACTAGTGTACTACGTAATTCCAATATCTATGGAATTAACACTAAGTTAGTACGATTGGCTGTATAAATTTGGAAATACAGAACGCTTTAAGTAAGTCGGTCTCACTCAGAACATATGACAACCAAAAGGAGTTTTTGAATCAACGTTTTGTTGTTTTAGGAACATTTGGCGAATCTTGACAATGTGGTACGAATTAAAAATGATACCGAATAATACCTCTTTATAGACGCTTAAGACGTTAAGTGAACCTAGTATGTTCGTTTCATTCTTAGACCACACATTTGAAGTGAAGCTAGTTTATTGTGGGTTGAAAAATTCTCAACTGGTTTAATTACTCAGACAAGTGAAGTAATTTATTCGATTGAAACATAGGAACTGTGTCATTTTTGCATTTTTATTCAACCTTTCAAAGCAGGTGGCTTTCATATTATTAGCTGATAAAAATTTTTCTTGAGCTAATTTAGATTGTGATTTTAAAAAATATATCCTTAAAAATAGTGCCGATGTCAGAAAAAGATTTGAAAAATTCTGCCGGGCACATTGTTGACGTTTCATACTCCGCAATATGTAATTATTTCAGGGGTTAAAATGATTTAGGTAACGAATGCAAATTACGTAAGGCTGTTTTTAAAATTTTTTTGCCCCCTGCCCCCATGAAAGGAAACTTAAGTTTAGGAGATATCCACCCCTCTCTTATGTAAGAATCATCTATTAAATATAAGACGATTTAACGCATATCAAAAAGTTCTAACGTAATGACGTTGCATGAAAAGTCAATAACTAAGATATGTATGTATTATAGTTTATTATAAGTAGTTTATTAAAAAAAATCTAAAATACAACTTGAAAATTTAAAAATGATTAATCTAGATAATCGATAATCAGCATCTGTGGCAAAATGGGTTGACATTGACAACTGCGATACTATTTGATTCTGCGGTATATGGCGCTCATACGACGCCGACTATTGGTTTTGTTTTGAGTGCGGCTGAATACTGATAGTAACTAGTATAGAAAGCATCGAGTTTCATTCGGATCTTCACGCACTGTTATACGAAACAATTTAAAATCGCAGAAAGTCAGCAGGCAAAATAGCATTTTAACATAGTCGATAACCTTACGTTAATATGATTGATATTCCCCCTTTCCTCATGTCAGATTTCATAAGGGATTGTCAACCTCACACACCCCCAATAGGCCTTACGTAATTTGTAAACGTTCCCTTATCTCGAATCAAGTGTTTCAACGTGTTGATTGACGACAGATGCGGCAACGCTGCCAACCTCTGGTCTTGGCGAACCGTTACGTAATCCGCGACGTACGTATGCACGTTCGAAATCGGGGACGTTATTCTTCGTTTGGAAATTTGAATGCCGTTTTGATGAGACCGAAGTAAAAACAATTTATTGCGCTCTAAATTACCGCGCGGAGTAAATGTAATTCATTCAACAGATACGTTCGCGGTAGAAAAGCCCGAAACGGCGCTACCTCGTTTAATGAAGGGACAATAGTTCGGCAGACGCCATTTTGAATATCCCGAAAACGAACGGGTTCCTGATTGAGTGCCTTTGCCGTTGAATTTTATTTATGTATATACCTTTCGGTCGGAAACGTGACGACAAAAGTGTTCAGTGTTTTTTTATCGATTTGGTTTTTTTTTGACCGTCTCGAATGCGGCAGGGCTCAACCCTGTCAATAGACGATCTTATTTATTAATTTATTAAATTTTTAAGATTTTTAAATATTACGACGATTAACCGAAATACAATTCACGAGATGACTATACTTACAAATATTTTCATATTTTTTTTTATTTATTTTATTTTACAAAATAATTTCTTGTAATCTCAAATTTACACCAATAAGCCTCAATCGATCGATAGCTTTTCGGTCAATATAACGTACACTGCTTAACATTTTCAGAAGAAATCAAATTTAAATTTAGCAATTCTATAAAGAAATTTTGCCTACGAATCAACAAAATAAATTCATTAAATTGAAACATTAAAAAATTCAATAAGTGAATGCAATATTTGTTGGTAAAATGATCATATTTTTTCCGAATAATCTGGGGTTTTTTTGCAAAACGTCGCGAATTATAAATCTATTACAATGAGAAACTTATATTGCGATTAGGTGTAACAATAATTTTTAAGCAAACCAAATGCTAATAGAAAAATTCCAGTTTCAAAAAAGTTCAAAAAATGTATTTTCCTATAGGTACCTATACATAAATGTACTATAGCATTTTATTATACCTACCTATCACTATTTATCATATATTGCAAGACAAAAAAGAAAGATTTATATTTATCTTCTGGAACTTCTATAGTTACTAAACTAATTTCAAATTATAAATATGTACCTATGTCTTTTTCACAGAAAAAATGTAAATTCACAATCTGAAATAATAAAACATGTTTAATATTGAATGAATCTGATACTATTACTAAAAATGTATTACAATTTTTAAAAATTAATTAAATGTTATTTAATAAGAATAATTATGATTTTTAATATTGTAGGTTACTTCCTAAAATTTAGCCATATCTCACTGTATTCATAGTTCTTGAAAATTTGAGCACTTGATTCGTGCAAACGTGAGGTTTTAACGATGTTAAGCCGCGATATTACTATGACGATAAATGTCAGCTTGCAGGTCAAACGGCAAAGTCAGATGGTGATGCCTAAGACAATTTACTACGTCCGTCTCAAACACCAGCCTGCCAGCTTTATTATTTGTAGGAAATATTTAGAAAACATGTAATAATATAATTTGAAACACTTAGCTAGCTAAATTCTAGAAAAATTAATCAATTTTTCATACGTTCGTCGGTGGTAGTACCCCATTCTCAGGAGTTGGTACAACGTGCCAATTTAGAAGATGAAGGTGACTTTTACTATTATGATTTATATAAAATTGCTGAATGAGTTTTTCTTCAGTATCATACTATTCTGTTGTATGATGGTTCTTTGTTGTAAACTAATTACTGTTTCATTATTTGTGTGTTCGATACCACTAGTCACTTCGTGAAAATTGTTCTTCGTGTATTGACTTTTCAATAGTGAATACCACTATTGATGGAATTTTCGCGATATGTATGCCTTTTATATCACGACTTAGTTGCTCGGAGAAAACTCTTTCCCCAAGAAGTTCAGTTGAGTTATGAAATGAAAGAACCCATGAGATGAATTCAATCACGAGTGGTACTTCCGAAAGAATATACTCATTTTGACGTATGGTACTTATAATTATTACTCACCTTGTTAATCGGACACTCCGTAATTGGAAAATTCTTTAAATTGGCAACTTGAAGTTCTTAGAATATTCCAATTATATAATAATAATAATAATAATATTTTTATTCAAGAATAATTGATGGATACAATAATATTTAGAAATGATTTCAATATAATGGGTATTAGATAATAACATTTCCCGAATAAAAACAAAAATATACCATAAATGGTTTGCTCACAAAGACCAGGGCCTGTGGTGAACTTACCTTAAAAAATATTGCATTTAGATCTAAAACAACTGGATACATACAATTCAATTTTGGAAAAAAATTTCAAAATATTGTTACACTCATCCCGCTAACCAATTGCTATTTCCATCAGTTTTATGGATATAATGTCTACTTCTTGTTTTAATCCAATTTTTTGTTTTAATTTTGAACTTTTTTGAATCAAAAGTATTTCTTAAGTCCAGAGGTATTTCATTATACGTTCTAGGACCAATATACAAGTGACTGCGTTGACAAACCGTTTTACTAAATCTACGTACATACAGTGAACTTTCACTGAACCGAAAACCTACCTACTTTATGTTCTATGAAAACGTTTTTATTTATATTTTTCTTAGTAAAATTTAACACTGAATCACAAAACAGTTGATGCACATCCTATACATTAGGGAGTTGAAACAGCAGCTCCGTAGGAAATCTTATATCTTTGCTATGTATAATCTTCAGTAGCCACTTATGTTGTATTTACAACTTTCTCATAACATTATTGTAAGCGCCTCACCATACAAGACTCCGTATCTCAAGTGTGTTTCTATCAGCGCTCTATAAACCACTGTCAGATGACTTGTATCTAGAACATGGGACAGTTTTCTAAATTTTGGTAATAAACATCTTAGCTTAGCAATCAATGTTCCAACTTGAAAGTTGCACCTGAGATGTGAATCCAATTCTTTGATTCTTGAATTCTTTGGATAATCTGGATGTACTAAGGATGTAACTATATATGTGAAAATGTATATAAAAGATGATGTTAGCATGTCAAATATTTTTGGGGAAATTCCTATAAGGAAATGACCTTTGTTGTTAGAAAAGATGCGATAAAACAAAATATGAAGCGAGTCCATATGTTACTAAGTTAATAACTCATTACACTAGTTCCCATAGAGTTAATAATGAACTTTAATTATAACAAAATATTCACTATGAAACTGAGTTTCGAAAGGGCTGACAGCCAAGATGCCTCGCATACATTCGTGCCTACGAAATATTTCATTAAAGTCTGAGCCTACAGTCGGCGACAAACCACAAAACCTGGTTTGGGTAAGCGCAGTTACAGCACGACTCGTTATTCGTTATTGATAATTTAGAGTTTCCTCCGTGAATTTTCACGTGCGCACAGCTCGGAAATATATTTTCCAACGTTCTTACCAAAACCTCGTTCATAGTCCAAAATTGATTCATAAAATACGTATTCAATTGTATTGAACCAAAAATCAACAATACAAAACAAGTGTTAATGACGATAATTAACCAATCGGTTAACACTTGACGGAACCTCACAATACTTGGCACGGTTGTGCTAACAAAGTATATTTACTCAATATTATTAAGAACTCCTCTAATATTATCAAATATAACTTGAATAAAAAACATTTGGCGTGGTTGTTTCGGGGTGTTTATTCCATTTTTAAAAGTTAAACATTCATAATAATCTTTTGAAAATGGGGTAACAATTTGAAACAATTGTGAAGCAACTAATATAATTCTGCACAACAAAGCCAAGTTTTTTTTTATTCAATTTGGATTGAAACATGTTTAATCAAGAGACCAACGAATCAACACAAAAGTACACAAGAATATCCACAAGAGGTTAACAACGAATATGTCAAAATAAAAATAATTTTCCCAATAACGGTAAATCAAAATTGAAACACTTGGCTTAAGTTTCACTGTCTCTTTTATACTCAGTGAAACTTAAACCAAGTGATCTAATTTTGATTTACTATTATTTAACATAATGTTCCACCAATTGATATGCAAACCTCCATGTCACTTATAATTTTCCTAGTTATCTATCCTATTTCTATATCTATATAAGTCTGACTGAATTTTCAAAATAATTGAAAATTAATCAGGTAATATTTATTCGTTTACAAAGGAAAACACGTGGCTTTTACACTTCTAGAAAGGTATGAAAGAAAATTGAGGTATATTTCATGAAAATCACATATCCCAATAATTAATAGAAATACAAAAATAGCAAATAACAAAACAACTTTCGCTGTTTTGTAAATAACAAAACAGCGAATACTCAAATATTCAATGAACAAAAATACTTGATAATATGACTGAGATTGAATTCTCGCTTAACTCTTGATGAAACATAATTAAATATTAAATTAAATTAAACTCTTGGCTTAATGTTTCACGATTATATTTAACAACATGAATTTGTCAACATGTTTCGAGCGTGAGCTCATTTTTAAGACTGAAAATGAGTCACTGAAAACAAGTCTTGAAAATGAGCTCACGCTCGAAACATGTTGACATATTGATGTTGTTAAATATAATCGTGAAACATTAAGCCAAGAGTTTAATTTAATACTTGATTATATTGTCCGGAAGTCTTATATTCATTTTTGACAAGTCGAAAATGACAAATTTTCCCTAATAGATATATTTTTTCACTCAAAAGATTGATGTTCATCCAGAGTGTTCAAATTTCCTGATATGAAATCAAATAATATCAAGGATGAAAATTCAAAATTGAAAAATTGCTAATTTGCAACAAAAAAAATTATTTTCAGACTTTCTGTTCAATGTCTGTTTTATCACTGCAGTGATCATTTGCATACAAATGTCTACTAAACTTGATAATTCTTAGAATATAATTTTGCATAAAGTTTTTTCAAATTTCAAAACAACCGTTTCCGGCAGTAACACCGTCAAGGTGCATGTTGAGTTTTGAGAAATAAATGTGGGATACTCGTCGTCTTTTTGCGCATTTTTCAACTCGCTTACGTTTTTTTTTGGTAATTTCAAATTATCAACCCTTCAGTTTGATAGTGAAAAACTGTCAGCATCATACTGGCTTACGTCTTCTGCCGCATTTGCATACCATATGCCCAGCAGATGGGCAACAACGATAGCGTGCTTACCTGATGAAGAATTTGAACCTGCGACCTATCGATTAACCATTCTTTTTACAGTGCCGACAATTTCAAATTCCACGGGCCATTGTGTTCGAATTTCATGGGCAGGATGGGTAAGTGACGATGTGGGAGGCTCTGTGGTTGTACAATGATGCCTCGGCGATTTAAGTATTACACTGTCAACGTGACGATACTTGGTGTTTAAATTGGATTGTAATATTATTTGCACGGTTGTCTGTCTTAATAAAAAAACCCTTGCAGTTGGGGATCAAGCCAATAATGGATTTTATGCTTTAATATTTTGCTTTATGGATTTTAATATTTTTTCGCTTTTTACTCAAGTACGAATGTTTTTCGAATCTATATAATTTATATTATTTTCATTGTTTTTTGTTGTTGTTAATACTTAAAGGAAATGATCGATCAAGTAGTTCATTCGGTATTTCGGAAAAATATTCCCTTGCTTACAAATTACGAATAATTAGTGGCAGCACTTGCTGTCTCTATATCAAACTCTTATATAAAATAGAAACAAAAGTATAAATGGGAATCTGATTGAAGAAAATTGTTTTGTTCATGAGTAATAATTGAATACGCTAACCCATGATAATTCATTGCAGTTTTGAACGCTATTGAATATCTGAAATGAAATGGGAATCGAAACCTTCAACTAAATCATGTAAAATTATTCAAAATTTACGCATAAAAATGGTTTGGGGGAAGACATTGTTTGTATAAAAATAGCAGAAGTTATTGAAAAATATTAAAACTATAGTAAAACGATCTTTCAATACCTACCAATGTCACCTATAGAAGTACGTACATCAAGTAAATTTTCAATTAAATCTGATTTGAGTGACAACTAAACGTTTTTCGTTAGGTCTAATGTTAATAAATTTAAGATAAATATTTATTTCTAATTAACTATTATTAATTAACTGTTTATTTATTACTTAAGATTAATTATTAATTTTTCTAACAATAATTCGATCGTTAAACCTTCAGCCAGACCGATTTAAAAGTGAAAAGTGACTGGGCATGTTGGAAAAATACAAATAATTATGAATAATGACAGCAGTGATGATAAGTATCAATATGTCTCAGTTTTTTGTGATACAATTATGAATTAAAAAATATAATTTTTGTTTATTTTCGTTATATTTTCTTAGTTTGTACAACAATAAATAATTATTTTGATACTATATGAATCCACGCATTAATTCAATAGATTTTCTTTCTCTGTAATTTATTCGATACCCATTCCTAGACCTACCAAAATGATCCCACATCACTTTTCACTATTAAATTGGTCTGGATGAAGGTTTAACAATCGAATTATTGTTTGGCAAATTAATATTAGGAAACTCTTTCAAAGCTTCTACTCGAACGATGTAGATCTAGAAAAATTAGTGAATGATCATATGATGCATTCAACGTAGCTCCACATCTAATTCCAAAAAGCTCTCTGCCGAGTAATTCAATTAATAAGTTCAATTTTGAATGAATTTGAAATGAAGTGAATGAATGAAATTGGGAAAAATACATTTTTAATTATCGTTTAGTTTGTTGACCTCGATGGAGGCTCAGAGACACATAGACTGAAAGCGGGACTATCCTATTCAAATCGGAATATATGATTACGTCATTCTAAGTGAATAACTCCATTTATTCAATATTTGGGTAAACCCTCAAAATGCGTTTTGTTTTCAAGCTTAGTGTGGGTTGCCGTGAAAGTAAATAACTACATTTAATGTAATTGGCATCTAATCCACCCACCCCCATAGTGCTTTCGTAATTCTTGAACGTCCTAATTTTCCTACCTTCTAATTGAAATTAATGTTTTTGTACATATTAATAAACAATAGTAAATATGTAGTAGGTAAGAACTTAATATGCACATGAGTGTTCGTTCAAATTTCTTGAAAATAAAAACAAGGATATGACATTTTCAAATAAAAAAATGCTAATTTGCAACCAACAGAAAAAATTGTTTGCATACTTCCTGTTTAATATCTGTGTTATTACTTCAGTTATCATTTACATGCAAATTTTTTCTAAACTGAATAATTCTAAGAATATAATTTTGCCATAAAGTTTTTTAAAATTTTAAGACAACCGTTTCCGGCAGTTACACCTTCAAGGTGCGTGTTAAGTTTCGAGAAATCGAAGGAATTTTTCGTAACGCTAGGTAACAAAAACCTATTATAATTAACCTATATAAAACCTAAATAATTAATTGTATTCTTAACTGTTCTCCGAAATGTGGAATACACTTCGTCTTTTGTGCTTTTTTTCAACCTTCCTAGGTTTTTTTCCTGGTAATTTCAAATCATCAACCTTTCAATTTGATGGCGAAAAACTGTCAGCATCATACTGGCTTACGTCTTATGTCGCATTTGCATTTATTTATTTTGTGAGTTCAATACAGTACTTATAGTACTTAGTTTTGCACATGGCTTCTCATACAAAAATGACCAAAACAAATGAATTTCATCAAATAATTGTTTTTGGACACTGTCACGACAATAGACATCTTTGTGAAATTGAGAGTGTCTTAGTAAATGAAAAACTCTTTCAAAGACCGATATTATACGTATACCCACATAGTGTATACATACGAAATTCTCCAAAAATGTTATTTTCTGTAAGAATAATTTCGAAAATTTCTGTCGCATATTTAATTTAGTAATATTTTTGTAATGAATATTTTCAAACTTTCATAGTACTTTTTCAACCTTATTTCTTCTAATGTCTGGAAACTCGTGCTATGACCTTATAATACCGTTGAGTACAAGCTAATATATTCAAAATATTCAAATTTATGTATACTAACATTTAGATGAAGTTTCGAGATCGCTTTGATTCTGTAACGATTCAAATTACGTATTTTCTAATTTCCCATGAAAATTGCCATTATTAGATGTCGGGCAGTTTATTATCTTTTGTATTATTATGAACGTTATTTTGTTTCTCATATTTTTATGCTTGTACTTCATTAGTTATGGTGTATCTCTTTACTTCACATAAGGACAATAGGCCAAGTCGAAATAATAAAGAGCCCGTCATAAATTAGGAACTCTCGACTTAACATTCCGAAAGTAGACAATTACTGCAGTCGTTCAAAGTAATTATTAATAACCAAAATAATTGGCGTTGAAGTGAAAATTAAAAGGTAATTTTTGCGTCGAAATTAATGGGCGGGTTCGAATTAACATTTTTATGCTAATCGTTAATATCCTTTTACCATATATTCACTACAGATTTGTAGTGATTAGTATGTATACGCTTGTTGTAAAACATTCTTTCGGCAGAGGAAAAATAGGAACATTCGAAGAAATATGTGTAATAAAAAATCAACTAAGCTGTTTCGAAATTATTAGTCTTTGTGTATTTGTAGCAATAAAAAGCTTACTGCACAGATGCCAATACAACTGCTAGACAAAAAAAGTTGAACGTTTCCTTTACTTCATAAGTCAATTCTTACTAATGTTAGGTTGAGGAAACCGAATATGACAAAGAAAAAAATTATTAGCTCTACATTTTTGATATGTAAATAAGTAGGTTTATTCATTCCATCTATACAAGAATTGAACATGTTGTCTTTTTGGCGTGGAACCTGTCAAAATTAACAATACAATTTAAAAACTAGAAGGAATCATCACTTAAATACTCCTGCACACTATAATAGGCTTTTCCTGTCAGAATATCTCTTAATCTAACTTTTAGTTTTCCCAGAGGAAGTTTTTTTATGTTTTCTGTGAAACTGTGATTGAATTTATCAAAAATAGTCTGAATAGCATGTACTACATTTTTCTGTAGATACTGATACCTAAAGCGATCACAGTTAAGATCAGTTACATAGCTAGTGTTACATTCATGCTTTTTTTTGTCCATCTGAAAGAAGTTAGGGTAACTTTATAAAAATTATTGCCTCGTATATATACAAGCTGTACAAAGTAAAGATTTTTTTCTCTATAAATATCAATCTACAAGAATCCCTATATCTCATGCTGAAGATATTCCGAATGTATTTCTTTTGCGTGATAAAGATACGCTGTGACTCGCTAGAGTTTCCCTGATTAGAATGCTGTAACGAATTCTTGATTCAACATGTCCAAAATAAGCAATTTTAGCTGTCTCTTCACTCACAAGTATTCGGATTTTCATCAAAGCGTATGAAAAACGAGCAAGGTTTTTGATTAGGCAATCTGTGTTATATGTCCAGTCAAGTCGTGAGTCTATTCCGACACCAAGAAAGTTTACTTGATTGACAACATTAAGATTGGAAACTGCAGTGTCAGTTGGCAGTTCATCCCGCACGTTCCCTGAGTATGAAAATCTTATGAGTTGGGTTTTGTTTTTATTGAGTTTAAGATTATTCTGCTGAAACCAAGTCTTCATAAGATTAAGGCATTCTGAAACTTTCATTTCAAGACCTTTGAAGTCAACATCGCTGATTATAACTGACTTATCATTAGCGAATTCAATCAGGAAACCATTGACGTAGTATGGAAGATAGTTTGTATATAAAATGTACAGCAAAGGACCCAAGATGGAGCTCTGTGGTACACCTTTTTCAAAAATTTTTTTAGATTTTATCAAGAGACCTGTTTCATCTCTTTCGGCAACGTACTGCATTCTGTCATTTAGGTAGAATCGAATGAGTTGTGATGCAGGACCCCTTATTCCATATCTCTCCAACTTCTGCAATAAAATTTTGTGGTCAATACTATCAAAGGCTTTCGATAGATCGACACACATAGTAACTGTTTCCTTTTTTCCGTTTAGGGAATAAAGTACGTGACGTAAAGCTGTATATATAGCATGTGTGGTGGTCCTACCTTTTCTAAAACCATTTTGTTCATCTCTAATAATTTTAAAATTGTGAACAAAATTTTCCAATCTGTTGTAGATTACCTTTTCAAAAACTTTACCAATATTCGAAAGTATAGCAATAGGCCGATAATTCCCGAGGTCATTAACCACTCCTTTCTTGTGAATTGCCTAATATGAACATGTAAATGATGAATATTATTAACAACATTTAAAGTGTGATTGAACTATCATTAACGATATTTTACCCAAAATTCTTCAAAAAACACTTGCCAGGTGTCTAGATCTACGAATAATCAAGCGATCTTTTAGCTTTTCTCTTGAAAGTGATCTCTGAAGCATCTCTACAATTAAACCAGCAGTAATCTGCAAGCATTGTTTCAATCCAGCGGCCCTGATATATCCGAAGAAATATCTTGATGGAACCCAAACTCCATACTCATCATTGACATCTTCGCAATTAGAAAAAATCAAGATGGGAGTAGAGATAATTGATTTTTAGAGAGATATTGCAGCCGAGTTGGTGTTATTTTTAAAGTTCAGTAACCAATTGAGGGTAGTTATCATCTCTTTTGTACCCTAAAAATTCATGTATAAAACTCCCTTAAGAGCTTCCCAAGCTTCCTTTTCTTTCCCTTCCAAAATGAAATCGAATGCAATGTCCTTTATAAGTTGATGTATTTGTGACTCAATAAAGATGCCTTACTTGATCTTTGCATCACTTAATGTGGGAAATTTGTCTCTTAAGTAGGTATTTAAAAGCTCTGTGCATGACTTTGATGAAACTCCTCATGAAATCCAGCTTGATATGTAAGAGTGAAAGAAGAACATTTTTTGGATCTACAAGTGGCTCGTAGATTTATCTTTTAAAATACGCAAAACAAGATTATATGCACGAAATACTATGAATTTCACTGTTATCGCAATAATAATAATAATAGGGCTTTATTGAAATATACAATCATTTCATAACAGCAAATATGTATCAAAAATAAGACAAATTCATCAATTCTTAAAGAATCATGAAACAACGTTAAAACAATCTCAGAGCGGAGTTCAGATGTTATGCAACGAAATCTGTTCTGCCACTCAAACCCTGAAATAGTACATATACTACTTATTAATTACAGGTACTATTACATACATAATGATACAATAGTATCACACTTAGTAATCTTGTGCCAGTCATATAATTATTTGACAAATAAAATTTATGTGTATTTCCACAATTAACAATGTTGCCAATTTCGAAAAACAAATTTTTCGCAAATTGAAAAAGAAGAATTTATAAAATATAAAAAGTATATTGTATCTCTAAAACTAGAGCTAATCGGTTCTTTTGATGGTCGTTTTTGTATTTAGTAAACGAGAATTGGATAGGACTAATTTTGAGACCGAAATTATTTCATTGTTGCGCAGTGTTCATCGCACCACTTTTCTACGTTGAGCTACCAATCTATTAGGCACCTTTAATGATTATTATCAATAAAAGGTGGAGCAATTATGTAAATATTATTAACCAAAACTATGTAAATATGATACATCAACTATTAGCACTGAATTCTAGAGTTATTCATAAGCCAAGTTTTATACGGAATTCGAACCACAGAAAGCACAGAAGTGTGCTTACATGTTAAACTGCTTCAAGTGTGCTGACATATGTCTTAAACACACTTAATCTAATACATATGTCATTTCACTTATTCTAGTTCCTACCTTTCTGTTGATTTCACTAAAATTATTATTTGTTTCAACATACGATATCCTAGATCCGGAATGTCCTGACTAGGTGGGACCCAGGGCCAATAAAAATGACTAAATACATTGGGGCGCCTCAAAATATTTATAAAATAAATTACAAGTATAATAGGTATCAGTATTTCTTATTAATTTTTCATTAATTTATCTTCTACAATTTTGTTAACATCAACATCAATATTAGTAGCAGCTAGACGCAATGCATGTTTTTGTGAAGGATCTCTCAATTAAGACCTGTATTTCGATTTCAAGAACTTCGTTGTTGAATATGCACTTTCGCAAAGATAGGTACTGCCCATAATCGAGCCCATTTTTGTGCCGAAATTCGTCATTTTCGGGTAACGTTCACCAAGTAGCTTAGAAAATTCAAATCCTGTTTCTATCTGCCCTTGTAAAATGTGTCTGATCACACAGTTTCAGTTGATAATAAATCTTCACACTCTGCGATCGTTAATGGATGAGTGAAGTGATTTATATCACTTTAAAATTTTTTCAAAATCTGCGAAAGGCTGCTCTAAATTCGACGATTATTTCGTCCATATAATTGAGGTGGTCCAAAAAATTACATTCTTCAAAATTTTCCGTTTCTAAATAATGTTCTTTACGACTTGGAAAAATCGTGTTGTTGTAGAGACATTTTGAGTAATATCTGTTTGCTTGCGTAAATCCATTCATATACCCGAACAAGTTGGCTATATTATGGTTTTCGCCTTTCAACTTTAAATTCAAAACATTAAATTCTGTTGCGTTACATCAGTTAAAAACGCAAGATTAGCCAAGAACTGAGGATCTTGCATTTTATTTTGTAGTTCGGAAGTGTCAGATCATCTGACTCAGATGGTATTTAATATTTTAGAAATAAAGGTTTTTCTTTTCTTGTGTAAAAGCGAATCAAACACTGTCCAGCACTTAGCCATCTGATTTCTGAATGTAAAAATAAATCTCCATAGGTTGCAACAATTTCACTTAAAAATTCCCTAAATTTTCTATGTGTGAATGCCCTGTTTCCACCTCTAATGAAATTGTTTATCCTGAAAACTATCGCACATTTGAGTTTCGTCGCGAGAAAATGCTCATTAATGTATTTTAACAAAGAAGATAAAATGTTTGGACAGCTCTGTCCTAGATGATATTGGTAAATAACGTTTTATGGTAATTAAATATCTACAATTGTATAGTGATTTTTATATATATTATTTTTTATCATAATCTAGGCACTGCAGCGCTGCTTCGATACTGAATCAATTAAAAATAAACATATTTATGTAATAAACATTTAATACATACGGTATTTAATAATAAAATTATAAAAATCGTCCTCATACGAAAAATTAACTAATTTTCAATTCTAATTCTTTTCTCGATTTTCTGCCTTGAAATTTAGTTACATTTATTTTTATCGCATAATATATTACGACCCTCCACATTAAACATATTTTCTTTAAATGAACATTCGCTAGGTAAGTAAGTAACATAACGTTTATAAACTTGAATATAATAAAGAAATTTAATTCTACATATTTCTCGATGTTGTTTAAAGACTAAACGTTGCAGATATTTTACAATTACTAATTGGGCGAATTTTGTGTGCATTGCGTTGGAAAACGCATAACTCATATAAAAAGCTTATATTAATTACTCCAATAACTCAATAGTAAAGTTTGGAAAATAATCCTCAATTTTCGATCTTCAAGTTTTGCATTCTATTCTGTGATAATACTAATAGAATTCAATATACTCTTCGATTCACTTTTAATACTGAATATTTTTATTGAATATCAATTGTATTGATAAGTTTTATTCATAGAAAATAATTTGGGTAGAAGTTATGATTTGTTCCAAGTATTTAATGTCAGAAATACTTTGTGACATTAGAATAAAATAGAAATTTTGAAATTTCTGTAATAATGAAAATATAATGGGTTATTCAAAAATATGTATGATAATGTTTATATTCGGTTTCTCAGCAATAAGCAATATTTTATTTTAAATTAAATATAAACGTCGAACGATTTTAATCCTCTTTTGCTTTAATATGCATTATTTCTATCGTTACAGGTACAGGTAACTATCTCGTACAAAAACACAAACTTCCTCAACTTAAACGACTACGAAGAAGTCAATACCTACTTGAAAGATGTTTTCAAGCCTCTGTTGTATCATGGGTTTTCCCCCGGTTATTACTTTTACTAAGTCCATTGGCGTATCTAGGAAATCTCCAGTAATTGTCCATTTGCCAGTGTAATAGGTATTCTTCAGTTTACAAAGTTTGCTGAAAATATAAAGTTGAAACTCTAACGCGTACAAGTAGGTTCTCCTACAAAAAAATTTAAAATCAATAATACATAATTTGAGTTGAGTGCAGAGAAGAGAACTTCTAATTTGGAACTGAAAAATTGGTGAATAAATTCAATTATTAATATAATAATTGTGGAACTTTAGTTCATACAAATTCACTTTGATATTGTATTTCTGGATTTTATTTTGTATCACAGTCGTGTTAAGAAGATAAATTGGGTGAGTAGTATATTTTTTATTGAAAAATTATTGTGCACATAAATGAGATTAAGTGAGATTAGTCATTGAATATACAACACGTTTTGAAGAAAGAGATGGAGATTGTAAATTGAAATGTAACTTAACATTTACTGTGTAAATACATCTTCTGTAGCTCTGGTTATTGTTGGTATTTCAGTTTTTAAGTTTTCCATTGCTCTTTTTTATGTAATACTTGGAAATTTCTCACAATGAAATGGAAAGGTGTTTCGATTTTTTCAAATCCGCAATGTGTGAATGGCTAAAGTACTTTTTTCAAGATATGATTGAATAAAGCTAGCTCAATATCAGTTCAATTCATTGAAATGAAATAGTAACTGAAGTCAAAAATCTGTAGTTTGAATTGAATATGTAATGTTTTGCATAATTTTTCAATTTTTATTGAAATATGATAAATATTATTGTAGTATTCAATAATATTTCAATAAATAATATTTCAATATTTGTATGACGAAAACAAATTCGTTAATTGCAAATTTGCAATAACATCTTTTCTATTTCCCATTCATAGCATGTATCCGTTTGATAACATCCCCAATCTCAGGTGAAAATCAATATTTTGTCGGCACATAAATTCGTTAATTTATTAAATCAGACTTTATGGAATCGTATAGGGTGGCCACCCCTTTGAAATGAATTTGTCAGGGGAATATCATCCCCAGGGAGAGGACAATGACTCGACACTAGAACCCTCAGACCATAACTTTACATTTATAATATTTTAATTGGAAATAATTGTCGATTCATTTGGAATGTAATATGCTTTCATTGTCTTAAAAAAATTGAAATAGTGAACTAAAAATTATTTATATATATATATATATATATATATATATATATATATATATATATATATATATATATATATATATATATATATTTAAATTGATTTATTGCCTGTTTTAAATACTTTAGTTTATTTTGAATGTTTTTAGCAATAACAGGCTCATTTTAATGTGAAGAACTTTATTTTCGTTGACGTTTCGTTGTATATCACAACTTTGTCAAAACTAATGAATAATTGTTTTAATAATTGAACGAAACGTCAACGAAACTCAAGTTTTTCACATTAAAATAAGCCTATTATCGCTAAAAACTTTCAATATATATATATATATATATATATATATATATATATATATATATATATATATATTTATTTATTTATTTATTTTTTTTTTTAATGTTTTCAACAAAAACAGGCTTCTTTTAATATGAAAGACTTTACTTTGTTGACGTTTCGTTATATATCACAACTTTGTCAAAACTGATGAAAATAAAAATAAAGTTTTTAATATTAAAAGAAGCCTGTTAAATGTTTTGTTGCTAAAAAACATTCAAAATAAACTATCTTAAACAGGCAATGAATCAATTCAATGTATATATATATATATATATATATATATATATATATATATATATATATATATATATATATATATATATATATATATATATATATATATATATATATATATATATATATATATATATATATATATATATATATATATATATATATATATATATATATATATATAGGTCTGATAAAATAATGGGAAAAGAGTACATAAAATATTATCGGCATTTTCATGAAAAATTATTTTCGAGGAAGTAGAGATATATCAGAAATAGTTGAAATTCTAAAAAGTATTCCCCCTAGTATCTAGACAACTCAAAAAGTTGCTTCTACATAATTGGTGGCGATGAAATAAAACTTCTAAACCCCTTGAGGAAGTTATATAGATAAGAGCAATTCTAAATAAACATAATGACAATGTGGAAAAAGAAAATTTGAAATAAAATTTAGAAATATAGCAAATACATTGGCATTTTTTGTAATTTGAGTCAGTTTGCAAGTAATGAATATGAAAAACGTTTCGTCGGAGCTGTTAACTAAAAAAATTATAATATCAATATCTGTTCCTCAACATTATAAAATATAGCTGTATTATATGAATGTATAATTAATTACACATACCTAGTTTATAATAGAAATATAAAATAAATATATATTAGGTACAATAGTAATACAGAACAAACTATTTACATTGAAACTGAAAAACCAATTTGAAAGCATGAAAATATTCGCTAGAAACTAAATTATGAAAATGAACAATTTGCATACGGTACCTATAATTAGTGTAGTAAAGTAGGTACGTACCTAATACAACAATTTCTATTGAAATTTTTAATCCAAAGCGTAGGTATGGCAATAACAAGAATATTTGAAGTTTTGAATGAATAAATATCAATTATCAAGGACATTAATTGGTCTCAGGTAAATGTAAGTTTACTAATCGATTCGGTCGATACTTCATGAAAATTTAACAAGTTTAGTTGAAAAGTGTTTTGTAAGTAGGTACGATACGAAGAACTGTAAAAGCAAATTCATAATTTACAAGACATTGACGGATAAAAACCATTAATATTCGTAATTATTTTCCTAATTTGTCCCAAATTATCCAAACCATAAAAATGATTCGAAAATGAAAATGTAATGACGTGTTTATTATACAGTATTCTTTATTATTCAGTGCGTGTGAATAATTACCAAATTTTTCTTATGTACATTTGAATTCCATGCAACATTTAACTTTAAACTTACGCGCCTCTATTACATTATTGAAATTATTATGCG